>JALGAY010000034.1:0-527894 GCA_029207805.1 Tribolium confusum | reverse complement strand
TGATTTTTTTTATATTTACAAAAAACTTTATAAAACTAAAATGCGTTTGATAGAAAATATTCTGCTCAATCGAATAATACTTATTTTAACCATCTACAATCAATAGTAAGCTCAAGAATAAAGTTTGAAATTGGAATTTATCAAGGAATAACAACTCTCTTTAAACTTGCGTATTTTTTTGATTTTTTTTATATTTACGTTGCTGAAACTTTATAAAGCTAAAATGTGTTTAATAGAAAATATTTTGCTCAATCAAATAGTTTTTGCTTCAACCATTTACAATCAATAGCAAGCTTAAGAATGAAGTTTGAAATTGGTATTTATCAAGAAATAACGACTCTTTTTAAACTTGCGTATTTTTTTAATTTTTTTTATGTTTTCATTGCTGAAACGTTATAAAAGTAAAACGTATTTTATAGGAAATTTTCTGCTCAATCGAATGATATTTGCTTTAACCATCTACAATTAATAGCAAGCTCAAGAATAAAGTTTGAAATTGGTATTTATCAAGAAATAACGACTCTCTTTAAACTTGCGAATTTTTTTAATTTTTTTTATGTTTTTATTGCTGAAACGTTATAGAAATAAAATGTATTTTATAGGAAATTTTCTGCTCAATCGAATGGTATTTGCTTTAACCATCTACAATTAATAGCAAGCTCAAGAATAAAGTTTGAAGTTGGTACTTATCAAGGAATAACGACTATCTTTAAACTTGCGCATTTTTTTAATTTTTTTTATATTTACATTGCTGAAACGTTATAAAAATAGGATCTATTTAATAGAAAATTTCCTGCTTAATTAAATGGTATTTGTTTCAACCATCTACAATTAATAGCAAGCTCAAGAATAAAGTTTAAAATTAGTACTTATCAAAGAATAACAACTATCTTTAAACTTGCGCATTTTTTTAATTTTTTATATATAAATTGCTAAAACGTTATAAAAGTAAAATGTATTTGATAGAAAATTTTTTGCTTAATCGAATAGTATTTGCCTTAACCGTCTACAATCAATAGCAAGCTCAAGAATAAAGTTTGAAGTTGGTACTTATCAAGGAATATCGACTATCTTTAAACTTGCGAATTTTTTTAATTTTTTTTATATTTACATTGCTGAAACGTTATAAAGATAAAATGTATTTGATAGGAAATTTCCTGGTTAATCGAACGGTGCTTGCTTTAACTATCTGCGATTAATAGCAAGCTCAAGAATAAAGTTTGAAATTGGTACTTATCAAGGAATAACGACTATCTTTAAACTTGCGTATTTTTTTAATTTTTTTATATTTAAATTGTTAAAACGTTATAAAAATAAGAAGTGTTTCATAGAAAATTTTCTGCTCAATCGAATGGTATTTGTCTCAGCCATCTACAATTAATAGCAAGCTCAAGAATGAAGTTTGAAATTGGTACTTATAAGGAATAACGACTATCTTTAAACTTGCCAATTTTTTTAATTTTTTCTAAATTTACATTGCTGAAACGTTATAAAAGTACAATGTATTTGATAGAAAATTTTCTGCTCAATCGAACGGTACTTGTTTTAACCATCTACAATCAATAGCAAGCTCAAGAATGAAGTTTAAAGTTGGTACTTATCAAGGAATAACGACTATCTTTAAACTTGCAAATTTTTTTAATTTTTTCTACATTTACATTGCTGAAACGTTATAAAGATAGAATGTATTTGATAGGAAATTTTTTGCCTAATCAAATGGTTTTGCCCCAACTATTTACAGTTAATAGCAAGCTCAAGAATAAAGTTTAAAGTTGGTACTTATTAAGGAATAACGACTATCTTTCAACTTGCGCATTTTTTTAATTTTTTTTATTTTTACATTGCTGAAACATTATAAAAAAAATGTATTTGATAAAAAAATTTTTGCTCAATTAAATGGTATTTGTTTCAACCATCTACAATTAATAGCAAGCTCAAGAATGAAGTTTGAATTTGGTACTTATCAAGGAATAACAAGTATATTTAAACTTGCGCATTTTTTTAATTTTTTTTATATTTACATTGTCGAAACGTTATAAAAAAAGGATGTATTTGATAGAAATTTTCCTGGTCAATTAAATGGTATTTGTTTCAACTATCTGCAATTATTAGCAAGCTCAAGAATGAAGTTTGAAATTGGTATTTATCAAGAAATAACGACTCTTTTTAAACTTGCGTATTTTTTTGATTTTTTTTATATTTACATTGCTGAAACTTTATAGAACTAGAATGCGTTTGATAGAAAATATTCTGCTTAATCGAATAGTACTTGCTTCAACTATTTACAATCAATAGCAAGCTCAAGAATAAAGTTTGAAATTGGTACTTATCAAGAAATAACGACTATCTTTAAACTTGCGCATTTTTTTGATTTTTTTTATATTTACATTGCTGAAACGTTATAAAAGTAAAATGTATTTAATAGAAAATATCCTGCTCAACCGAACAATACTTGTCTTAACCATCTACAATTAATAGCAAGCTCAAGAATGAAGTTTGAAATTGGTACTTATCAAGGAATAACGACTATCTTTAAACTTGCAAATTTTTTTAATTTTTTTTATATTTACATTGCTAAGACGTTATGAAGGTAAAATGTATTTGATAGGAAATTTTCTGCTTAATCAAACAATATTTGCTTCAACCATTTACAGTTAATAGCAAGCTCAAGAATGAAGTTTGAAATTAGTACTTATCAAAGAATAACAACTATCTATAAACTTGCGTATATTTTTGATTTTTTTTATATTTACAATGCTGAAACTTTAAAAAACTAAAATGTGTTTGATAGAAAATATTCTGCTCAATCGAATAATACTTGTTTTAACCATCTACAATCAATAGCAAGCTCAAGAATAAAGTTTGAAATTGGTACTTATCAAGGAATAACGACTATCTTTAAACTTGCGAATTTTTTTAATTTTTTCTAAATTGACATTGCTGAAACGTTATGAGGGTAGAATGTATTTGATAGAAAATTTTCTGCTCGATCGAACGGTACTTGTTTTAACCATCTACAATCAATAGCAAGCTCAAGAATGAAGTTTAAAATTGGTACTTATCAAGGAATAACGACTATCTTTAAACTTGCAAATTTTTTTAATTTTTTCTATATTTACATTGCTGAAACGTTATAAAGATAGAATGTATTTGATAGGAAATTTTTTGCTTAATCAAATGGTATTTGCCCCAACTATTTACAGTTAATAGCAAGCTCAAGAATAAAGTTTAAAGTTGGTACTTATTAAGTTCAATCAAGTATCTTCTAGTCTAGTCAGAGATATTATTTCAAAGCTAAAATCTAGTAAAGCCAAAGATTTTTATGTATTCAATGTAATCTTACTCAAAGCTGTGGTTGATATTTTAATTAGTCCGTTAACTAAATTAATCAATAAGTGTATTAGTTCTGGCATTTTTCCAAACTGCTTAAAAAAAGCCTTGATAATACCCATATTCAAAAAAGGTGACTCTGGATCACCAAGTAATTACAGACCAATCTCGTTGCTTCCTGTTTTTTCTAAGGTTTTAGAAAAGATTATGGCTTTACAACTAACAGATCATTTTGAGAAAAATAAAATTTTTGTAAAAAATCAGTTTGGATTTAGGAAATCACTCTCCACTCAGGATGCATTGCTTTCATTTGTCAATTTTGTTGAAAAATTTTATAATAAAGGCGAATATCTAATGGCCGAATTTCTTGATCTATCAAAAGCATTCGATTGTGTATCTCACACCATACTCATACGCAAACTATTTACCTATGATTTACATCCATTGAGTTGTAGATTGTTAACATCTTTCTTAACCAATCGGTATCAAAAAGTCGTTTGCAACGGTAGTCAATCTCACGAGTTGCCCATTAATATCGGGGTGCCACAGGGTTCAATTCTGAGACCTCTTTTGTTCATAATATTTATTAACGATCTTCCTGGCCACCTCTCCGAGAGAAGCTCTGTGATATACGCCGATGATACAAACATCTGTCTCTCAGGTGACAATTTAGAACACCTTAGGAGGGTAAGTCAAGTTGAACGATCTAAGGCTTTTGAGTGGTTTGGCAATAATGGGCTCTCAATAAATGTTGACAAATGCATTAAAAAAGTATTCACTCTTAAACGCCCAAATAACGATATCAGTGAAGAGGAATTATTTGGTGAAAATAAATTTCTTGGTCTTACTCTCGACTCATTTCTATTATGGAAAAAGCATGGTGAAACTCTATGCAACAATATCAGTAAAACCATTTTTCTTCTACGAAATCTATCCAAGTTTGTCTCTCAGGAAACTCTTAAAATTGCCTATTATGGTTTAATTCAAAGTCAACTAATGGATGGAATCTTAATTTGGGGCCATGCTTCCTGTCGTCACCAAGTATTTTCTCTACAAAGGCGGGCTATTCGCATTATTTATGGACTAGACTATCGCGACGATTGCAGACAAGCATTTAAAGATTTAAAAATTCTGACTTTTCCTTGTTTGTATTTACTTCAATGTTGTACGTATGTTAAGGATAATTTATCTATGTTTAATACACACAAAAATATTCACAGTTATAACACTCGTAACAATGAAAATCTAGTTACTAAATATGCACGAGTCTCTAGAACGCAAAGTGGCACAGGATTCCATGCAATAAAATATTATAATTGTTTACCTAATGCTATAAAAAATATGCCGCTCAAACGGTTCAGAACCGAACTTAAGGAAATTCTGTGTAATGAAGCGTTTTATGATTTCCATGAGTTTTGTCTTTATTTTAGAAATGTGTAACTATTTTATATTTATCTTGATGACTGTATATTCTTTCTGTTTAATTTCATACTTATTGTTTTACTGACGTGTGTAAAATACTAATGTATTCAAAACACCAAATAAATTATTATTATTATTATTATAAGGAATAGCGACTATCTTTAAACTTGCGCATTTTTTTAATTTTTTTTATATTTACATTGCTGAAACATTATAAAAAAAATGTATTTGATAGAAAATTTTTTGCTCAATTAAATGGTATTTGTTTCAACCATCTACAATTAATAGCAAGCTCAAGAATGAAGTTTGAAATTAGTACTTATCAAAGAATAACAACTATCATTAAACTTGCGTATTTTTTTGATTTTTTTTATATTTACAATGCTGAAACTTTATAAAACTAAAATGTGTTTGATAGAAAATATTCTGCTCAATCGATTAATACTTGTTTTAACCATCTACAGTCAATAGCAAGCTCAAGAATGAAGTTTGAAATTGGTATTTATCTAGAAATAACGACTCTTTTTAAACTTGCGCATTTTTTTAATTTTTTTTATGTTTTTATTGCTGAAACGTTATAAAAGTAAAACGTATTTTATAGGAAATTTTCTGCTCAATCGAATGGTATTTGCTTTAACCATCTACAATTAATAGCAAGCTCAAGAATAAAGTTTGAAATTGGTACTTATCAAGGAATAACGACTATCTTTAAACTTGCGCATTTTTTTAATTTTTTTTATATTTACATTGTTGAAACGTTATAAAGATAAGACGTATTTCATAGAAAATTTCCTGCTTAATTAAATGGTAATTGTTTCAACTATCTGCAATTATTAGCAAGCTCAAGAATGAAGTTTGAATTTGACATTTATCAAGAAATAACGACTCTTTTTAAACTTGCGTATTTTTTTGATTTTTTTTATATTTACATTGCTGAAACTTCACAAAACTAAAATGTGTTTAATAGAAAATATTCTGCTCAATCGAATAGTACTTGCTTTAACTATTTACAACCAATAGCAAGCTCAAGAATAAAGTTTGAAATTGGTACTGTAATGAGACATGGCCGATAATCATAATTATTATGAATTACGATGGGAAATTTTTTTTTTATATCCAGTAAAATACTGGATAAGAAAAAATGAGGTAAAAATTGATTTACTCAAAGTGTGATCGTCTAGATTGTCGGTTGTTATAAAATAATAAAAGGTGTACTTACCCTACGTTTAACTTAAGATTGTAAAAGAATATGATTGTGAATAACTCTAATAGTCATTCTAGATCAATTTCGGTTGTCAGTAACACAGAGGTCGTTACAAAGTAGTGTCATAACACACGGGAGAATAGATTAAAACCACTTGTTTCAAACCACAAATTTATTACAAATTCGGATGGTTCCCATTAAGGGATAAATGATAATACATTTGTAAAATATTTACAAAGTTTGCCTAAACAAACGGTCAAGTTGTTGTGGGACATTCCACATCCAAAATAAATTGTCTTTAAGTAATAATTTTTTTTTTGATGATCGTAAATAAATTGCGATGTAATTACTAATTTAAGCTCTAACTTCTTATGTAAAGTAATATATTTTTCTTTTATTGAATTTTATTTATTTGTTTGTTTATAATAAAATTAATAGTTGAGACGGCTTATTTGCTCCACCAAAATGTAATGAATCGATTGTGACCCTTATTAAGAAATAATGTCAAAATTTACTTCTTGTCGATGTTTATTTACCCCATTTGTGAACACTTCCTGTACAACAAATACAACAAGGAAAATTCCAAACTTTGCAAACGTTTTCTTTTATTGGTTCAGGTGCAGTTTGATTCGCGGTACTACTACGCAATGCCCATGCAAACCAATTTCTGCAATTACGCACTAAAACGCCCCGACCTAAATACAGTAAAAGAGAACGAAGATATCTGTTAAAATTTTGATTCCCTGAAATATTGTGGTACTAGAAGAAATCTGTACTTAATTTTATTCAAGTGCCTCGAAGTAAAATGATGAATATTATTTGATTAATGAATTTAATTAGACAAGGGTTTTTCAACGACTTGTCTGAGTGAGGATATGCCAGTGGATTACAGGTATCGCGTTTACAATAAAATTGAATCGCTGGAAAGACATCCTAGATAATCTTTGTCGGTCGGAGTATCTGCGATGACAGAAAGCTTCTACAAAGCGTCCGTTACTCACTGATAAGCAAAAAGATCCCTAAACAGAAGGTTTGCCGACATCGTCCCGAAACGTTATTTACGTAACAACGAAAGCTTCCACCGAGCAATCGTCAACTCTTTACCAGAATAGAGTTAGCACTATAAACGGAAGGTTTGCCAAATTTGCTCTGAAAACATTATCCTCAAAACGAAGAAAGCTTCCATTAAGCGATCGTCAACTTTTTCCGTGAATAGGTCATTGCTATTAAAACCCTATTGGTTTATATAGGTTGCCAAATTTGCTATGGAAACATTATCATCGAAACGAAAAAGCTTCAGACGGACAATTGTTAACCCTTTACCGTTACCGGGGTAATTGCTAACTCGACCGTTACCGGCACGCTAAGAAACATTATCTGGAGCACCCGCAGTATACATCAAACTCCGAAAATCCCTTACTTCTCTTACCACATCTGCATACAGTCGGAAGTGCAGATTAAGTGGAATTGAAGATGGGCGCGCAAAGATATTATAATCTTAAGGAAAAATCCCCCAAATTGCGAATGTTTGAATTTGTTTTTTTTTTTTTTTTGGATATTTTTTTGGCAATAGCAACAGGCGCTTGAATACAGGTTTACCGGATACGGAACCTTCACCTTTGCTCTCTTTTTTTTTGTTTTTGTTTTTTTTTTTTTTTTTTTTGGTTATATAACGGGTTTTTCCGTGTGCGGGACCCAACCATTTTTTTTTATATATATATATTTTTTTTTAATATGATTATTTTATTTTTTTTTTTTGTTTAACGTAAACGGCCTGCAATTTCTGACTAATCACTGTTTGTTTTTCTTCCCGTGACAAAGAAAGGGAATATTATTAAATTATCATTTGATT
This sequence comes from Tribolium confusum, assembly GCA_029207805.1. Classification (NCBI taxonomy): domain Eukaryota; kingdom Metazoa; phylum Arthropoda; class Insecta; order Coleoptera; family Tenebrionidae; genus Tribolium; species Tribolium confusum. The sequence goes on along the minus strand of JALGAY010000034.1, from coordinate 520,086 downwards.
GATTAATTTAATTTAACTTTAATTTGAGAGTTTCATTGTAAAGACTTGAAAAAAAATTAAGTAGCGTTAAATTAAAAGTAATAATCTTTAATTAAGTCTGTTTGGCTAAAGTTAAACAGTTGTTAAATTTCAATCAATTTTCTCCAAACGATTTCCTTTGTAAAATCCTATTTTGATGTAGAAATAAGCATTATCTCAGGTGATTTGTTTCAGCAAGGCCAATAATAATATTGTGACGCGAACGACTCAATTCTAAGAAGCGGTGAATCAGAGTATCGAGTATTGTGTTGTGGACCGCTCACTTCTAGGAACTGAATAGAACTTCGAGTATTATTTACGTTTTGAATGGGTTTATTTATTCTTGTTTACGTCGGCATTGTTTGTCGCTATTGTGATTGAATTCCAATCATCTTGCCGAATTGAAATAATTCAGGAGAAACGCGAGAAAATACTCGAAAGTTCTGGAAAGAGTCCATACCCCTATATATATGCGAGACAGCGAGTCAGTCAGTCAGTCTGGTTTTGGGAGAGCGACATAAAGGCGAACTCCGGCGATATCCAGCGAATTTAGAAAGCGATAAATTAAAGTGTTTTGTGTTCCGTTAGTGATTTAGAATATTAGCTGTGTTAATTAGTTGTAATTAATTTGATTTGTAAATAAACTTGCCGAGAAATTATCTCCAGCTCTTTAAATCAGAAACCCACATATAATAAACGTCACAATATTAAATGAATTTATGTTGAAACAAGTTTGGTTATTTAAAATAATTATCTCTGCATAGTATTTTAAGAAATTAAAATTAATGCAGACGAAATAAAATTGAAATTGTACCTGTATTTTTAATATCCAACGTGCCTCACTTTTTTTATTTTGTTTTTTTTTTTCACAGTCACTATAGTTTTGACTTAATGTTTTTTTTTATGACACAAAACACAACTAACCTACACAAACTTTACACACTAGCACAGATTTTTTTGTTACTTCTAATTACTGAAACAATCTAATCTCCACTGAGGTCTCCCTTCCCAAAATGAGTTTTTATAGGGACGCTAGAGCCTGTGAATTTTACACCCCCGCGGCAAACGCTAATCACTAAGTCTGTGCCCTCATTGGTTAAGTAAAATTATTGGGGTGTGTTTTTCGCTCCCTTCCAACTTGACCGCTTTTTACAAAGTGTTTTAGACAATATTAATAATAATATATAAGTTCATTACAACAATAAACAGTAATTATTGTCCGGATTAAACAATGATCCGTCAAACTTCTTTCTAACATTCCAGATTAGAGTTATAACTTTATAGCTACTAAAATCTGGTTTTGTCTTATGTAATTTGTTTTACAAAAGAAAAAAAAAGTTTAAATAATGCTGAGATAAAATAACATCGAAACTACATAAAATAGTTTAAATTTTTAGAAGATTTTTCCAAGTTTTGAAGTAACATAGTCAATAAGAAATCTGTAACAAAAATTAATTAACCACCCTACAGATGGCGTCACATATCTCGACTTGAACCCTAAATCTTTATTTTATAATAATTTTTAAGTTATTTTCACTTTCTCAACATTGTTATTTAATACTATTTACAATCCTAAAATTATTTATTTATACATGCAGTTTTCCGTTTATTTTTTTATTTGTTAATTTGGATTTCTGTTTACATTATCTCAAATGTTCTAATGATGCCCTTTTATAACAAAAAAGTGGTTAGTGTTTTACATCAATAGAACAAGAAAAATTTTGTCTCTTTCATTTTGTTGGTCTAATAACTCTAGTAATTGTGTTGAATAAAATGTTGCCAATTACGCAATCTTTATCTCTTTTTTTTTTTGAAGGCCACGTGTGCCAAGAATTCCGTTCCTTCTCACGCTACACACATGTGAAACAACCCTCTGCACCCTCTTAAGAGCCGCGCATATTAACCTTTCAACCCTAATATAAGCTTAAGTTAATGGAATTCGTGATAAAACTAAAATTAACAAATTTGAAATGCCCTTTGTAAATAAGTGGTGCCGAATTTATGTTCGTGAGACCGGAAACGAACTCTAGACTCCACAGGAAAATTTAAATACTTTAACTTTAATGAGACAATGTTTTAAAAATTTTTTTTTTCTAACGGCAATTAATTAATTAATTGTCGCGTATTGACCAAAGGTAAAAATAGGTGGCTCACCACATTCGCCCCCTGACTTGCGTTGTTCCGAAGGTGCAGCGTAAGTCATCACGTGGTGGGCAACCGACTTCAAGTGACGTGGTGGTGTGGATTGATTTACAATTGGCGAATGCACTTGAGCTTGGGATGGTGGATGCGCTATCCTCAGAAATGGTGGATGCGCCTACTGCGGAATGGTGGACACATCTGAGTTTAAATTGTTGGTGCGCTTGAGCTGGAGATGGTGGATGCGCTATCCTCAGAAATGGTGGATGCGTCTACTTTGAAATGGTGAATAGGCCTCAGTTTGGAATAGTGGATGCGCTTGATTTGGTAAAATCCACCCGGATTACTCAGCCCGACGATGATAGAATTTTAGATTGCCCATGTTGTAAACACATTTTTCGTGATTTGTTGTTGGATCTGCGATCCGATATGTGTTGGGATGTGGTTTACCGACAACTTTATAAGGACCACTGTATAATGGCATGAATTTAGCAAATTGCTGACTGGTCGTGTCAGAAGTTATCTTGTTTTTCAACAAAACCCAGTCGTCGATTTCTAATTGTGACATTTCTCCTTTTTGTTGCTGTTGTCGAAGGGTAGCCTGATGACGCAGATTTTGACGTACCCGATTATGTATTTCTTCAATGAGAAGTAGCGGTTGTTGTGGCAACAATCTTGTTGTGACGGCATCTAAAGGATTTGGAGGTTTTCTTCCAAAAATTATTTCATATGGCGAAAACCCTGTACTCATGTGTGGGACTAAGTTCATACATTCTTCTACATTGCTTAAATGGTTGACCCAACTTGCATGATTTTGACGACAATAAGTTCGGAAGATTCTTCCTAGCTCCCGCATTACGCGCTCGCAAGGATTTGAAGCAGGGTGTCGTATTGAGGAATGCGTACTTTGAATATTGGCGCCCCGTAATACGGCTTGCCAAGAGTGTGAGGTAAATTGTGTGCCATGGTCGCTTAATATGCATTTTGGCTTGATGAAATTTGCGTAGTCGTTTACGATTCGTTTGGCTGCTGCTTTGGCGGTGGCTTTTCTTAGTGGATATAACTTGAGAAACTTGCTGAACGAATCAACAGCCACAAAGATGTAGGTCGCCCCCAATCTTCCGGTTGGCAAAGGTCCATAAAAATCGACGCAGACTAAGTCCCCAGGTTTATCATGCAGGATTGGTGTTAACGGACCCTGGCTCGGACGGTGCGAAATCTTGGTTTTCTGGCAGATGTCGCAACTTCGAACCCGCTTCTTTATACCGCGGTACATATTCGGCCAATGGTATTCCTTCTTCATAACGTTGTAAACTTTTGTCGCCCCAAAATGACCCAGAAGTTGATGGTAGTAGTCGACCAATCTCGTTACCATATTTTCTGGTACAGCTAGGCGGACAGCATTTGTGTTTTGGGACCTGTAAACTAAGACATTATTGTTGACACTATACTGTTTACAAACCCTTTGAACTTTTGGGTCAGTAATCGCTGTATCAGTTCCCATTGTTCGCCAAATTTCTTTTAAGAGTGGGTCGTTTTTTTGATGTTGCGCAATTTGTTGTAATAACTGCAACACTTCGGCGGTATCTTCGACCTCGAACATGGCTATGATTGGCTGCTCTCGTGGGTAATCGCAGTGTGCTGTTTCGTCAGCTGGATAACGAGAGAGTGTGTCAGCAACCACATTTTCTTTTCCTTTTACGAGCTCTATCTCATAATCGTATTGTCCCAGAAGTAACGTCCATCGAGTTAATCGTTCACTAAGAAGACGACAACGGTTTAAAAACTTTAGTGCCTGGTGATCAGTGCGGATAATTATCTTCGTCCCTTGGATGTAAGTTCGGAATTTGTGCAGCGCGAAGATGACACCCAGTAGTTCTTTTTCGGTGGTGGTATAATTTAATTCCGGTCCTTTTAATGATCGGCTGGCGAAAGCAATCACACCACGTAACCCATCGTCTTGTATCTGGTATAACTCCGCTCCCAATCCATAACCTGAGCTGTCAGTTTGTACGTAGAAAATTTTCTTTGGGTCAGGGTAGTGCAGAAGCACTGCATTAAGGAAAAGATCTTTAATTCGTCCGAAAGCTTCTTGTTCACGTCGCCCCCATTGCCATTTTACTCCTTTTCTCAACAATTTATTTAGGTCTTGCGTAGCTGCGCTATACTCTGCACAAAATTTTCGATAAAAATTACAGAGTCCGAGAAATGCCCGTAGATGTTTTGTTTTCTGTGGTACCGGAAAGTTACGAATTGCGCTGACTTTTTCTGGGTCGGCTTTAATCCCATCCACGGTAAGAATATGGCCTAGAAATTTTACTTCTTCTTGAATAAAGTTGGATTTTTCTAAATTAATAGTCATATTGGCCTGGTTCAACTTTTCTAACACCTTGTGGATGTGATCTAGGTGTTCTTCTAAATTTCGAGATGCAATTAACAGGTCGTCGATGTAATTAACTACGAATTCCCGTACTTCGCTTCCCAGAATTACATCCATCGCTCGACTAAACGACCCCACAGCTGTTTTTAATCCAAATGGGAGTACCTGATAGGTGTAGCTGCGGCCGTTGTATAGAAAAGCCGTGTATTGTCGGCTCTCCGGAGTTAATGGAATTTGCCAGTAGGAGGACCTCAAATCAATCGTCGTCATTACTTTTACACCATGAAAACGGCGTAAAAGCTCTTCTGTAGCTGGAGGGGACTCACAGTCGGCAATCATTTTAGAATTAATGATTCTTGCGTCGAGACACACACGGACGGTGCCGTCTTTCTTCTTAACGACGGTCATCGGACTGGCATATGGTGAGGCCTCCCTTTTAATTACTCCTAAATCGAGCATTTCTTGTATTGTGGTTTCCACAGCAGGACGTAGTGGAAATGGCACCGGGTATGGTCTTTTCAAGAAAGGGGTTTGATCGTGCATTTTAAATTGATGTACGTATTTGTTCGTTAGGCCGGGTCTGGTACTGAAAACTTGTCGAAAGTCTAATAAAAGTCGTTTTAATTTTGTTTTAAATATGTTTGGAATCTTGAGAATGTTAACTTTCGCCTCTAAGGCCTCCCTTGATTCCAGGTGATTAGATGGTTTTGTCATCGATCGTGAATTTGTACTCTGCAGACAACCGATGAGATCTTCGATGTAGTCTTCTGCCTCAGGTGTTTTCTCAACAGTTGTTTTAAATTTAAAACAATGTTCGCCCTCTTCACTCTGGATTGTCAGAGTTCTTCCGGCGAAGTTTATTTTAGCTTGTTGTTGGTCCATCCAGTCAGCTCCAAGAATCACGGGTTTGATTAAATTTTTAACGACCAGGACGACAGCAGGAAATGTACGTCCTTGGATGAAAATGTTCAGGAAACTTTGAATGACCACCTGCGCGCTTCGTTGCCCTACTGCTCCTCGAAGATGTATTGAGGTCACCGGTAAGGTCGGAGGCTGATGTCCCGCAGTTAAAATGTTGGACCAGACTTCTTCGGAAACACAACTGACCTCACTTCCGGTGTCTAGCAGACCCAGTAGCGTAAATTCAAAAATCTGTAGCTCGATTTCTGGGACTGCCCTTGTACTTTCCGGATTTTTGCCTGTAACCGACTTTTTATGTAAAGATAAAACATCAGTTACCGTAGTATGATTATTTTTCCGATGTTGAACAAGAATGTTAATATGTTGATTTGAAGAACTCGCTGGTGGTAATTTTCTTTTCTTTGGTTGGGGCTGAAAAGTCAGCGGGTCTGTAGAGGTTTTGGAGTAGGTTAGACCCGGTCCCGTACTCCGCCCCCGTTTCCCGAACTGTGTGGATGTTGGTTGTTTTTATTATTGTTCTTTTTTCCGGAGGTATTTTGTTTATTTCCAGATTTGTTTCCGGAAAATACTCGTTGCTTATTAAAGGACGGTAAAGAGGCTGCTGCATTAGACGTATTTGGACGTTCCCATCGGTAACTATTGCTTGATGCCACATGTTTTTCCCGGAAATTGTCATTCTTTCGTTTGTTGTGGTAATTTTGATTTCGCTGAATCACATGCTTGTTAGGACATTCGCTGTTTTCCGGGTTTTGTCCGGGAATTTCTTGCGACAACAAGAATTCTGCAGCTGCTACTATTGTTTCTTGTTTCTGCAGTGCCCACAAAGATTGTATTTGGTTGGGAAAGTGCAACATTAACTCTGACACTAACGTCGTTTCTGGTAGTGGTCTTGTTAGCATTTTTGCTAGATCGACAAAATAAGAAAAGTGGGCCAACATGGTGCCACGGGTTCGGTCATAACGACCCGTTGCTATCTGATGCCGTATTTTCCGTTGGCGAGCTTCAGACCAGTATGTGCGTAGAAAATCGGCTCTGAATTTTTCATAACTTGTCCATTTTCCTTGATAAATCGCTGACCATTGGCGTGCATTCCCTTTTAAGCATCCCTGAGCAACATCCAAAAGTTGCTTGTCATTTAGTCCCAGGGTTCGTCCATATTCTTCCACGGACGAAATAAATTTCATAGGATTCTGATCACCTGATCCTTTAAAAGTGGGACGTTCCGGTGTTGGGAGTGCCCACTGCGTTAAGCCTCTCAAGAATGCCGGAATCGCAATGGTGTCGACTTGCTCATTTACTGGCTTCACGTGACCCTTGCCTGAATCACTGCCAGTTACGCTGACGGAGCTTTCCGGTGTCTGAATGCCCGTTTCGTTTGCTGAGGTACCACTAAAAGACCCGGAGTCGGTAGCGCTTTCACCCGGAATCACAACTGGCAAAGGAAAGTTAATGGGGGTGATTTCCCATTCTCCTGCGGTTGTATTGGCTGTGTTGTCTCGCTCCTTGTTAGCCTGGACTAACTCTTCAGCTTCCGGTTGACCTCGGAGTTGAGGTAGTTTGGCTACGTCCGCGAGAGCCTCCTTCCGGTTTCTCTCCTGGCGTTCCTCATTGTTTTTCAACCAATTCAAAAACCAACTTGGGACCCCTTCGTTGGTGGAACGTTGGTTTTGGCTTTCCATCTTTGATTGAAACTAGCACCTGTAATAATAATTTTCGGCAGATACTTTTCTTTAAACAAGTGAACATATTTTGTTTTTCTCCTCGGATATGACACTTTATGACTTTGCATCCTAGTCACGGCACCAAAATTTATGTAATGAGACATGGCCGATAATCATAATTATTATGAATTACGATGGGAAATTTTTTTTTTATATCCAGTAAAATACTGGATAAGAAAAAATGAGGTAAAAATTGATTTACTCAAAGTGTGATCGTCTAGATTGTCGGTTGTTATAAAATAATAAAAGGTGTACTTACCCTACGTTTAACTTAAGATTGTAAAAGAATATGATTGTGAATAACTCTAATAGTCATTCTAGATCAATTTCGGTTGTCAGTAACACAGAGGTCGTTACAAAGTAGTGTCATAACACACGGGAGAATAGATTAAAACCACTTGTTTCAAACCACAAATTTATTACAAATTCGGATGGTTCCCATTAAGGGATAAATGATAATACATTTGTAAAATATTTACAAAGTTTGCCTAAACAAACGGTCAAGTTGTTGTGGGACATTCCACATCCAAAATAAATTGTCTTTAAGTAATAATTTTTTTTTTGATGATCGTAAATAAATTGCGATGTAATTACTAATTTAAGCTCTAACTTCTTATGTAAAGTAATATATTTTTCTTTTATTGAATTTTATTTATTTGTTTGTTTATAATAAAATTAATAGTTGAGACGGCTTATTTGCTCCACCAAAATGTAATGAATCGATTGTGACCCTTATTAAGAAATAATGTCAAAATTTACTTCTTGTCGATGTTTATTTACCCCATTTGTGAACACTTCCTGTACAACAAATACAACAAGGAAAATTCCAAACTTTGCAAACGTTTTCTTTTATTGGTTCAGGTGCAGTTTGATTCGCGGTACTACTACGCAATGCCCATGCAAACCAATTTCTGCAATTACGCACTAAAACGCCCCGACCTAAATACAGTAAAAGAGAACGAAGATATCTGTTAAAATTTTGATTCCCTGAAATATTGTGGTACTAGAAGAAATCTGTACTTAATTTTATTCAAGTGCCTCGAAGTAAAATGATGAATATTATTTGATTAATGAATTTAATTAGACAAGGGTTTTTCAACGACTTGTCTGAGTGAGGATATGCCAGTGGATTACAGGTATCGCGTTTACAATAAAATTGAATCGCTGGAAAGACATCCTAGATAATCTTTGTCGGTCGGAGTATCTGCGATGACAGAAAGCTTCTACAAAGCGTCCGTTACTCACTGATAAGCAAAAAGATCCCTAAACAGAAGGTTTGCCGACATCGTCCCGAAACGTTATTTACGTAACAACGAAAGCTTCCACCGAGCAATCGTCAACTCTTTACCAGAATAGAGTTAGCACTATAAACGGAAGGTTTGCCAAATTTGCTCTGAAAACATTATCCTCAAAACGAAGAAAGCTTCCATTAAGCGATCGTCAACTTTTTCCGTGAATAGGTCATTGCTATTAAAACCCTATTGGTTTATATAGGTTGCCAAATTTGCTATGGAAACATTATCATCGAAACGAAAAAGCTTCAGACGGACAATTGTTAACCTTTTACCGTTACCGGGGTAATTGCTAACTCGACCGTTACCGGCACGCTAAGAAACATTATCTGGAGCACCCGCAGTATACATCAAACTCCGAAAATCCCTTACTTCTCTTACCACATCTGCATACAGTCGGAAGTGCAGATTAAGTGGAATTGAAGATGGGCGCGCAAAGATATTATAATCTTAAGGAAAAATCCCCCAAATTGCGAATGTTTGAATTTGTTTTTTTTTTTTTTTTGGATATTTTTTTGGCAATAGCAACAGGCGCTTGAATACAGGTTTACCGGATACGGAACCTTCACCTTTGCTCTCTTTTTTTTTGTTTTTGTTTTTTTTTTTTTTTTTTTTGGTTATATAACGGGTTTTTCCGTGTGCGGGACCCAACCATTTTTTTTTATATATATATATTTTTTTTTAATATGATTATTTTATTTTTTTTTTTTGTTTAACGTAAACGGCCTGCAATTTCTGACTAATCACTGTTTGTTTTTCTTCCCGTGACAAAGAAAGGGAATATTATTAAATTATCATTTGATTGATTAATTTAATTTAACTTTAATTTGAGAGTTTCATTGTAAAGACTTGAAAAAAAATTAAGTAGCGTTAAATTAAAAGTAATAATCTTTAATTAAGTCTGTTTGGCTAAAGTTAAACAGTTGTTAAATTTCAATCAATTTTCTCCAAACGATTTCCTTTGTAAAATCCTATTTTGATGTAGAAATAAGCATTATCTCAGGTGATTTGTTTCAGCAAGGCCAATAATAATATTGTGACGCGAACGACTCAATTCTAAGAAGCGGTGAATCAGAGTATCGAGTATTGTGTTGTGGACCGCTCACTTCTAGGAACTGAATAGAACTTCGAGTATTATTTACGTTTTGAATGGGTTTATTTATTCTTGTTTACGTCGGCATTGTTTGTCGCTATTGTGATTGAATTCCAATCATCTTGCCGAATTGAAATAATTCAGGAGAAACGCGAGAAAATACTCGAAAGTTCTGGAAAGAGTCCATACCCCTATATATATGCGAGACAGCGAGTCAGTCAGTCAGTCTGGTTTTGGGAGAGCGACATAAAGGCGAACTCCGGCGATATCCAGCGAATTTAGAAAGCGATAAATTAAAGTGTTTTGTGTTCCGTTAGTGATTTAGAATATTAGCTGTGTTAATTAGTTGTAATTAATTTGATTTGTAAATAAACTTGCCGAGAAATTATCTCCAGCTCTTTAAATCAGAAACCCACATATAATAAACGTCACAATATTAAATGAATTTATGTTGAAACAAGTTTGGTTATTTAAAATAATTATCTCTGCATAGTATTTTAAGAAATTAAAATTAATGCAGACGAAATAAAATTGAAATTGTACCTGTATTTTTAATATCCAACGTGCCTCACTTTTTTTATTTTGTTTTTTTTTTCACAGTCACTATAGTTTTGACTTAATGTTTTTTTTTATGACACAAAACACAACTAACCTACACAAACTTTACACACTAGCACAGATTTTTTTGTTACTTCTAATTACTGAAACAATCTAATCTCCACTGAGGTCTCCCTTCCCAAAATGAGTTTTTATAGGGACGCTAGAGCCTGTGAATTTTACACCCCCGCGGCAAACGCTAATCACTAAGTCTGTGCCCTCATTGGTTAAGTAAAATTATTGGGGTGTGTTTTTCGCTCCCTTCCAACTTGACCGCTTTTTACAAAGTGTTTTAGACAATATTAATAATAATATATAAGTTCATTACAACAATAAACAGTAATTATTGTCCGGATTAAACAATGATCCGTCAAACTTCTTTCTAACATTCCAGATTAGAGTTATAACTTTATAGCTACTAAAATCTGGTTTTGTCTTATGTAATTTGTTTTACAAAAGAAAAAAAAAGTTTAAATAATGCTGAGATAAAATAACATCGAAACTACATAAAATAGTTTAAATTTTTAGAAGATTTTTCCAAGTTTTGAAGTAACATAGTCAATAAGAAATCTGTAACAAAAATTAATTAACCACCCTACAGATGGCGTCACATATCTCGACTTGAACCCTAAATCTTTATTTTATAATAATTTTTAAGTTATTTTCACTTTCTCAACATTGTTATTTAATACTATTTACAATCCTAAAATTATTTATTTATACATGCAGTTTTCCGTTTATTTTTTTATTTGTTAATTTGGATTTCTGTTTACATTATCTCAAATGTTCTAATGATGCCCTTTTATAACAAAAAAGTGGTTAGTGTTTTACATCAATAGAACAAGAAAAATTTTGTCTCTTTCATTTTGTTGGTCTAATAACTCTAGTAATTGTGTTGAATAAAATGTTGCCAATTACGCAATCTTTATCTCTTTTTTTTTTTGAAGGCCACGTGTGCCAAGAATTCCGTTCCTTCTCACGCTACACACATGTGAAACAACCCTCTGCACCCTCTTAAGAGCCGCGCATATTAACCTTTCAACCCTAATATAAGCTTAAGTTAATGGAATTCGTGATAAAACTAAAATTAACAAATTTGAAATGCCCTTTGTAAATAAGTGGTGCCGAATTTATGTTCGTGAGACCGGAAACGAACTCTAGACTCCACAGGAAAATTTAAATACTTTAACTTTAATGAGACAATGTTTTAAAAATTTTTTTTTTCTAACGGCAATTAATTAATTAATTGTCGCGTATTGACCAAAGGTAAAAATAGGTGGCTCACCACAGTACTTATCAAGGAATAACGACTATCTCTAAACTTGCGAATTTTTTTAATTTTTTTTTATTTACATTGCTGAAACGTTATAAAGATAAAATGTATTTGATAGGAAATTTCCTGCTCAATCGAACGGTGCTTGTTTTAACTATCTGCGATTAATAGCAAGCTCAAGAAAAAAGTTTGAAATTGGTACTTATCAAGGAATAACGACTATCTTTAAACTTGCGTATTTTTTTAATTTTTTTATATTTAAATTGCTAAAACGTTATAAAAGTAAGATGTGTTTAATAGAAAATTTTCTGCTCAATCGAATGGTATTTGTCTTAGCTATCTACAATTAATAGCAAGCTCAAGAATGAAGTTTGAAATTGGTACTTATCAAGGAAGAACGACTATCTTTAAACTTGCAAATTTTTTTAATTTTTTTTATATTTACATTGCTAAAACGTTATGAAAGTAGGATGTATTTGATAGGAAATTTTCTGCTTAATCGAACAATATTTGTTTCAACCATCTACAATTAATAGCAAGCTTAAGAATGAAGTTTGAAATTAGTACTTATTAAAGAATAACAACTATCTTTAAACTTGCGCATTTTTTTAATTTTTTTTATTTAAATTGCTAAAACGTTATAAAAGTAAGATGTATTTGATAGAAAATTTTTTGCCTAATCGAATGGTGTTTGCCTTAAGCATCTGCAATCAACAGCAAGCTCAAGAATAAAGTTTGAATTTGGAACTTATCAAGGAATAACGACTATCTTTAAACTTGCAAATTTTTTTAATTTTTTTTATATTTACATTGCTAAGACGTTATGAAGGTAGGATGTATTTGATAGGAAATTTTCTGCTTAATCAAACAATATTTGTTTCAACCATCTACAATTAATAGCAAGCTCAAGAATAAAGTTTAAAATTAGTACTTATCAAAGAATAACAACTATCTTTAAACTTGCGCATTTTTTTAATTTTTTATATTTAAATTGCTAAAACGTTATAAAGGTAAGATGTGTTTAATAGAAAATTTTCTGCTCAATCGAATGGTATTTGTCTCAGCCATCTACAATTAATAGCAAGCTCAAGAATGAAGTTTGAAATTGGTACTTATCAAGGAATAACGACTATCTTTAAACTTGCAAATTTTTTTAATTTTTTTTATATTTACATTGCTAAGACGTTATGAAAGTAGAATGTGTTTGATAGGAAATTTTCTGCTTAATCGAACAATATTTGTTTTAACCATCTACAATTCATAGCAAGCTCAAGAATGAAGTTTAAAATTAGTACTTATCAAAGAATAACAACTATCTTTAAACTTGCGCATTTTTTTAATTTTTTTTATATTTTCATTGCTGAAACGTTATAAAAGTAAAATGTATTTGATAGGAAATTTCCTGCTCAATCGAATGGTACTTGCTTCAGCCATCTACATTTAATAGAAAGCTCAAGAATAAAGTTTGAAATTGGTACTTATCAAGGAACAACAACTATATTTAAACTTGCGAATTTTTTTAATTTTTTCTAAATTTACATTGCTAAAACGTTATAAAAGTAAAATGTATTTGATAGAAAATTTTCTGCTCAATCGAACGGAACTTGCCTTAACCATCTACAATCAATAGCATGTTCAAGAATGAAGTTTAAAGTTGGTACTTATCAAGGAATAATGACTATCTTTAAACTTGCAAATTTTTTTAATTTTTTCTATATTTACATTGCTGAAACGTTATAAAGATAGAATGTATTTGATAGGAAATTTTTTGCTTAATCAAATGGTATTTGCCCCAACTATTTATATTTAATAGCAAGCTCAATAATAAAGTTTAAATTTGGTACTTATTAAGGAATAACGACTATCTTTAAACTTGCGCATTTTTTTAATTTTTTTATATTTACATTGCTGAAACATTATAAAAAAAATGTATTTGATAGAAAATTTTTTGCTCAATTAAATGGTATTTGTTTCAACCATCTACAATTAATAGCAAGCTCAAGAATGAAGTTTGAAATTGGTACTTATCAAGGAATTACAAGTATCTTTAAACTTGCGAATTTTTTTAATTTTTTTTATATTTACATTGTTGAAACGTTATAAAAAAAGGATGTATTTGATAGAAATTTTTCTGCTCAATTAAATGGTACTTGTTTCAACTATCTACAATTATTAGCAAGCTCAAGAATGAAGTTTGAAGTTGGTATTTATCAAGAAATAACGACACTTTTTATACTTGCGTATTTTTTTGATTTTTTTATATTTACATTGCTGAAACTTTATAAAAGTTAAATGTGTTTGATAGAAAATATCCTGCTCAATCAAACAATACTTGTCTTAATTATCTACAATCAATACCAAGCTCAACAATAAAGTTTGAAATTGGTACTTATCAAGGAATAACGACTATATTTAAACTTGCGAATTTTTTTAATTTTTTTTATATTTACATTGCTAAGACGTTATGAAGGTAGGATGTGTTTGATAGGAAATTTTCTGCTTAATCGAACAATATTTGCTTCAACCATATACAATTAATAGCAAGCTCAAGAATGAAGTTTGAAATTAGTACTTATCAAAGAATAACAACTATCTTTAAACTTGAGAATTTTTTTGATTTTTTTTATATTTACAATGTTGAAACTTTATAAAGCTAAAATGTGTTTGATAGAAAATATCCTGCTCAATCGAGTAATATTTGCTTCAACCATCTACAATTAATAGCAAACTCAAGAATGAAGTTTGAATTTAGTACTTATCAAAGAATAACAACTATCTTTAAACTTGCGAATTTTTTTAATTTTTTTTATATTTAAATTGTTGAAACGTTATAAAAAAAGGATGTATTTGATAGAAATTTTTCCGCTCAATTAAATGGTATTTGTTTCAACTATCTACAATTTTTAGCAAGCTCAAGAATGAAGTTTGAAATTGGTATTTATCAAGAAATAACGACTCTTTTTATACTTGCGTATTTTTTTGATTTTTTTATATTTACATTCCTGAAACTTTATAAAACTAGAATGCGTTTGATAGAAAAGATTCTGCTCAATCGAATAGTACTTGCTTCAACTATTTACAATTAATAGCAAGCTCAAGAATAAAGTTTGAAATTGGTTCTTATCAAGAAATAACGACTATCTTTAAACTTGCGCATTTTTTAAATTTTTTTTTATTTACATTGCTGAAATTAAAAAAGTATGATGTATTGGTAGAAAATTTTTGGCTCAATCAAATGGTACTTGTTCCAACCATCTACAATTAATAGCAAGCTCAAGAATGAAGTTTGAAATTGGTACTTATCAAGGAATAACGACTATCTTTAAACTTGCGAATTTTTTTAATTTTTTTTATATTTACATTGCTAAGACGTTATGAAGGTAGGATGCATTTGATAGAAAATTTTCTGCTTAATCGAACAATATTTGCTTCAACCTTCTACAATTAATAGCAAGCTCAAGAATGAAGTTTGAAATTAGTACTTATCAAAGAATAACAACTATCTTTAAACTTGAGTATTTTTTTGATTTTTTTTATATTTACAATGTTGAAACTTTATAGGGCTAAAATGTGTTTGATAGAAAATATCCTGCTCAATCGAGTAATATTTGCTTCAACCATCTACAATTAATAGCAAGCTCAAGAATGAAGTTTGAAATTAGTACTTATCAAAGAATAACAACTACCTTTAAACTTGCGTATTTTTTTAATTTTTTTTATATTTACAATGCTGAAACTTTATAAAGCTAAAATGTGTTTAACAAAAAATATCCTGTTTAATCAAATAATATTTGTTTTACCCATCTACAATCAATAGCAAGCTCAAGAATGAAGTTTGAAATTAGTATTTATCAAGAAATAACAACTCTCTTTAAACTTGAGCATTTTTTTGATTTTTTTTATATTTACATTGCTGAAACGTTATAAAAGTAGGACGTATTTGATAGAAAATTTTCTGGTCAATCGAATGGTACTTGTGTCGACCATCTACAATTAATAGCAAGCTCAAGAATATAGTTTGAATTTGGTACTTATCAAGGAATAACGACTATCTTTAAACTCGCGAATTTTTTTAATTTTTTTTATATTTACATTGCTAAGACGTTATGAAGGTAAGATGTGTTTGATAGGAAATTTTCTGCTTAATCGAACAATATTTGCTTCAACCATCTACAATTAATAGCAAGCTCAAGAATGAAGTTTGAAATTAGTACTTATCAAAGAATAACAACTATCTATATACTTGCGTATTTTTTTAATTTTTTTTATATTTACAATGCTGAAACTTTATAAAACTAAAATGTGTTTGATAGAAAATATTCTGCTTAATTGAATAATACTTGTTTTAACTATCTACAATCAATAGCAAGCTCAAGAATAAAGTTTGAAATTGGTATTTATCAAGAAATAACAACTCTCTTTAAACTTGCGTATTTTTTTGATTTTTTTTATATTTACATTGCTGAAACGTTATAAAAGTAAGATGTATTTAATAGAAAATTTTTTGCTCAATCGAATGGTATTTGTGTCGACTATTAACAATTATTAGCAAGCTTAAGAATATAGTTTGAAATTGGTACTTATCAAGGAATAACAACTATCTGTAAACTTGCGCATTTTTTTGATTTTTTTTATATTTACATTGCTAAAATTTTATAAAGCTAAAATGTGTTTAATAGAAAATATCCTGGTCAATCGAACAGTTTTTGCTTCAACCAATTGCAACCAATAGCAAGCTCAAGAATGAAGTTTGAAATTGGTATTTATCAAGAAATAACGACTCTTTTTAAAATTGCGCATTTTTTTAATTTTTTTTATGTTTTGATTACTGAAACGTTATAAAAGTGAAATGTATTTTATAGGAAATTTTCTGCTCAATCGAATGGTATTTGCTTTAACCATCTACAATCAATAGCAAGCTCAAGAATGAAGTTTGAAATTGGTATTTATCAAGAAATAACGACTCTTTTTATACTTGCGTATTTTTTTGATTTTTTTATATTTACATTGCTGAAACTTTATAAAACTAGAATGCGTTTGATAGAAAATATTCTGCTCAATCGAATAGTTTTTGCTTCAACTATTTACAATCAATAGCAAGCTCAAGAATAAAGTTTGAAATTGGTACTTATCAAGAAATAACGACTATCTTTAAACTTGCGCATTTTTTTGATTTTTTTTATATTTACATTGCTGAAACGTTATAAAAGTAAAATGTATTTGATAGAAAATATCCTGCTCAATCGAACAATACTTGTCTTAACCATCTATAATCAATACCAAGCTCAACAATAAAGTTTGAAAATGGTACTTATCAAGGAATAACGACTATCTTTAAACTTGCGCATTTTTTAAATTTTTTTTTATTTACATTGCTGAAATTAAAAAGGTAGGATCTGTTAGTAGAAAATTTTTGGCTCAATCAAATGGTACTTGTTCCAACCATCTACAATTAATAGCAAGCTCAAGAATTAAGTTTGAAATTAGTACTTATCAAAGAATAACAACTATCTTTAAACTTGCAAATTTTTTTAATTTTTTTTATATTTACATTGCTAAGACGTTATGGAGGTAAAATGTATTTGATAGGAAATTTTCTGCTTAATCAAATAGTATTTGCTTCAACCATCTACAATTAATAGCAAGCTCAAGAATGAAGTTTGAAATTAGTACTTATCAAGGAATAACGACTATCTTTAAACTTGCAAATTTTTTTAATTTTTTTTATATTTAGATTGCTAAGACGTTATGAAGGTAAAATGTATTTCATAGGAAATTTTCTGCTTAATCGAACAATATTTGCTTCAACCATCTACAATTAATAGCAAGCTCAAGAATGAAGTTTGAAGTTAGTACTTATCAAAGAATAACAACTATCTTTAAACTTGCGTATTTTTTTAATTTTTTTTATATTTACAATGCTGAAACTTTATAAAACTAAAATGTGTTTGATAGAAAATATTCTGCTTAATCGAATGATACTTGCTTTAACCATCTACAGTCAATAGCAAGCTCAAGAATAAAGTTTGAAGTTGGTATTTATCAAGAAATAACAACTCTCTTTAAACTTGAGAATTTTTTTAATTTTTTTTATATTTACATTGCTGAAACGTTATAAAAGTAAGATGTATTTGATAGAAAATTTTCTGGTCAATCGAATGGTACTTGTGTCGACCATCTACAATTAATAGCAAACTCAAGAATATAGTTTGAAATTGGTACTTATCAAGGAATAACGACTATCTTTAAACTTGCGAATTTTTTTAATTTTTTTTATATTTACATTGCTAAGACGTTATGAAGGTAAGATGTATTTGATAGGAAATTTCCTGCTCAATCGAACGGTGCTTGTTTTAACTATTTGCAATTAATAGCAAGCTCAAGAATAAAGTTTGAAATTGGTACTTATCAAGGAATAACGACTATCTTTAAACTTGCGCATTTTTTTAATTTTTTTATATTTAAATTGCTAAAACGTTATAAAAGTAAGATGTGTTTAATAGAAAATTTTCTGCTCAATCGAATGGTATTTGTCTCAACCATCTACAATTAATAGCAAGCTTAAGAATGAAGTTTGAAATTGGTACTTATCAAGGAATAACGACTATCTTTAAACTTGCGCATTTTTTAAATTTTTTTTTATTTACATTGCTGAAATTAAAAAAGTAAGATGTGTTGGTAGAAAATTTTTTGCTCAATCAAATGGTACTTGTTCCAACCATCTACAATTAATAGCAAGCTCAAGAATAAAGTTTGAAATTAGTATTTATCAAGAAATAACAACTCTCTTGAAACTTGCGTATTTTTTTGATTTTTTTTTATATTTACATTGCTAAAACTTTATAAAACTAAAATGTGTTTAATAGAAAAAATCCTGCTCAATCGAATAGTTTTTGCTTCAACTATTTACAATCAATAGCAAACTCAAGAATGAAGTTTAAAATTGGTACTTATCAAGAATTAACGACTATCTTTAAACTTGCGATTTTTTTAATTTTTTTTTTTTACAATGCTAAAACGTTATAAGAGTAGGACGTGTTTGATAGAAAATTTCTTGCATAATCGAATGGTGTTTGCTTTAATTATCTACAATTAATAGCAAGCTCATGAATAAAGTTTGAACTTGATACTTATGAAGAAATAACAACTCTCTTGAAACTTGCGTATTTTTTTGATTTTTTTTATATCTACATTGCTGAAACTTTATAAAGGTAAGATGTATTTTATAGAAAATTTTCTGCTCAATCGAATGGTACTTGTGTTGGCCATCTACAATTAATAACAAGCTCAAGAATATAGTTTGAAATTGGTACTTATCAAGGAATAACAACCATCTTTAAACTTGCGTATTTTTTTGATTTTTTTTATATTTACATTGCTGAAACGTTATAAAAGTAAAATAAAGTTGATAAAAAATTTCCTGCCTAATCGAATGGTATTTGCCTCAAACATGTACAATTAATAGCAAGCTCAAGTATAAAGTTTAAAATTGGTACTTATCAAGGAATAACGACTATCTTTAAACTTGCGCATTTTTTAAATTTTTTTTTATTTACATTGCTGAAATTAAAAAAGTAAGATGTGTTGGTAGAAAATTTTTTGCTCAATCAAATGGTACTTGTTCCAACCATCTACAATTAATAGCAAGCTCAAGAATAAAGTTTGAAATTGGTACTTATCAAGAAATAACGACTATATTTAAACTTGCGAATTTTTTTAATTTTTTTTATATTTACATTGCCAAGACGTTATGAAGGTAGGATGTATTTGATAGGAAATTTTCCGCTTAATCGAACAATATTTGCTTCAACCATCTACAATTATTAGCAAGCTCAAGAATGAAGTTTGAAATTAGTACTTATCAAAGAATAACAACTATCTTTAAACTTGCGAATTTTTTTAATTTTTTTTATATTTACATTGCTAAGACGTTATGAAGGTAGAATGTATTTAATACGAAATTTTTTGCTTAATCGAACAATATTTGTTTAAACCATCTGCAATCAATAGCAAGCTCAAGAATAAAGTTTGAAATTAGTATTTATCAAGAAATAACAACTCTCTTGAAACTTGCGTATTTTTTTGATTTTTTTTTATATTTACATTGCTAAAACTTTATAAAACTAAAATGTGTTTAATAGAAAAAATCCTGCTCAATCGAATAGTTTTTGCTTCAACTATTTACAATCAATAGCAAACTCAAGAATGAAGTTTAAAGTTGGTACTTATCAAGAATTAACGACTATCTTTAAACTTGCGCATTTTTTTAATTTTTTTTTTTTACAATGCTAAAACGTTATAAGAGTAGGACGTGTTTGATAGAAAATTTCTTGCATAATCGAATGGTGTTTGCTTTAATTATCTACAATTAATAGCAAGCTCATGAATAAAGTTTGAAATTGATACTTATGAAGAAATAACAACTCTCTTGAAACTTGCGTATTTTTTTGATTTTTTTTATATCTACATTGCTGAAACTTTATAAAGGTAAGATGTATTTTATAGAAAATTTTCTGCTCAATCGAATGGTACTTGTGTTGGCCATCTACAATTAATAACAAGCTCAAGAATATAGTTTGAAATTGGTACTTATCAAGGAATAACAACCATCTTTAAACTTGCGTATTTTTTTGATTTTTTTTATATTTACATTGCTGAAACGTTATAAAAGTAAAATAAAGTTGATAAAAAATTTCTTGCCTAATCGAATGGTATTTGCCTCAAACATGTACAATTAATAGCAAGCTCAAGTATAAAGTTTAAAATTGGTACTTATCAAGGAATAACGACTATCTTTAAACTTGCGCAATTTTTTAATTTTTTTTTATATTTATATTGCTAAAACGTTATAAAAGTAAAATGTATGTAATAGAAAACTTTCTGCTTAATCAAACGGTACTTGTCTCAACCATCTACAATTAACAACAATCTCAAGAATGAAGTTTGAATTTGGTACTTATCAAGAAATAACGACTATCTTTAAACTTGCCCATTTTTTTGATTTTTTTTATATTTATATTGCTGAAACGTTAAAAAAGTAGGATGTATTTGATAGAAAATTTCTTGCCTAATCTAATGGTATTTGCTTTAACTATCTACAATTAACAGCAAGTTCAAGAATGATGTTTGAAATTGGTACTTATAAAGGAATAACGACTCTTTTTAAACTTGAGTATTTTTTTAATTTTTTTTATATTTACATTGCTGAAACTTTATAAAACTAGAATGTGTTTAATAGAAAATATCCTGCTCAATTGAATAGTACTTACTTCAACTATTTACAATCAATAGCAAGCTTAAGAATAAAGTTTGAAATTGATACTTATCAAAGAATAACGACTATTTCTAAACTTGCGTATTTTTTCGATTTTTTTTATATTTACATTGTTGAAACTTCACAAAAGTTTGTTTTTATATAATTAATTTATTAAGGAATAACGACTCTTTTTAAATTTGCGTAATTTTTTAATTTTTTTTATATAATTAATTTGTTTAAACTTTATAAAACTGGAACGTGTTTGATAGAAAACTAGAATGTGTTTGATAGAAAATATCCTGCTCAATTAAATAGTTTTTGCTTCAACCATTTACAATCAATAGCAAGCTCAAGAATAAAGTTTGAATTTGGTACTTATCAAGGAATAACAACTATCTTTAAACTTGCGCATTTTTTTAATTTTTTT
This sequence comes from Tribolium confusum, assembly GCA_029207805.1. Lineage (NCBI taxonomy): Eukaryota > Metazoa > Arthropoda > Insecta > Coleoptera > Tenebrionidae > Tribolium > Tribolium confusum. The sequence goes on along the minus strand of JALGAY010000034.1, from coordinate 498,969 downwards.
TAAATTTACATTATTGAAACGTTATAAAAATATAAGGTATTTGATAGAAAATTTTTTGTCTAATCGAATGCTATTTGTCTCAACCATCTGCAATTAATAGCAAGCTCAAGAATGAAGTTTGAAATTGGTACTTATTAAGGAATAACGACTATCTTCAAACTTGAGCATTTTTTTGATTTTTTTAATATTTACATTACTGAAACGTTATAAAAGTAAAATATCTTTGATAGTAAATTTCCTGCTTAATCGAATGCTAATTGCTCCAACCATCTACAATTAATAGCAAGCTCAAGAATAAAGTTTGAAGTTGGTACTTATTAATGAATAACGACTCTCTTTAAACTTGCGTATTTTTTTGATTTTTTTTATATTTACATTGCTGAAACTTTATAAAACTAAAATGTGTTTAATAGGAAATATCCTGTTCAATCGAATAGTATTTGCTTCAACTATTTACAATCAATAGCAAGCTCAAGAATAAAGTTTGAAATTGGTATTTATCAAGAAATAACGACTCTCTTTAAACTTGCGTATTTTTTTGATTTTTTTTATATTTACATTGCTAAAACGTTATAAAAGTAAAATGTATTTAATAGGAATTTTTTTGCTAAATCGAATGGTTTTTGCTTCAACCATCAACAATTAATATCAAGCTCAAGAATAAAGTTTGAAATTGGTACTTATCAAGGAATAACAACTATTTTTAAACGTGCGCATTTTTTTGATTTTTTTTTATTGACATTGCTGAAACGTTATAAAAGTAAAATGTGTGTGATAGGAAACATTCTGCTTAATCGAACGGTACTTGTTTCAACTATCTGCAATCAATAGCAAGTTCAAGAATAAAGTTTGAAATTGGTACTTATCAAGGAATAACTACTCTCTTTAAACTTGCGTAATTTTTTAATTTTTTTTTATTTACATTGCTGAAACTTTATAAAACTAGAATGTGTTTGATAGAAAATTTCCTGCTTAATCGAATGGTACTTGTCGCAACTATCTACAATTAATAGCAAGCTCAAGAATAAAGTTTGAAGTTGGTACTTGTCAAGGAATAACGACTCTATTTAAACTTGCGTATTTTTTTAATTTTTTTTATATTTACATTGCTGAAACTTTATAAGACTAGAACGTGTTTGATAGAAAATTTCCTGCTCAATCGAATGGTATTTATTTCAACTATCTACAGTTAACAGCAAGCTCAAAAATAAAGTTTGAAATTGGTACTTATCAAGAAATAACAACTATTTTTAAACTTGCGTATTTTTTTGATTTTTTTTATATCTACATTGTTGAAACATTATAAAACTAAAATGTGTTTGATAGGAAATATTTTGCTTAATCGAATAATATTTGCTTCAACCATCTACAATCAACAGCAAGCTCAAGAATAAAGTTTGAAGTTGGTACTTATCAAGGAATAACGACTGTATTTAAACTTGCGTATTTTTTTGATTTTTTTTATATTTACATTGCTGGAACCTTATAAAAGCAGGATGTATTTTAAATGAATTTTTCTGCTCAATCAAACTGTATTTGCTTCAACCATCTACATTTAATAGCAAGCTCAAAAATGAAGTTTGAAGTTGGTATTTATCAAAAAATAACGACTCTTTTTAAACTTGCCTAATTTTTTGATTTTTTTTATATTTACATTGCTGAAACTTTATAAAACTAAAATATGTTTGATTGAATATATTCTGCTCAATCGAATAGTAATTGCTTCAACTATTTACAATCAATAGCAAGCTCAAGATTGAAGTTTGAAATTGGTACTTATCAAGGAATAACAACTATATTTAAACTTGCGCATTTTTTTGATTTTTTTTATATTTACATTGCTGAAACGTTATAAAAGTAGGATATATTTGATGGAAAATTTCATGCTTAATCGAATGGTGTTTGCTTCAACTATCTACAATTAATAGCAAGCTCAAAAATAAAGTTTAAATTTGGTACTTATTAAAGAATAACGACTATATTTAAACTTGCGTATTTTTTTAATTTTTTTATATTTTCGTTGCTGAGACTTTACAAATCTAAAATGTGTTTGATAGAAAATATTCTGCTCAATCAAATAGTATTTGCCTGAACCATTTACAATTAATAGGAAGCTCAAGAATAAAGTTTGAAATTGGTACTTATCAAGAAATAACGACTATTTTTAAACTTGCAAATTTTTTTATTTTTTTCTATATTTACATTGCTGAAACGTTATAAAAATAGAATGTATTTGATAGGAAATTTTTTGTTTAATCGAATGGAATTTGCCCCAACCATCTGCAGTTATTAGCAAGCTCAAGAATGAAGTGTGAAATTGGTACTTATCAAGGAATAACGACTATATTTAAACTTGCGCTTTTTTTTAATTTTTTTTATATTTACATTGTTGAAACGTTATAAAAGTAGGATGTATTTAATAAAAAATTTCCTGCTCAATCGAAGGGACATGTTTCAACAATCTAGAATTAATAGCAAGCTCAAGAATTAAGTTTGAAATTGATATTTATTAAGAAATAACGACTCTCTTTAAATTTGCGTATTTTTTTGTTTTTTTTTATATTTACATTGCTGTAACGTTATAAAGGAAAAACGTATTTGATAGAAAATTTCCTGCTCAATCGAACGGTACTTTTTTCAACTATCTACAATTAATAGCAAGCTCAATAAAAAAGTTTGAAATTGGTACTTATCAAGGAATAACGACTTTGTTTAAACTTGCGCATTTTTTTGATTTTTTTTATATTTACATTGCTAAAACGTTATAAAAGTAAAATGTATTTAATAGAAAAGTTTCTGCTTAGTTGAATGGTTTTTGCTTTAACTATCTACAGTTAATAGCAAGCTTAAGAATGAAGTTTGAAATTGGTACTTTTCAAGGAATAACGACTATGTTTAAACTTGCGCATTTTTTATTTCTTTTTATTTACATTGCTAAAACGTTATAAAAGTAGGATGCGTTTATTACAAAATTTTATGCTCAATTGAATGGTACTTGCTTCAGTTATCTGCAATTAATAGCAAGCTCAAGTACGAAGTTTGAAATTAATACTTATCAAGAAATAACGACTATCTTTAAACTTGCGCATTTTTTTAATTTTTTTTTATATTTACATTGCTGAAACGTTATAAAAGTAAAATGTATTTGATAAAAAATTTTCTGCTTAATCGAATGATATTTGCATAAACCATCTACAATTAATAGCAAGCACAAGAATGAAGTTTGAATTTGGTACTTATCAAGGAATAACGACTCTTTTTAAACTTGGTAATTTTTTTGATTTTTTTTATATTTACATTGCTGAAATTTTATAAAACTAGAGTGCGTTCAATAGAAAATTTCCTGCTTAATCGAATGGTACTTGCTTCAATTATCTACAATCAATAGCAAGCTCAAGAATAAAGTTTGAAATTAGTACTTATCAAGGAATAACGACTATCTTTAAACTTGCGAATTTTTTAAATTTTTTTTATATTTACATTGCTGAGACGTTATAAAGGTAGGATGTATGTAATAGAAAATTTTCTGCTTAATCGAATGGTATTTGTTTCAACTATCTACAATTAACAGCAAGCTCAAGAATAAAGTGTGAATTTGGTACTTATCAAGGAATAACGACTCTTTTTAAACTTGGTAATTTTTTTGATTTTTTTTATATTTACATTGCTGAAATTTTATAAAACTAGAGTGCGTTCAATAGAAAATTTCCTGCTTAATCGAATAGTACTTGCTTCAACCATCTACAGTCAATAGCAAGCTCTAGAATGAAGTTTCAAGTTGGTACTTATCAAGGAATAACAACTCTTTTTAAACTTGGTAAATTTTTTGATTTTTTTTTTATTTTCATTGCTGAAACTTTATAAAGCTAAAATGGGTTTGATAGAAAATATCCTACTTAATTAAATAGTACTTGTTTCAACTATCTACAATCAATAGCAAGCTCAAGAATAAAGTTTGAAGTTGGTACTTATCAAGGAATAACGACTATATTTAAACTTGCGTATTTTTTTGATTTTTTTTTATATTTACATTGTTGAAACGTTGAAAAGTAAAACGTATGTGCTAGAAAATTTTTTGCTTAATCGAACGGTATTAGCTTCAACTATCTACAATTAATCGCAAGCTTAAGAATGAAGTTTAAAATTGGTACTTATCAAGGAATAACGACTCTATTCAAACTTGCGTATTTTTTTGATTTTTTTATATTTACATTGCTAAAACGTTATAAAGGTAAGATGTATTTAATATAAAATTTCCTGCCTAATCGAATGGTATCCGTCTCAACCATCTACAATTAATAGAAAGCTCAAGAGTGAAGTTTGAAATTGATATTTATCAAGAAATAACGACTCTCCTTAAACTTGCGTATTTTTTTGATTTTTTTTTATATTTACATTGCTGAAACGTTATAAAAGTAGAATGAATTTGATAGAAAATTTTTTGCTTAATCGATTGGTATTAGCTTCAACCATCTACAACTAATAGCAAGCTCAAAAAAAAGTTTGAAATTGGTACTTATCAAGGAATAACAGCTATGTTTAAACTTGCGCATTTTTTTGATTTCTTTTTATATTTACATTGCTGAAACGTTATAAAAATAAAATGTATTAGATAGGAAATTTTTTGTTCAATTAAATGGTATTTGCGTCAACCATCTACAATTAATAGCATGCTCAAGAATAAAGTTTGAAATTGGTATTTATCAAGAAATAACGACTCTTTTTAAACTTGCGTATTTTTTTGATTTTTTTTATATTTGCATTGCTGAAACTTCATAAAACTAGAATGTGTTTGATAGAAAATATTCTGCTCAATCGAATAATACTTGCTTCAACTATTTACAATCAATAGCAAGCTCAAGGATAAAGTTTGAAATTGGTACTTATCAAGGAATAACGACTATCTTTAAACTTGTGCATTTTTTTGATTTTTTTTTATTTACATTGCTGAAACGTTATAAAAATAAGATATATTTGATAGAAAATTTCCTGCTTAATTGAATGGTATTTGTCTCAACCATCTACAATTAATAGCAAGCTCAAGGATAAAGTTTGAAGTTGGTACTTATCAAGGAATAACGACTATCTTTAAACTTGTGCATTTTTTTAAATTTTTTTATATTTACATTGCTGAAACTTCTTAAAACTAAAATGTGTTTAATAGAAAATATCCCGCTCAATCGAATAGTACTTGCTTCAACCATCTACAATTAATACGAAGCTCAAGAATGAAGTTTAAATTTGGTATTTATCAAAAAATAACAACTCTCTTTAAACTTGCGTATTTTTTTGATTTTTTTTATATTTACATTGCTGAAACGTTACAAAAGTAAAATGTATTTGATAGTAAAGTTTCTGCTTAATCAAATGGTACTTGTTTAAACCATCTGCAGTTAATAGCAAGCTCAAGAATAAAGTTTGAAATTGGTATTTATCAAGAAATAACGACTCTCTTTAAACTTGCGTATTTTTTTGATTTTTTTTATATTTACATTGCTGAAACTATATAAAACTAAAAAGTGTTTGATAGAAAATATTCTGCTCAATCGAATAGTATTTTCCTCAACCATCTGCAATCAATAGCAAGCTCAAGAATGAAGTTTGAAATTGGTATTTATCAAGAAATAACGACTCTATTTAAACTTGCGTATTTTTTTAATTTTTTTTATATTTACATTGTTGAAACGTAATAAAAGTAAGATGTATTTAATATAAAATTTTCTGCTCAATTGAATAGTACTTGTTTCAAACATCTACAATTAATAGCAAGCTCAATAATGAAGTTTGCAATTGGTACTTATCATGGAATAACGACTCTTTCTAAACTTGGTAATTTTTTTTATTTTTTTTATATTTACATTGCTGAAATTTTATAAAACTAAAATGTGTTTGATAGAAAATATTCTGCTCAATTAAATGATACTTGTTTTAACCATCTACAATTAATAGCAAGCTCAAGAATGAAGTTTGAAATTGGTATTTATCAAGAAATAACGACTCTCTTTAAACTTGCGTATTTTTTTGATTTTTTTTATATTTACATTGTTGAAACTTTATAAAACTAAAAAAAGTTTGATAGGAAATATTCTGCTCAATCGAATGGTATTTGCTTCAACCACCTGCAATCAATAGCAAGCTCAAAAATAAAGTTTGAAATTGGTATTTATCAAGAAATAACAACTCTCTATAAACTTGCGCATTTTTTTTGATTTTTTTTATATTTACATTGTTGAAACGTTATAATAGTAGGATGTTTTTGATAAAAAATTTGCTGCTTAATCGAATGGTGTTTGCCTCAACTATCTTCAATTAATAGCAAGCTCAAGAATAAAGTTTGAATCTGGTACTTATCAAAGAATAACGACTCTTTTTAAACTTGCATATTTTTTTGATTTTTCTTATATTTACATTGTCGAAACGTTATAAAAGTAAAATGTGTTTGATAGGAAAATTTTTGCTTAATTGGATAGTACTTGTTTCAACCATCTACAAATAATAGCAAGCTCAAGAATAAAGTTTGAAATTGGTACTTATCAAGGAATAACGACTTTCTTTAAACTTGCGTATTTTGTTTGATTTTTTTTATATTTACATTGCTGAAACGTTACAAAAATAAAATGTATTTGATAGAAAATTTTTCGCTCAATCGAATAGTATTTGTTTCAACCATCTACAATTAATAGAAAGCTTAAGAATAAAGTTTGAAGTTGGTATTTATCAAGAAATAACGACTCTCTCTAAACTTGCGTATTTTTTTGATATTTTTTATATTTACATTGCTGAAACGTTATAAAAGTAAAATGTATTTAATAGGAAATTTCTTGCTTAATTGAATGGTGTTTGCTTAAACTATCCACATTTAATAGCAAGCTCAAGAATGAAGTTTGAATCTGGTACCTATCAAGGAATAACTACTCTTTTTAAACTTACGTATTTTTTTGATTTTTTTTATATTTACATTATAGAAATAATATAAAAGTAGGATGCGTTTAATAGGAAATTTCCCGCTCAATCGAATAGTACTTACATTAACCATCTACAAATAATAGCAAGCTCAAAAATAATGTTTGAAATTGGTACTTATCAAGGAATAACGACTTTCTTTAAACTTGAGTATTTTTTTGATATTTTTTATATTTACATTGCTGAAACGTTATAAGAGTAAAATGTATTTGATAGAAAATTTTTTGCTCAATCGAATGGTACTTGCTTCAACCATCTACAATTAATCGCAAGCTTAAGAATAAAGTTTGAAATTGGTACCTATCAAGAAATAACGTCTCTCTTTAAACTTGCGTATTTTTTTGATTTTTTTATATTTACATTGCTAAAACGTTATAAAGGTAAGATGTATTTAATATAAAAGTTTTTGCCTAATCGAATGGTATCCGTTTCAACCATCTACAATTAATAGAAAGCTCAAGAGTGAAGTTTGAAGTTGATATTTATCAAGAAATAACGACTCTCTTTAAACTTGCGTATTTTTTTGATTTTTTTTTATATTTACAATGCTCAAACGTTATAAAAGTAGAATGTATTTGATAGAAAATTTTATGCTTAATCGAATGGTATTAGCCCCAACCATCTACAACCAATAGCAAGCTCAAAAAAAAGTTTGAAATTGGTACTTATCAAGGAATAACAACTATGTTTAAACTTGCGCATTTTTTTGATTTCTTTTTATATTTACATTGCTGAAACGTTATAAAAGTAGAATATATTTGATAGAAAATTTCCTGTTTAATCAAATGGTATTTTCTTTAACAATCTACAATTAATAGCAAGCTCAAGAATAAAGTTTGAAATTGGTACTTATCAAAGAATAACGACTCTTTTTAAACTTAATTTTTTTTATATTTACATTGCTGAAACGTTATAAATATAGAATGTATTTGATAGGAAATTTCTTGCTCAATTGAATGGTTTTTGCGTCAACCATCTACAATTAATAGCAAGCTCAAGAATAAAGTTTGAAATTGGTTTTTATTAAGGAATAACGACTATCTTTAAACTTGCGTATTTTTTTAATTTTTTTAAAATTTACATTGCTGAAACGTTACAAATATAAGACATATTTGATAAAAAATTTCCTGCCTAATCAAATGGTTTTTGCTTCAACTATTTAAAATCAATAGCAAGCTCAATAATGAAGTTTGAATTTGGTACTTATCAAGGAATAACGACTATCTTTAAACTTGCGAATTTTTTTGATTTTTTTTATAATTGCATTGCTAAAACTTTATAAAACTAAAATGTGTTTGATAAAAAATATCTTGCTCAATCGAATAGTATTTGCTTCAACCATCTACAACCAATAGCAAGCTCAAGAATGAAGTTTGAAATTGGTATTTATCAAGAAATGACGACTCTCTTTAAACTTGCGTATTTTTTTGATTTTTTTTATATTTACATTGTTGAAGCGTCAAAAAAGTAGGATGTATTTGATAGGAAATTTCCTGCACAAGCGAATGGTACTTGTGTCAACAATCTACAATTAATAGCAAGCTCAAGAATAAAGTTTGAAATTGGTACTTATCAAGGAATAACAACTATCTTTAAACTTGCGAATTTTTTTAATTTTTTTTATATTTACATTGCTGAAACGTTATAAAGGTAAGATGTGTTTGATAGAAAATTTTCTGCTTAATCGAATGGTATTTGCTTTTACCATCTACAATTAATAGCAAGCTCAAGAATAAAGTTTGAAGTTGGTACTTATTAAAGAATAACAACTATCTTTAAACTTGCGCATTTTTTTAATTTTTTCATATTTAAATTGTTGAAACGTTATAAAAGTAAGATGTAATTGATAGAAAATTTTTCGCCTAATCGAATGGTATTTGCTTTTGCCATCTACAATTAATAGCTAGCTCAAGAATAAAGTTTGAAATTGGTTTTTATTAAGGAATAACGACTATCTTTAAACTTGCGTATTTTTTTAATTTTTTTAATATTTACATTGCTGAAACGTTACAAAAGTAACTTGTAGTTGATAGAAAATTTCCTGCTTAATCAAACGGAATTTGCTTCAACCACATACAGCTAATAGCAAGCTCAAAAATGAATTTTGAATTTGGTACTTATCAAGGAATAACGACTATCTTTAAACTTGCTCATTTTTTTAATATTTTCTATATTCACGTTGCTGAAACGTTATAAAAGTAGAATGTATTTGATAGAAAATTTACTGCTTAATCGAATAGTATTTGCTTCAGCCATCTACAATTAATAGCAAGCTCAAGAATGAAGTTTGAAATTGGTATTTATCAAGGAATAACGACTATTTTTAAACTTGCTCATTTTGTTAATTTTTTTTATATTTACGTTGCTGAAACGTTATAAAAGTAAATTTCATTTGATAGGAAATTTCCTGCTCAATCGAATAGTATTTGCTCCAACCATTTACAACTAATAGCAAGCTCAAGAATGAAGTTTGAAATTGGTGTTTATCAAGAAATGACGACTCTCTTTAAACTTGCGTAATTTTTTGATTTTTTTTGTATTTACATCGTTGAAGCGTTATAAAGGTAGAATGTATTATATAGAAAATTTCCTGCTCAATAGAATTGTACTTGTGTCAACTATCTACACTTAATACCAAGCTCAAAAATAAAGTTTGAATTTGGTAATTATCAAGGAATAACGACTATCTTAAAACTTGCGAATTTTTTTAATTTTTTTTATATTTACATCGCTGAAACGTTATAAAAGTAAGATGTATTTGATAGAAAATTTTTTGTTTAATCGAACGGTATTTGCTATAACTACATACATCTAATACCAAGCTCAAAAATGAAGTTTGAATTTGGTAGTTATCAAGGAATAACGACTATCTTTAAACTTGCGTATTTTTTGATTTTTTTTATATTTACATTGCTGAAACGTTATAAAAGTAAAATATGTTTGATAGAAAATTTCCTGCTTAATCGAATGGTATTTGCTTCAACCATCTACAATTAACAGCAAGCTCAAAAATGAAGTTTGAAATTGGTTTTTATTAAGGAATAACGACTATCTTTAAACTTGCGTATTTTTTTGATTTTTTTTATATTTACATTGCTGAAACATTATAAGACTAAAATTTGTTTGATAGACAATATCCTGCTTAATCAAATAGTACTTGCTTCAACCATCTGCAATCAATAGAATACTCAAAAATGAAGTTTGAAATTGGTATTTATCAAGAAATAACAACTCTTTTTAAACTTGCGTATTTTTTTGATTTTTTTTATATTTACATTGCTGAAACATTATAAAGATAAAATATATATGATACAAAATTCTCTGTTTAATCGAATGGTATTTGTTTTAACCATCTACAATTAATAGCAAGCTCAAGTATGAAGTTTGAAATTGGTATTTATCAAGGAATAACGACTATCTTTAAACTTGAGTATTTTTTTGATTTTTTTTATATTTACATTGCTGAAACATTATAAAAATAAATTATATATGATAGAAAATTTTCTGTTTAATCGAATGGTATTTGTTTCAACCATCTACGATTAATAGCAAGCTCAAGAATGAAGTTTGAAATTGGTATTTATCAAGAAATAACAACTCTTTTTAAACTTGCGTATTTTTTTAATTTTTTTTATATTTACATTGCTGAATTGACAAAGGTAGGATGTATTTGATTGAAAATTTTCTGCTCAATCAAATGGTACTTGTTTCAACCATCTGCAGTTAATAGCAAGCTCAAGAATAAAGTTTAAAATTGGTATTTATCAAGAAATAACAACTTTCTTTAAACTTTCGTATTTTTTTAATTTTTTTAATATTTACATTGCTGAAACGTTATAAAAGTAACTTGTAGTTGATAGAAAATTTCCTGCTTAATCAAACGAAGTTTGCTTCAACCACATACAGCTAATAGCAAGCTCAAAAATGAAGTTTGAAATTGGTACTTATCAAGGAATAACGACTATCTTTAAACTTGCGAATTTTTTTAATATTTTCTATATTCACGTTGCTAAAACGTTATAAAAGTAGAATGTATTTCATAGAAAATTTACTGTTTAATCGAATGGTATTTGCTTCAGCCATCTACAATTAATAGCAAGCTCAAGGATAAAGTTTGAAATTGGTATTTATCAAGGAATAACGACTATTTTTAAACTTGCACAATTTTTTAATTTTTTTTATATTTACATTGCTGAAACATTATAAAACTAAAATGTGTTTGATAGAAAATATTCTGCTTAATCAAATAGTACTTGCTTCAACCATCTGCAATCAACAGCATACTCAAAAATGAAGTTTGAAATTGGTATTTATCAAGGAATAACGACTATCTTTAAACTTGCGTATTTTTTGATTTTTTTTATATTTACATTGCTGAAACGTTATAAAAATAAGATACATTTGATAAAAAAATTCCTGCTTAATCGAATGGTATTTGCTTTAACCCTTTACAATTAACAGCAAGCTCAAGAATGAAGTTTGAAATTGGTGCTTATCAAGGAATAACGACTCATTTTAAACTTGCGTATTTTTTTAATTTTTTTTATATTTACATTGCTGAAACGTTACAAATATAAAATATGTTTGATAACAAACTTTCTGCCTAATCAAATAGTATTTGCTTTAACCATTTAAGATCAATAGCAAGCTCAATGAAGTTTGAATTTGGTACTTATCAAGGAATAACGACTATATTTAAACTTGAGAATCTTTTTAATTTTTTTTATATTTACATTGCTGTAACGTTATGAAAGTAAAATATATTTGATAGAAAATTTCCTGCTTAATCGAATGGTAATTGTCTCAACCATCTACAATTAATAGCAAGCTCAAGAATGAAGTTTGAATTTGGTATTTATCAAGAAATAACAACTCTTTTTAAACTTGCGTATTTTTTTAATTTTTTTTTATTTACATTGCTGAAACTTTATAAAACTAGAATGTGTTTGATGGAAAATATCCTGCTCAATCAAATCGTACTTGCTTCAACCATTTAAAATCAATAGCAAGCTAAAGAATGAAGTTTGAAATTGGTACTTATCAAGGAATAACGACTATTTTTAAATTTGCGAAATTTTTTATTTTTTTTTATATTGACATTGCTGAAACGTTATAAAAGTAAAATATGTTTGATAGAAAATTTCCTGCTTAATCGAATGGTATTTGCTTCAACCATCTACAATTAACAGCAAGCTCAAAAATGAAGGTTGAAATTGGTTCTTATTAAGGAATAACGACTATCTTTAAACTTGCGTATTTTTTTGATTTTTTTTATATTTACATTGCTGAAACATTATAAGACTAAAATTTGTTTGATAGACAATATCCAGCTTAATCAAATAGTACTTGCCTCAACCATCTGCAATCAATAGATTACTCAAAAATGAAGTTTGAAATTGGTATTTATCAAGAAATAACAACTCTTTTTAAACTTGCGTATTTTTTTGATTTTTTTTTTATTTACATTGCTGAAACGTCATAAAGATAAAATATATATGATAGAAAATTCTCTGCTTAATTGAATGGTATTTGTTTCAACCATCTACAATTAATAGCAAGCTCAAGTATGAAGTTTGAAATTGGTATTTATCAAGGAATAACGACTATCTTTAAACTTGAGTATTTTTTTGATTTTTTTTATATTTACATTGCTGAAACATTATAAAAATAAAATATATATGATAGAAAATTTTTTGTTTAATCGAATGGTATTTGCTTCAACCATCTGCAATTAATAGCAAGCTCAAGAATGAAGTTTGAAATTGGTATTTATCAAGAAATAACAACTTTCTTTAAACTTTCGTATTTTTTTAATTTTTTTAATATTTACATTGCTGAAACGTTATAAAAGTAACTTGTAGTTGATAGAAAATATCCTGCTTAATCAAACGAAATTTGCTTCAACCACATACAGCTAATAGCAAGCTCAAAAATGAAGTTTGAAGTTGGTACTTATCAAGTAATAACGACTATTTTTAAACTTGCGCATTTTTTTAATTTTTTTTATATTTACATTGCAGAAACGTTATAAAAATAAGATACATTTGATAAAAAATTTCCTGCTTAATCGAATTGTATTTGCTTTAACCCTTTACAATTAACAGCAAGCTCAAGAATGAAGTTTGAAATTGGTATTTATTAAGGAATAACGACTATCTTTAAACTTGCTTTTTTTTAATTTTTTTTATATTTACATTGCTGAAAGGTTATAAAAGTAACTTGCAGTTGATAGAAAATTTCTTGCTTAATCAAACGAACCTTGTTTCAACCACATACAGCTAATAGCAAGCTCAAAAATGAAGTTTGAAATTGGTACTTATCAAGGAATAACGACTATCTTTAAACTTGCGTATTTTTTTGATTTTTTTTATAATTACATTGCTAAAACTTCATGAAACTAAAATGTGTTTAATAGAAAATATCTTGCTCAATCGAATAGCATTTGCTTCAACCATCTACAACCAATAGCAAGCTCAAGTATAAAGTTTGTAATTGGTATTTATCAAGAAATGACGACTCTCTTTAAACTTGCGTATTTTTTTGATTTTTTTTATATTTACATTGACGAAGCGTCATAAAAGTAGGATGTATTTAATAGAAAATTTCCTGCTCAATAGGATGGTACTTGTGTGAACTATCTACAATTAATAGCAAGCTCAAGAATGAAGTTTGAAATTGGTTTTTATCAAGGAATAACGACTATTTTTAAACTTGCGTATTTTTTTGATTTTTTTTATATTTACATTGCTGAAACGTTATAAAAATAAAATACATTTGATAAAAAATTTCCTGTTTAATTGAATGGTATTTGTCTCAACTATCTACAATTAATAGCAAGCTCAAGAATGAAGTTTGAAATTGGTACTTATCAAGGAATAACGACTATCTTTAAACTTGCGTATTTTTTTGAGTTTCTTTATATTTACATTGCTGAAACTTTATAAAACTAAAACGTGTTTGATAGAAAATATCCTGTTCAATCGAATAGAACTTGCCTCAACTATCTACAATTAACAGCAAGCTCAAGAATGAAGTTTGAAATTGGTATTTATTAAGAAATAACGACTCTTTTTAAACTTGCGCATTTTTTTAATTTTTTTTATATTTACATTGCTGAAACGTTATAAAAATAAGATATATTTGATGAAAAATTTCCTGGTTAATCGAATGGTATTTGCTTTAACCCTTTACAATTAACAGCAAGCTCAAAAATGAAGTTTGAAATTGCTACTTATCAAGGAATAACGACTATCTTTAAACTTGCGTATTTTTTTGATTTTTTTTATATTTACATTGCTGAAACGTTATAAAAATAAAATACATTTGATAAAAAATTTCCTGTTTAATTGAATGGTATTTGTCTCAACCATCTACAATTAATAGCAAGCTTAAGAATGAAGTTTGAAATTGGTACTTATCAAGGAATAACGACTATCTTTAAACTTGCGTATTTTTTTGAGTTTCTTTATATTTACATTGCTGAAACTTTATAAAACTAAAACGTGCTTGATAAAAAATATCCTGTTCAATCGAATAGAACTTGCCTCAACCATCTACAATTAACAGCAAGCTCAAGAATGAAGTTTGAAATTGGTATTTATTAAGAAATAACGACTCTTTTTAAACTTGCATATTTTTTTGATTTTTTTTAAATTTACATTGTCGAAACGTTATAAAAGTGGGATGTATTTGATAGAAAATATCCTGCTCAATCGAATAGTATTTGCTTCAACCATTTACAACCAATAGCAAGCTCAAGAATGAAGTTTGAAGTTGGTGTTTATCAAGAAATGACGACTCTCTTTAAACTTGCGTAATTTTTTGATTTTTTTTATATTTACATCGTTGAAGCGTTATAAAGGTAGAATGTATTTAATAGGAAATTTCCTGCTTAATAGAATGGTAATTGTGTCAACTATCTACACTTAATAGCAAGCTCAAAAATAAAGTTTGAAATTGGTAATTATCAAGGAATAACGACTATCTTTAAACTTGCGTATTTTTTTGATTTTTTTTATATTTACATTGCTGAAACGTTATAAAAATAAAATACATTTGATAAAAAATTTCCTGTTTAATTGAATGGTATTTGTCTCAACCATCTACAATTAATAGCAAGCTTAAGAATTAAGTTTAAAATTGGTACTTATCAAGGAATAACGACTATCTTTAAACTTGCACATTTTTTAAATTTTTTCTATATTCATTGCTGAAACGTTATAAAAGTAGGATGTATTTATTAGAAAATTTCCTGCTCAATTGAATGGTACTTGTCTTAACCACCTACAATTAACAGCAAGCTCAAGAATGAAGTTTGAATTTGGTATTTGTCAAGAAATAACAACTCTTTTTAAACTTGCGTATTTTTTTAATTTTTTTTTTATTTACATTGCCGAAACTTTATAAAACTAGAATGTGTTTGATAGAAAATATTCTGCTCAATCGAATAGTATTTGCTTCAACCATTTAAAGTCAATAGCAAGCTCAAGAATGAAGTTTCAAATTGGTACTTATCAAGAAATAACGACTATTTTTAAACTTGCGAAATTTTTTAATTTTTTTTATATTTACATTGCTGAAACGTTATAAAAGTAAGATATATTTGATAAAAAATTTCCTGCTTAATCAAATGGTATTTGCCTCAACCATCTTCAATTAACAGCAAGCTCAAAAATGAAGTTTGAAATTGGTTCTTATTAAGGAATAACGACTATCTTTAAACTTGCGTATTTTTTTAATTTTTTTTATATTTACATTGCTGAAACGTTTTAAAAGTAAGATGTATTTGATAGAAAATTTTTCGTTCAATCGAATGGTACTTGTTTCAACCATCTGCAATTAATAGCAAGCTCAAGAATAAAGTTTAAATTTGGTATTTATCAAGAAATAACAACTCTCTTTAAACTTGCGTATTTTTTTGATTTTTTTAATATTTACATTGCTAAAACGTTATAAGTATAAGATATGTTTGATAGAAAAATTCCTGCTTAATTGAATGGTATTTGCGTCAACCATTTAAAATCAATAGCAAGCTCAAAAATGAAGTTTGAATTTGGTACCTATCAAGGAATAACGACTATTTTTAAACTTGCGCATTTTTTAAATTTTTTTATATTTACATTGCTGAAACGTTATAAAAATAAGATACATTTGATAAAAAATTTTCTGTTTAATTGAATGGTATTTGTTTCGACCATCTACAATTAATAGCAAGCTCAAGAATAAAGTTTGAAATTGGTGTTTATCAAGAAATGACGACTCTCTTTAAACTTGCGTATTTTTTTGATTTTTTTTTATATTTACATCGTTGAAGCGTTATAAAGGTAAAATGTATTTAATAGGAAATTCCCTGCTCAATAGAATGGTACTTGTGTCAACTATCTACTCTTAATAGCAAGCTCAAAAATAAAGTTTGAAATTGGTAATTATCAAGGAATAACGACTATCTTAAAACTTGCGAATTTTTTTAATTTTTTTATATTTACATTGCTGAAACGTTATGAAAGTAAAATTTATTTGATAGAAAATTTCCTGCTTAATCGAATGGTATTTGCTTCAACCATTAAAAATCAATAGCAAGCTCAAGAATGAAGTTTGAATTTGGTACTTATCAAGGAATAACGACTACTTTTATACTTGCGAATTTTTTTAATTTTTTTTATATTTACATTGCTGAAACGTTATGAAAATAAAATATATTTGATAGAAAATTTTTTGCTTAATTGAATGGTATTTGTGTCAACCATCTACAATTAATAGCAAGCTCAAGAATGAAGTTTGAATTTGGTACTTATCAAGGAATAACGACTATCTTTAAACTTGCGCATTTTTTTAATTTTTTTATATTTACATTGCTAAAACGTTATGAAAGTAAAATTTATTTGATAGAAAATTTCCTGCTTAAGCGAATGGTATTTGCCTCAACCATTTAAAATCAATAGCAAGCTCAAGAATGAAGTTTGAAATTGGTACTTATCAAGGAATAACGACTATTTTTAAACTTGCGCATTTTTTTAATTTTTTTATATTTACATTGCTGAAACGTTATGAAAGTAAAATTTATTTGATAGAAAATTTCCTGCTTAATTGAATGGTATTTGCCTCAACCATTTAAAATCAATAGCAAGCTCAAGAATGAAGTTTGAATTTGGTACTTATCAAGGAATAACGACTATTTTTAAACTTGCGCATTTTTTTAATTTTTTTATATTTACATTGCTGAAACGTTATGAAAGTAAAATTTATTTGATAGAAAATTTCCTGCTTAATCAAATGGTATTTGCTTCAAGCATCTGCAATCAATAGCATACTCAAAAATGAAGTTTGAAATTGTTAATTATCAAGGAATAACGACTATCTTTAAACTTGCGTATTTTTTTGATTTTTTTTATATTTACATTGCTGAAACGTTTTAAAAGTAAGATGTATTTGATAGAAAATTTTCTGCTTAATCAAATAATATTTGCTTCAGCCATCTACAATTAATAGCAAGCTCAAGAATAAAGTTTAAATTTGATATTTATCAAGAAATAACAACTCTCTTTAAACTTGCGTATTTTTTTGATTTTTTTAATATTTACATTGCTAAAACTTTATAAAAAAAATGCATTTGATAGAAAATTTCCTGCTCAAATAAACGGTATTTGTTTCAACCATCTACAATTAATAGCAAGCTCAAAAATGAAGTTTGAATTTGGTATTTATCAAGAAATAACGATTCTTTTTAAACTTGCGTATTTTTTTAATTTTTTTTATATTTACATTGCTGAAGCTTTATAAAACTAGAACATCTTTGATAAAAAATATCCTGCTCAATCGAATAGTATTTGCTTCAGTCATCTAAAATCAATAGCAAGCTCAAGAATGAAGTTTGAAATTGGTACTTGTCAAGGAATAACGACTATTTTTAAACTTGCGCATTTTTTTAATTTTTTTATATTTAAATTGTTGAAACGTTATAAAAGTAAGATATAAATCGTAAAATAACGACTATCTTTAAACTTGCGTATTTTTTTGATTTTTTTTTATTTACATTGCTGAAACCTCATGAAACTAGAATGTGTTTGATAGAAAATATCTTGCTTAATCAAATAGTACTTGCTTCAACCATCTACAATTAATAGCATACTCAAAAATGTAGTTTGAAATTGGTATTTATCAAGAAATAACGACACTATTTAAACTTGAGTATTTTTTAAATTTTTTTTATATTTACATTGTTGAAACGTTATGAAAGTAAGATGTATTTGATAGGAAATTTCCTTCTCAATCGAATGGTACTTGCTTCAACTATCTGCAATTAATAGCAAGCTCAAGAATAAAGTTTGAAATTGGTATTTATCAAGAAATAACAACTCTCTTTAAACTTGCGTATTTTTTTGATTTTTTTAATAATTACATTGCTGAAACGTTATAAAAAAAAGATGTATTTGATAGAAAATTTCCTGTTTAATCAAATGGTATTTGTTGCAACCATCTATAATTAGCAAGCTCAAGAATGAAGTTTGAAATTGGTACTTATTAAGGAATAACGACTATTTTTAAACTTGCGCATTTTTTTAATTTTTTTATATTTACATTGTTGAAACGTTATAAAAGTGGGATGTATTTAATAGAAAATTTTCTGCTCAATTAAATGGTATTTGTGTCAACCATCTACAATTAATAGCAAGCTCAACAATAAAGTTTGAAATCGGTACTTATCAAGGAATAACGTCTATGTTTAAACTTGCGTATTTTTTTGAGTTTCTTTATATTTACATTGCTAAAACTTTATAAAGATAAAATGTGTTTGAAAGAAAATATCCTGCTCAATCAAATAATATCTGCAACAGCCATCAACAGTCAATAGCAAGCTCAAGAATGAAGTTTGAAATTGGTATTTATCAAGAAATAACGATTCTTTTTAAACTTGCGTATTTTTTTGTTTTTTTTATATTTACGTTGCTGAAACTTTATAAAACTAAAACGTGTTTGATAGAAAATATCCTGCTCAATGGAATAGTACTTGCCTCAACCATCTACAATTAATAGCAAGCTCAAGAATGAAGTTTGAAATTGGTATTTATCAAGAAATAACAACTCTCTTTAAACTTGCGTATTTTTTTGATTTTTTTAATGTTTATATTGTTAAAACGTTATAAAAGAAAGATGTGTTTAATAGAAAATTTTCTGCTCAATCAAATGGTATTTGTTTCAGCCACCTATAATTAATAGCAAGCTTAAGAATAAAGTTTGAAATTGGTACTTATCAAGGAATAACGACTATTTTTAAACTTGCGTATTTTTTTAATTTTTTTTATTTACATTGCTGAAACGTTAAAAAAGTAAAATGTATTTGATAGAAAATTTTTTGCTTAATCGAATGTTGCTTGTTTCAACTATCTACAGTTAATAGCAAGCTCAAGAATGAAGTTTGAATTTGGTACTTATCAAGAAATAACGACTATTTTTAAACTTGGGTATTTTTTTAATTTTTTTTATATTTACATTGCTAAAACTTTATAAAACTAAAATGTGTTTGTTAGAAAATTTCTTGCTCAATCGAATGGTACTTGCTTCAACCATCTACAGTTAACAGCAAGCTTAAGAATAAAGTTTGAAATTGGTACTTATCAAGGAATAACGACTATCTTTAAACTTGCGCATTTTTTTAATTTTTTTTATATTTACATTGCTGGGACGTTATAAAAATAAAATGTATTTCATGGGAAATTTTTTGCTTAATCGAACGGTATTTACTTTAACCATCTACAATTAATAGCAAGCTCAAGAATAAGTTTGAAATTGGTACTTATCAAGGAATAACGACTATATTTAAACTTACGAATTTTTTAATTTTTTTTATATTTACATTGCTGGTACGTTATAAAGATAGAATGTATTTGATAGGAAATTTTCTGCTTAATCAAATGGTATTTGCTTCAACCATCTACAATTAACAGCAAGCTCAAGAATGAAGTTTGAAATTGGTATTTATCAAGAAATAACAACTCTCTGTAAACTTGCGTATTTTTTTGATTTTTTTAATATTTATATTGTTAAAACGTTATAAAAAAAAGATGTGTTTAATAGAAAATTTTCTGCTCAATCAAATGGTATTTGTTTCAGCCACCTATAATTAATAGCAAGCTTAAGAATAAAGTTTGAATTTGGTACTTATCAAGGAATAACGACTATTTTTAAACTTGCGCATTATTTTAATTTTTTTTATATTTACATTGTTGAAACGTTATGAAAATAAGATTTATTTGATAGAAAATTTCCTGCTTAATCGAATGGTATTTGCTTCAACCATCTACAATTAATAGCAAGCTCAAGAATAAAGTTTCAAGGAATAACGACTATCTTTAAACTTGCAAATTTTTTTAATTTTTTTTTATATTTTCATTGTTGAAACGTTATTAAGTTAAAATGTATTTGATAGGAAATTTTCTGCTCAATCAAATGGTATTTGTTTTAACCATCTACGTTTAAACTTGCGTATTTTTTTGAGTTTCTTTATATTTACATTGCTAAAACTTTATAAAGCTAAAATGTGTTTGATAGAAAATATCCTGCTCAATCGAATAATATCTGCTACAGCCATCAACAGTCAATAGCAAGCTCAAGAATGAAGTTTGAAATTGGTATTTATCAAGAAATAACGATTCTTTTTAAACTTGCGTATTTTTTTGTTTTTTTTATATTTACGTTGCTGAAACTTTATAAAACTAAAACGTGTTTGATAGAAAATATCCTGCTCAATGGAATAGTACTTGCCTCAACCATCTACAATTAATAGCAAGCTCAAGAATGAAGTTTGAAATTGGTATTTATCAAAAAATAACAACTCTCTTTAAACTTGCGAATTTTTTTGATTTTTTTTATATTTACATTGCTGAGACGTAATGAAAGTAGGATATATTTAATAGGAAATTTCCTGCTCAATCGAATGGTACTTGTGCCAACCATCTACAATTAATAGCAAGCTCAAGAATGAAGTTTGAATTTGGTACTTATCAAGGAATAACGACTATCTTTAAACTTGCAAATTTTTTTGATTTTTTATATATTTACATTGCAGAAACTTTATAAGGCTAAAATGTGTTTGATAGAAAATCTTCTGCTTAATCGAATGGTATTTGCTTTAACCATCTACAATCAATATCAAGCTCAAGAATGAAGTTTGAAATTGGTATTTATCAAGAAATAACGACTCTCTTTAAACTTGCGTATTTTTTTGATTTTTTTTATATTTACATTGCTAAGACGTTATGAAGGTAGGATGTATTTAATAGGAAATTTTCTGCTCAATCAAATGGTATTTGCTTTAACCATCTACAATCAATAGCAAGCTCAAAAATGAAGTTTGAAATTGGTACTTATCAAGGAATAACGACTATATTTAAACTTGCAAATTTTTTAATTTTTTCTATATTTACATTGCTGAAACGTTATAATGATAAGACGCATTTGATAGAAAATTTTTTGTTCAATTAAACGGTATTTGCTTCAACCATTTACAATCAATAGCAAGCTCAAGAATGAAGTTTGAAATTGGTATTTATCAAGAAATAACGACTCTTTTTAAACTTGCGAAATTTTTTAATTTTTTTTATGTTTTCATTGCTGAAACGTTATAAAAGTAAAATGTATTTGATAGAAAATTTTTTGCTTAATCGAACGGTATTTGCTTTAACCACCTACAATCAATAACAAGCTCAAGAATGAAGTTTGAAATTGGTACTTATCAAGGAATAACGACTATCTTTAAACTTGCGCATTTTTTTAATTTTTTTATATTTAAATTGCTAAAACGTTATAAAAGTAAGATGTAGTTGATAGAAAATTTTCTGCCTTATCGAATGGTATTTGCCCCAACTATCTACAGTTAATAGCAAGCTCAAGAATGAAGTTTAAACTTGGTACTTATCAAGGAATAACGACTATTTATAAACTTGCGTATTTTTTTGATTTTTTTTATATTTACATTGTTAAAACGTTATAAAAGTAAAATTTAATTGATAGAAAATATCCTACTCAATTGAATGGTACTTGCTTCAACTATCTACAATTAATGGCAAGCTTAAGAATAAAGTTTGAAATTGGTATTTATCAAGGAATAACGACTATCTTTAAACTTGCGAATTTTTTTAATTTTTTTTATATTTACATTGCTAAAACGTTATAAAGGTAGGATGTATTTAATAGGAAATTTTCTGCTTAATCGAACGGCATTTGCTTCAACTATCTACAATTAATAGCAAGCTCAAGAATGAAGTTTGAAATTGGTACTTATCAATGAATAACAACTATCTTTAAACTTGCTTATTTTTTTAATTTTTTTTTATATTTACATTGCTAAGACGTTATAAAGGTAGAATGTGTTTAATAGAAAATTTTCTGCTTAATTGAATGGTACTTGCCCTAACCATCTTCGATAAATAGCAAGCTCAAGAATAAAGTTTGAAATTGGTATTTATCAAGAAATAACAACTCTCTTTAAACTTGCGTATTTTTTTGATTTTTTTTATATTTACATTGCTAAGACGTTATGAAGGTAAAATGCATTTAATAGGAAATTTCCTGCTTAATTGAATGGTATTTGTTTTAACCATCTACAATTAATAGCAAGCTCAAGAATAAAGTTTTAAATTGGTACTTATCAAGGAATAACGATTATCTTTAAACTTATGAAAGTAGAATGTATTTGATAGGAAATTTTCTGCTTAATCGAACAATATTTGCTTCAACCATCTACAATTAATAGCAAGCTTAAGAATGAAGTTTGAAATTAGTACTTATCAAAGAATAACAACTATCTTTAAACTTGAGTATTTTTTTGATTTTTTTTATATTTACAATGCTGAAACTTTATAAAACTAAAATGTGTTAGATAAAAAATATCCTGCTCAATCGAATAATACTTGCTTTAGCCATCTATATTCAATAGCAAACTCAAGAATAAAGTTTGAAATTGGTATTTATCAAGAAATAACAACTATCTTTAAACTTGCGTATTTTTTTGATTTTTTTTTATATTTACATTGTTAAAACTCTATAAAGCTAGAATGTGTTTAATAGAAAATATCCTGCTCAATCGAATAGTATTTGCTTCAACCATTTACAATCAATAGCAAGCTCAAGAATGAAGTTTGAAATTGGTACTTATCAAGGAATAACGACTATTTTTAAACTTGCGCATTTTTTTAATTTTTTTATATTTAAATTGCTAAAATGTTATAAAGGTAAGATGTGTTTGACAGAAAATTTCTTGCTTAATCGAATAGTATTTGCCTTAACCTTCTACACTCAATAGCAAGCTCAAGAATGAAGTTTGAAATTGGTACTTATCAAGGAATAACGACTATCTTTAAACTTGCGAATTTTTTTAATTTTTTTTATATTTTTATTACTGAAACGTTATAAAGATAAAATGTGTTTGATAGAAAATTTTTTGCTCAATCGAATGGTACTTGTGTCGACCATCTACAATTAATAGCAAGCTCAAGAATATAGTTTGAAATTGGTACTTATCAAGGAATAACAACTATCTTTAAACTTGCGTATTTTTTTTATTTTTTTTATATTTACATTGTTAAAACTTTATAAAACTAAAATGTGTTTAATAGAAAATATCCTGCTCAATCGAATAGTATTTGCTTCAACCATTTGCAATCAATAGCAAGCTAAAGAATGAAGTTTGAAATTGGTATTTATCAAGAAATAACGGCTCTTTTTAAACTTGCTCATTTTTTTAATTTTTTTTATGTTTTTATTGCTAAAACGTTATAAAAATAGAATGTATTTGATAGGAAATTTTCTGCTCAATCGAATGGAATTTGCTTTAACCATCTACAATCAATAGCAAGCTCAAGAATGAAGTTTGAAATTGATACTTATCAAGGAATAACGACTATATTTAAACTTGCAAATTTTTTAATTTTTTCTATATTTACATTGCCGAAACGTTATAAAAATAGAATGTATTTGATAGGAAATTTTTTGCTTAATCAAATGGTATTTGCCCCAACTATTTGCAGTTAATAGCAAGCTCAAGGATGAAGTTTAAAGTTGGTACTTATCAAGGAATAACGACTATCTTTAAACTTGCGAATTTTTTTAATTTTTTCTATATTTACATTGCTGAAACGTTATAAAGATAAGACGCACTTGATAGAAAATTTTTCGTTCAATTAAACGGTATTTGCTTCAACCATTTACAATCAATAGCAAGCTTAAGAATGAAGTTTGAAATTGGTACTTATCAAGAAATAACGACTCTTTTTTAACTTGCGAAATTTTTTAATTTTTTTAATGTTTTCATTGCTGAAACGTTGTAAAAGTAAAATGCATTTGATAGAAAATTTTTTGCTTAATCGAACGGTATTTGCTTTAACCACCTACAATCAACAACAAGCTCAAGAATGAAGTTTGAAATTGGTACTTATCAAGGAATAACGGCTATCTTTAAACTTGCGAATTTTTTTAATTTTTTTATATTTAAATTGCTAAACCGTTATAAAAGTAAGATGTATTTGATAGAAAATTTCTTGCTTAATCGAATGGTATTTGCCTTAGCTATCTACAATCAATAGCAAGCTCAGGAATGAAGTTTGAAATTGGTACTTATCAAGGAATAACGACTTTCTTTAAACTTGCGAATTTTTTAATTTTTTTATATTTAAATTGGTAAAACGTTATAAAAGTAAAATGTATTTGATAGAAAATTTTCTGCCTTATCGAATGGTATTTGCCCCAACTATCTACAGTTAATAGCAAGCTCAAGAATGAAGTTTAAACTTGGTACTTATCAAGGAATGACGACTATTTTTAAACTTGCGTATTTTTTTGATTTTTTTTATATTTACATTGTTAAAACGTTATAAAAGTAAAATCTATTTGATAGAAAATATCCTATTCAATTGAATGGTACTTGCCTCAACTATCTACAATTAATAGCAAGCTTAAGAATAAAGTTTGAAATTGGTATTTATCAAGGAATAACGACTATCTTTAAACTTGCGAATTTTTTTAATTTTTTTTTATATTTACATTGCTAAAACGTTATAAAGGTAGGATGTATTTGATAGAAAATTTTCTGCTTAATCGAACGGTATTTGCTTCAACTATCTACAATTAATAGCAAGCTTAAGAATAAAGTTTGAAATTGGTATTTATCAAGGAATAACGACTATCTTTAAACTTGCAAATTTTTTTAATTTTTTTTTATATTTACATTGCTAAGACGTTATAAAATTAAGATGTATTTGATAAAAAAATTTTTGCTTAATCGAACGGTACTTGCTTTAACCATCTACGATCAATAGCAAGCTCAAGAATAAAGTTTGAATTTGGTACTTATCAAGGAATCACGACTATTTTTAAACTTGCGTATTTTTTTAATTTTTTTTATATTTATATTGCTGAAACTTTATAAAACTAAAACGTGTTTAATAAAAAATATCCTGCTCAATTAAATAGTATTTGCTTCAACTATCTACAGTCAATAGCAAGCTCAAGAATGAAGTTTGAAATTGGTACTTATCAAGGAATAACAACTATCTTTAAACTTGCAAATTTTTTTGATTTTTTATATATTTACATTGCAGAAATTTTATAAAACTAAAATGTGTTTGATAGAAAATATTCTGCTCAATCGAATAGTACTTGCTTCAATTATCTACAATTAATATCAAGCTCAAGAAAAAAGTTTGAAATTGGTATTTATCAAGAAATAACGACTCTCTTTAAACTTGCGTATACATTGTTAAAACGTTATAAAAGTAAAATCTATTTGATAGAAAATATCCTGCTCAATTGAATGGTACTTGCTTCAACTATCTACAATTAATAGCAAGCTTAAGAATAAAGTTTGAAATTGGTATTTATCAAGGAATAACGACTATTTTTAAACTTGCGAATTTTTTTAATTTTTTTTTATATTTACATTGGTGAAACGTTAAAAAAGTAGGATTTATTTGATAGAAAATTTTCTGCTCAATCGAATGGTGCTTATTTCAACTATTTACAATTAATAGCAAGCTCAAGAATGAAGTTTGAATTTGGTACTTATCAAGGAATAACGACTATCTCTAAACTTGCGCATTTTTTTAATTTTTTTTTATTTACATTACTGAAACGTTAAAAAAGTAGGATGTATTTGATAGAAAATTTTCTGCTCAATCGAATGGAACTTGTTTCAGCTATTTACAATTAATAGCAAGCTCAAGAATGAAGTTTGAACTTGGTACTTATCAAGGAATAACGACTATATTTAAACTTGCAAATTTTTTTAATTTTTTTTATATTTACATTGCTAAGACGTTATGAGAGTAGAATGTATTTGATAGGAAATTTTCTGCTTAATCGAACAATATTTGTTTTACTATCTACAATTAATAGCAAGCTCAAGATTGAAATTTGAAATTAGTACTTATCAAAGAATAACAACTATCTTTAAACTTGCGTTTTTTTTTGATTTTTTTTATATTTCCAATGCTGAAACTTTATAAAACTAAAATGTGTTTGATAGAAAATATCCTGCTCAATCGAATAATATTTGTTTTAACCATCTACAATTAATAGCAAGCTCAAGAATAAAGTTTGAAATTGGTATTTATCAAGAAATAACAACTTTCTTTAAACTTGCGTATTTTTTTTATATTTACGTTGCTGAAACGTTATAAAACTAAAATGTGTTTAATAGAAAATGCTGCTCAAACGAATAGTATTTGCTTCAACCATTTACAATTAATAGCAAGCTCAAGAATGAAGTTTGAAATTGGTATTTATTAAGAAATAACGACTATATTTTAACTTGCAAATTTTTTTTATATTTACATTGTTGAAACGTTATAAAAGTAAAATGCATTTATTAGAAAATTTTGTGTTCAATTGAACAATATTTGTTTCAACCATCTGCAATTAATAGCAAGCTCAAAAATGAAGTTTGAAATTGGTACTTATAAAGGAATAACGACTATCTTTAAACTTGCAAATTTTTTTGATTTTTTTTATATTTACATTGCTGAAACGTAATAAAAATAGCATATATTTAACAGGAAATTTCCTGCTCAATTGAATGGTACTTGCGTCAACCATCTACAATCAATATCAAGCTCAAGAATAAAGTTTGAAATTGGTACTTATCAAGGAATAACGACTATCTCTAAACTTGCGCATTTTTTTAATTTTTTTTATGTTTACATTGCTGAAACTTCATAAAACTAAAATGTGTTTGATAGAAAATATCCTGCTTAATCGAACAATACTTGCTTCAACCATCTACAATCAATAGCAAGCTCAAGAATGAAGTTTGAAATTGGTGTTTATCAAGAAATAACAACTCTCTTTAAACTTGCAAATTTTTTTAATTTTTTATATATTTACATTGCAGAAATTTTATCAAGCTAAAATGTGTTTGATAGAAATTATTCTGCTCAATAGAATAATATTTGCTTTAACCATCTACAATCAATATCAAGCTCAAGAATGAAGATTGAAATTGGTATTTATCAAGAAATAACGACTCTCTTTAAACTTGCGGATTTTTTTGATTTTTTTTATATTTACAATGCTGAAACTTTATAAAACTAAAATGTGTTTGATAAAAAATATCCTGCTCAATCGCATAATACTTGTTTTAACCATCGACAATTAATAGCAAGCTCAAGATTGAAGTTTGAAATTGGTATTTATCAAGAAATAACAACTCTCTTTAAACTTGCAAATTTTTTTGATTTTTTTTATATTTACATTGCTGAAACGTAATAAAAATAGTATATATTTAACAGGAAATTTCCTGCTCAATTGAATGGTACTTGCGTCAACCATCTACAATTAATAGCAAGCTCAAGAATAAAGTTTGAAATTGGTACTTATCAAAGAATAACGACTATCTTTAAACTTGCGAATTTTTTTAATTTTTTTTTATATTTACATTGCTAAGGCGTTATAAAGGTAGGATGTATTTGATAGGAAATTTTCTTCTTAATCGAACGGTATTTGCTTGAGCTATCTACAATTAATAGCAAGCTCTAGAATGAAGTTTGAAATTGGTACTTATCAAAGAATAACAACTATCTTTAACTTGGGTATTTTTTTGATTTCTTTTATATTTACAATGCTGAAACTTTATAAAACTAAAATGTGTTTGATAGAAAATATCCTGCTCAATCGCATAATACTTGTTTTAACCATCGACAATTAATAGCAAGCTCAAGAATAAAGTTTAAAATTGGTACTTATCAAGGAATAACGACTATCTTTAAACTTGCGCATTGTTTTAATTTTTCTATATTCAAATTGCTAAAACGTTATAAAAGTAAGATGTATTTAATAGAAAATTTTTTGCTTAATCAAATGGTATTTGCTTTAACCATCTGCAATCAATAGCAAACTCAAGAATGAAGTTTGAAATTGGTACTTATCAAGGAATAACGACTATCTTTAAACTTGCGAATTTTTTAAATTTTTTCTAAATTTACATTGCTGAAACGTTATAAGGATAGAATGTATTTAATAGGAAATTTTTTGCTTAATCAAATGGTATTTGCCCCAGCTATTTACAGTTAACAGCAAGCTCAAGAATAAAGTTTAAAATTGGTACTTATCAAGGAATAACGACTATCTTTAAACTTGCGCATTTTTTTATTTTTTTTATATTTACATTGCTGAAACTTTATAAAACTAAAATGTGTTTGATAGAAAATATTTTGCTCAATCAAATAGTACTTGTTTCGACTATTTATAATCAATAGCAAGCTCAAGAATGAAGCTTGAAATTGGTACTTATCAAGGAATAACAACTATATTTAAACTTGCGTATTTTTTTAATTTTTTTTATATTTACGTTGCTTAAACGTTATAAAAATAAAATGTATTTGATAGAAAATTTTCTGCTCAATTAAATGGTATTTGTATCAACCATCTTCAATCAACAGCAAGCTCAAGAATAAAGTTTGAAATTGGTACTTATCAAGGAATAACGACTATCTCTAAACTTGCGCATTTTTTTAATTTTTTTTTATTTATATTGCTGAAACGTTAAAAAAGTAGGATGTATTTAATAGAAAATTTTCTGCTCAATCGAATAATGCTTCTTTCAACTATTTACAATTAATAGCAAGCTCAAGAATGAAGTTTGAACTTGGTACTTATCAAGGAATAACGACTATCTTTAAACTTGCAAATTTTTTTAATTTTTTTTATATTTACATTGCTAAGACGTTATGAAAGTACAATGTATTTGATAGGAAATTTTCTGCTTAATCGAACAATGTTTGCTTTAACTATCTACAATTAATAGCAAGCTCAAGAGTGAAATTTGAAATTAGTACTTATCAAAGAATAACAACTATCTTTAAACTTGCGTATTTTTTTGATTTTTTTTATATTTCCAATGCTGAAACTTTATAAAACTAAAATGTGTTTGATAGAAAATATCCTGCTCAATCGAATAATATTTGTTTTAACCATCTACAATCAATAGCAAGCTCAAGAATAAAGTTTGAAATTGGTATTTATCAAGAAATAACAACTCTCTTAAAACTTGCGTATTTTTTTGATTTTTTTTATATTTACATTGCTGAAACGTTATAAAAGTAAGATGTATTTGATAGAAAATTTTCTGCTCAATCGAACAGTTTTTGTGTCAACCATCTACAATTAACAGCAAGCTTAAGAATGAAGTTTGAAATTGTTACTTATCAAGGAATAACGACTATCTCTAAACTTGCGCATTTTTTAAATTTTTTTTTATTTACATTGCTGAAACGTTTAAAAAGTAGAATGTATTTGATGGAAAATTTTTTGCTCAATCGAATGGTACTTGTTTCAACCATCTACAGTTAATAGCAAGCTCAAGAATGAAGTTTGAAATTGGTACTTATCAAGGAATAACGACTATCTTTAAACGTGCAAATTTTTTTAATTTTTTTTATATTTACATTGCTAAGACGTTATGAAAGTAGGTTGTATTTGATAGGAAATTTTTTGCTCAATCGAATGGTATTTGTTTTAACCATCTACAATTAATAGCAAGCTTAAGAATAAAGTTTGAAATTGGTACTTATCAAGAAATAACGACTATCTTTAAACTTGCGCATTTTTTTAATTTTTTTATATTTAAATTGCTAAAACGTTATAAAAGTAAGATGTATTTGATAGAAATTTTCCTGCTTAATCGAACGGTATTTGCTTTAGGCATCTACAATTAATAGCAAGCTCAAAAATAAAGTTTGAAATTGGTATTTATCAAGAAATAACAACTCTCTTAAAACTTGCGTATTTTTTTGATTTTTTTTATATTTACATTGCTGAAACGTTATAAAAGTAAGATGTATTTGATAGAAAATTTTCTGCTCAATCGAACAGTATTTGTGTCAACCATCTACAATTAATAGCAAGCTTAAGAATGAAGTTTGAAATTGGTACTTATCAAGGAATAACGACTATCTCTAAACTTGCGCATTTTTTAAATTTTTTTTTATTTACATTGCTGAAACGTTTAAAAAGTAGAATGTATTTGATGGAAAATTTTTTGCTTAATCGAATGGTATTTGCCCTAACCATTTACAATCAATAGCAAGCTCAAGAATGAAGTTTGAATTTGGTACTTATCAAGGAATAACGACTATCTTTAAACTTGCGAATTTTTTTAATTTTTTTTATATTTTCATAGCTGAAACGTTATTGAGATAGATCGTATTTGATAGAAAATTTCCTGCTCAATCGAATGGTATTTGTTTTAACCATCTACAATTAATAGCAAGCTTAAGAATAAAGTTTGAAATTGGTACTTATCAAGAAATAACGACTATCTTTAAACTTGCGCATTTTTTTAATTTTTTTATATTTAAATTGCTAAAACGTTATAAAAGTAAGATGTATTTGATAGAAATTTTCCTGCTTAATCGGACGGTATTTGCTTTAGGCATCTACAATTAATAGCAAGCTCAAGAATGAAGTTTGAAATTGGTACTTATCAAGGAATAACGACTATCTTTAAACTTGCGAATTTTTTTAATTTTTTTTATATTTTCATTGCTGAAACGTTATAAAAGTAAAATGTATTTGATAGAAAATTTTCTGCTCAATCGAACGGTATTTGTTTTAACTATCTACGATTAATAGCAAGCTCAAGAATAAAGTTTGAAATTGGTACTTATCAAGAAATAACGACTATCTTTAAACTTGCGCATTTTTTTAATTTTTTTATATTTAAATTGCTAAAACGTTATAAAAGTAAAATGTATTTGATAGAAATTTTCCGGCTTAATCGAATGGTATTTGCTTTAACCATCTGCAATTAATAGCAAGCTTAAGAATAAAGTTTGAAGTTGGTACTTATCAAGGAATAACGACTATCTTTAAACTTGCGCATTTTTTTAATTTTTTTATATTTAAATTGTTAAACGTTATAAAAGTAAGAAGTATTTGATAGAAAATTTCCTGCTTAATCGAATGGTATTTGCCCCAACTATCTACAGTTAATAGCAAACTCAAGAATGAAGTTTAAACATGGTACTTATCAAGGAATAACGACTATCTTTAAACTTGCGCATTTTTTTAATTTTTTGATATTTAAATTGCTAAAGCGTTCTAAAAGTAAGATGTATTTGATAGAAAATTTCCTGTTTAATCGAGTGGTATTTGCTTTAAGCATTTACAATCAATAGC
This sequence comes from Tribolium confusum, assembly GCA_029207805.1. Lineage (NCBI taxonomy): Eukaryota > Metazoa > Arthropoda > Insecta > Coleoptera > Tenebrionidae > Tribolium > Tribolium confusum. Next base: position 467,343 of record JALGAY010000034.1, on the reverse strand, counting down.
AAGCTCAAAAATGAAGTTTGAAATTGGTACTTATCATGGAATAACGACTATCTTTAAACTTGCAAATTTTTTAAATTTTTTCTATATTTACATTGCTGAAACGTTATAAAAATAAAATGTATTTGATAGAAAATTTTTTGCTTAATGAAATGGTATTTGCTTCAACTATTTGCAGTTAATAGCAAGCTCAAGAATAAAGTTTAAAGTTGGTACTTATCAAGGAATAACGACTATCTTTAAACTTGCGCATTTTTTTAATTTTTTGATATTTAAATTGCTAAAGCGTTCTAAAAGTAAGATGTATTTGATAGAAAATTTCCTGTTTAATCGAGTGGTATTTGCTTTAATCATTTACAATCAATAGCAAGCTCAAAAATGAAGTTTGAAATTGGTACTTATCATGGAATAACGACTATCTTTAAACTTGCAAATTTTTTTAATTTTTTTTATATTTTCATTGCTAAAACGTTATTAAGATAAAATGTATTTGATGGGAAATTTTCTGGCCAATCAAATGGTACTTGTTTTAACTATCTACGATTAATAGCAAGCTCAAGAATGAAGTTTGAAATTGGTATTTATCAAGAAATAACAACTCTCTTTAAACTTGCGAATTTTTTTGATTTTTTTATATTTAGATTGCTGAATCGTAATAAAAGTAAGAAGCATTTAATAGGAAATTTCTTGCTCAATTGAATGGTACTTGTCTTAACCATCTACAATTAATAGCAAGCTCAAGAATGAAGTTTGAATTTGGTACTTATCAAGAAATAACGACTATATTTAAACTTGCGCATTTTTTTAATTTTTTTTATATTTACATTGTTGAAACGTTATAAAAGTAAAATATATTTGATAGAAAATTTCCTGTTTAATCGAACGGTATTTCCTTCAACCATCTGCAATTAACAGCAAGCTCAAAAATGAAGTTTGAAATTGGTTCTTATTAAGAAATAACCACTATCTTTATACTTGCGAATTTTTTTGATTTTTTTTATATTTACATTGCTGAAACATTATAAAACTAAAATGTGTTTGATAGAAAATATTTTGCTTAATCAAATGGTACTTGCTTCAACCATCTACAATCAATAGCATACTCAAAAATGAAGTTTGAAGTTGGTATTTATCAAAGAATAACGACTATCTTTAAACTTACGTATTTTTTTGATTTTTTTTATATTTACATTGCTGAAACGTTATAAAAATAAAATACATTTGATAGAAAGTTTCCTGCTTAATTGAATGGTATTTGCTTTAACCATTTACAATTAATAGCAAGCTCAAAAATGAAGTTTGAAATTGGTGCTTATCAAGGAATAACAACTATTTTTAAACTTGCGCATTTTTAAATTTTTTTTATATTTACATTGCTGAAACGTTATAAAACTAGAATGAGTTTGATAAAAAATATCCTGCTCAATCGAATAGTACTTGCTTCAACCATTTAAAATCAATAGCAAGCTCAAAAATGAAGTTTGAAATTGGTACTTATTAAGGAATAACGACTATCTTTAAACTTGCGAATTTTTTTGATTTTTTTTATATTTACATTGCTGAAACGTTATAAAAATAGGATCTATTTGATAAAAAACTTCCTGCTCAATCGAATGTAACTTGCTTCAACCAACTACAGTTAATAGCAAGCTCAAGACCAAAGTTTGAAATTGGTACTTATCAAGGAATAACGACTATTTCTAGACTTGCGTATTTTTTTGATTTTTTTTATATTTACTTTGGTGAAACATTATAAAACTTAAATGTGTTTGATAGAAAATATCTTGCTTAATCAAATAGTACTTGCTTCAACCATCTACAATTAATAGCAAACTCAAAAATGAAGTTTGAAATTTGTATTTATCAAGAAATAACGACTATATTTAAACTTGCTTATTTTTTTAATTTTTTTTTATATTTACATTGCTGAAACGTTATAAAAGTAAAATGTATTTGATAGAAAATTTCCTGCCCAATCCAACTGTACTTGTTTCAACCATCTGCAATCAATAGCAAGCTCAAGAATAAAGTTTGAAATTGGTATTTATCAAGAAATAACAACTCTTTTTAAACTTGCGTATTTTTTTGATTTTTTTATATTTACATTGCTAAAACATTATAAAAAAAAATGTATTTAATATAAAATTTTCTGCTTAATCAAATGGTATTTGTTTCAACCATCTACAATTAATAGCAAGCTCAAGAATAAAGTTTGAAATTGGTACTTATCAAGGAATAACGACTATATTTAAACTTGCGTATTTTTTTATTTTTTTTTATATTTACATTGTTGAGACGTTATAAAAGTAAGATTTATTTGATAGAAAATTTTTTGCTTAATCGAATGGTATTTGCTTCAACCATCTACAATTAATAGCAAGCTCAAGAATGAAGTTTGAAATTGGTATTTATCAAGTAATAACGACTATCTTTAAACTTGCGTATTTTTTTGATTTTTTTTATAATTACATTGTTAAAACTTTATAAAACTAAGATGTGTTTGTTAGAAAATATCTTGTTCAATCGAATAGTATTTGCATTAACTATGTACAATCAATAGCAAGCTCAAAAATAAAGTTTGAAATTGGTATTTAGCAAGAAATAACGACTCTCTTTAAACTTGCGTATTTTTTTAATTTTTTTTATATTTACATTGCTAAAACATTATAAGAAAAAATGTATTTAATAGAAAATTTTCTGCTTAATCAAGTGGTATTTGTTTCAACCATCTACAGTTAATAGCAAGCTCAAGACCAAAGTTTGAAATTGGTACTTATCAAGGAATAACGACTATCTTTAAACTTGCAAATTTTTTTAATTTTTTTTATATTTACATTGCTGAAACGTTATAAAGATAAAATGTGTTTAATAGAAAATTTTTTGCTTAATCGAATGGTATTTGCCCCAACTATCTGCAATTAATAGCAAGCTCAAGAATGAAGTTCGAAATTGGTACTTATCAAGGAATAACGACTATCTTTAGACTTGCGTATTTTTTTGATTTTTTTTATATTTACTTTGCTGAAACTTTATAAAACTAAAATGGGATTAACAGAAAATATCCTGCTCAATTGAATAGTATTTGCTTCATCAATAGCAAGCTCAATAATGAAGTATGAAATTGGTACTTATCAAGAAATAACGACTATATTTAAACTTGCAAATTTTTTTAATTTTTTTTATATTTACATTGTTGAACGTTATAATAGTAAAATGTATTAAATAAAAAATTTACTGCTTAATCGAATGGTATTTGTTTGAACTATCTGCAGTTAATAGCAAGCTCAAGACCAAAGTTTGAAGTTGGTACTTATAAAGGATTAACGACTATCTTTAAACTTGCGGATTTTTTAATTTTTTTTTTATATTTACATTGTTGAAACGTTATAAAGATAGTATGTGTTTAATAGAAAATTTTTTGCTTAATCGAATGGTATTTGCCCCAACTATCTACGTTTAATAGCAAGCTCAAGAATAAAGTTTGAAATTGATACTTATCAAGGAATAACGACTATCTTTAAACTTGCGTATTTTTTTGATTTTTTTTATATTTACATTGGTAAAACGTTATAATAGTAGAATGTATTTGATAGAAAATTTTTTACTCAATAGAATAGTACTTGGCTCAACCATCTACAATTAATAGAAAGCTCAAGAATAAAGTTTGAAGTTGGTACTTATCAAGGAATAACGACTATCTTTAAACTTGCGCGTTTTTTTAATTTTTTTTTATTTACATTGCTGAAACGTTAAAAAAGTAAAATGTATTTGATAGAAAATTTTTTGCTTAATCGAACGGTGCTTATTCTAACCATCTACAATTAATAGCATGCTCAAGAATAAAGTTTGAAGTTGGTACTTATCAAGGAATAACGACTATTTTTAAACTTGCGTATTTTTTTAATTTTTTTTATATTTACATTGCAGAGACATTATAAAAACAAAATGTATTTGATGGGAAATTTTTTGCTTAATCGAAGGGTATTTGCTTCAACCATTTTCAGCTAATAGCAAGCACAAGAATGAAGTTTGAAGTTGGTACTTATCAAGAAATAACGACTATATTTAATCTTGCGTATTTTTTATTTTTTTTTATATTTACATTGCTGAAACGTTATAAAAGTAAGATATGTTTGATAGAAAATTTTTTGCTTAATCGAACGGTACTTGTTTTAACCATCCACAGTTAATAGCAAGCTCAAGACTAAAGATGCTAAAGATCAAGACTAAAGATCAAGGAATAACGACTATCTTTAAACTTGCATATTTTTTTAATTTTTTTTATATTTACATTGCTGAAACTTTATAAAGATAGGATGTATTCGATAGAAAATTTTTTGCTTAATTAAATGATGTTTGTTTCACCCATCTACAATTAATAGAAGGCTCAAGAATGAAGTTTGAAATTGGTACTTATCAAGGAATAACGACTATCTCTAAACTTGCGCATTTTTTAAATTTTTTTTTATTTACATTGCTGAAACGTTTAAAAAGTAGAATGTATTTGATGGAAAATTTTTTGCTTAATCGAATGGTATTTGCCCTAACCATTTACAATCAATAGCAAGCTCAAGAATGAAGTTTGAATTTGGTACTTATCAAGGAATAACGACTATCTTTAAACTTGCGAATTTTTTTAATTTTTTTTATATTTTCATAGCTGAAACGTTATTGAGATAGATCGTATTTGATAGAAAATTTCCTGCTCAATCGAATGGTATTTGTTTTAACCATCTACAATTAATAGCAAGCTTAAGAATAAAGTTTGAAATTGGTACTTATCAAGAAATAACGACTATCTTTAAACTTGCGCATTTTTTTAATTTTTTTATATTTAAATTGCTAAAACGTTATAAAAGTAAGATGTATTTGATAGAAATTTTCCTGCTTAATCGGACGGTATTTGCTTTAGGCATCTACAATTAATAGCAAGCTCAAGAATGAAGTTTGAAATTGGTACTTATCAAGGAATAACGACTATCTTTAAACTTGCGAATTTTTTTAATTTTTTTTATATTTTCATTGCTGAAACGTTATAAAAGTAAAATGTATTTGATAGAAAATTTTCTGCTCAATCGAACGGTATTTGTTTTAACTATCTACGATTAATAGCAAGCTCAAGAATAAAGTTTGAAATTGGTACTTATCAAGAAATAACGACTATCTTTAAACTTGCGCATTTTTTTAATTTTTTTATATTTAAATTGCTAAAACGTTATAAAAGTAAAATGTATTTGATAGAAATTTTCCGGCTTAATCGAATGGTATTTGCTTTAACCATCTGCAATTAATAGCAAGCTTAAGAATAAAGTTTGAAGTTGGTACTTATCAAGGAATAACGACTATCTTTAAACTTGCGCATTTTTTTAATTTTTTTATATTTAAATTGTTAAACGTTATAAAAGTAAGAAGTATTTGATAGAAAATTTTCTGCTTAATCGAATGGTATTTGCCCCAACTATCTACAGTTAATAGCAAACTCAAGAATGAAGTTTAAACATGGTACTTATCAAGGAATAACGACTATCTTTAAACTTGCGCATTTTTTTAATTTTTTGATATTTAAATTGCTAAAGCGTTCTAAAAGTAAGATGTATTTGATAGAAAATTTCCTGTTTAATCGAGTGGTATTTGCTTTAAGCATTTACAATCAATAGCAAGCTCAAAAATGAAGTTTGAAATTGGTACTTATCATGGAATAACGACTATCTTTAAACTTGCAAATTTTTTAAATTTTTTCTATATTTACATTGCTGAAACGTTATAAAAATAAAATGTATTTGATAGAAAATTTTTTGCTTAATGAAATGGTATTTGCTTCAACTATTTGCAGTTAATAGCAAGCTCAAGAATAAAGTTTAAAGTTGGTACTTATCAAGGAATAACGACTATCTTTAAACTTGCGCATTTTTTTAATTTTTTGATATTTAAATTGCTAAAGCGTTCTAAAAGTAAGATGTATTTGATAGAAAATTTCCTGTTTAATCGAGTGGTATTTGCTTTAATCATTTACAATCAATAGCAAGCTCAAAAATGAAGTTTGAAATTGGTACTTATCATGGAATAACGACTATCTTTAAACTTGCAAATTTTTTTAATTTTTTTTATATTTTCATTGCTAAAACGTTATTAAGATAAAATGTATTTGATGGGAAATTTTCTGGCCAATCAAATGGTACTTGTTTTAACTATCTACGATTAATAGCAAGCTCAAGAATGAAGTTTGAAATTGGTATTTATCAAGAAATAACAACTCTCTTTAAACTTGCGAATTTTTTTGATTTTTTTATATTTAGATTGCTGAATCGTAATAAAAGTAAGAAACATTTAATAGGAAATTTCTTGCTCAATTGAATGGTACTTGTCTTAACCATCTACAATTAATAGCAAGCTCAAGAATGAAGTTTGAATTTGGTACTTATCAAGAAATAACGACTATATTTAAACTTGCGCATTTTTTTAATTTTTTTTATATTTACATTGTTGAAACGTTATAAAAGTAAAATATATTTGATAGAAAATTTCCTGTTTAATCGAACGGTATTTCCTTCAACCATCTGCAATTAACAGCAAGCTCAAAAATGAAGTTTGAAATTGGTTCTTATTAAGAAATAACCACTATCTTTATACTTGCGAATTTTTTTGATTTTTTTTATATTTACATTGCTGAAACATTATAAAACTAAAATGTGTTTGATAGAAAATATTTTGCTTAATCAAATGGTACTTGCTTCAACCATCTACAATCAATAGCATACTCAAAAATGAAGTTTGAAGTTGGTATTTATCAAAGAATAACGACTATCTTTAAACTTACGTATTTTTTTGATTTTTTTTATATTTACATTGCTGAAACGTTATAAAAATAAAATACATTTGATAGAAAGTTTCCTGCTTAATTGAATGGTATTTGCTTTAACCATTTACAATTAATAGCAAGCTCAAAAATGAAGTTTGAAATTGGTGCTTATCAAGGAATAACAACTATTTTTAAACTTGCGCATTTTTAAATTTTTTTTATATTTACATTGCTGAAACGTTATAAAACTAGAATGAGTTTGATAAAAAATATCCTGCTCAATCGAATAGTACTTGCTTCAACCATTTAAAATCAATAGCAAGCTCAAAAATGAAGTTTGAAATTGGTACTTATTAAGGAATAACGACTATCTTTAAACTTGCGAATTTTTTTGATTTTTTTTATATTTACATTGCTGAAACGTTATAAAAATAGGATCTATTTGATAAAAAACTTCCTGCTCAATCGAATGTAACTTGCTTCAACCAACTACAGTTAATAGCAAGCTCAAGACCAAAGTTTGAAATTGGTACTTATCAAGGAATAACGACTATTTCTAGACTTGCGTATTTTTTTGATTTTTTTTATATTTACTTTGGTGAAACATTATAAAACTTAAATGTGTTTGATAGAAAATATCTTGCTTAATCAAATAGTACTTGCTTCAACCATCTACAATTAATAGCAAACTCAAAAATGAAGTTTGAAATTTGTATTTATCAAGAAATAACGACTATATTTAAACTTGCTTATTTTTTTAATTTTTTTTTATATTTACATTGCTGAAACGTTATAAAAGTAAAATGTATTTGATAGAAAATTTCCTGCCCAATCCAACTGTACTTGTTTCAACCATCTGCAATCAATAGCAAGCTCAAGAATAAAGTTTGAAATTGGTATTTATCAAGATATAACAACTCTTTTTAAACTTGCGTATTTTTTTGATTTTTTTATATTTACATTGCTAAAACATTATAAAAAAAAATGTATTTAATATAAAATTTTCTGCTTAATCAAATGGTATTTGTTTCAACCATCTACAATTAATAGCAAGCTCAAGAATAAAGTTTGAAATTGGTACTTATCAAGGAATAACGACTATATTTAAACTTGCGTATTTTTTTATTTTTTTTTATATTTACATTGTTGAGACGTTATAAAAGTAAGATTTATTTGATAGAAAATTTTTTGCTTAATCGAATGGTATTTGCTTCAACCATCTACAATTAATAGCAAGCTCAAGAATGAAGTTTGAAATTGGTATTTATCAAGTAATAACGACTATCTTTAAACTTGCGTATTTTTTTGATTTTTTTTATAATTACATTGTTAAAACTTTATAAAACTAAGATGTGTTTGTTAGAAAATATCTTGTTCAATCGAATAGTATTTGCATTAACTATGTACAATCAATAGCAAGCTCAAAAATAAAGTTTGAAATTGGTATTTAGCAAGAAATAACGACTCTCTTTAAACTTGCGTATTTTTTTAATTTTTTTTATATTTACATTGCTAAAACATTATAAGAAAAAATGTATTTAATAGAAAATTTTCTGCTTAATCAAGTGGTATTTGTTTCAACCATCTACAGTTAATAGCAAGCTCAAGACCAAAGTTTGAAATTGGTACTTATCAAGGAATAACGACTATCTTTAAACTTGCAAATTTTTTTAATTTTTTTTATATTTACATTGCTGAAACGTTATAAAGATAAAATGTGTTTAATAGAAAATTTTTTGCTTAATCGAATGGTATTTGCCCCAACTATCTGCAATTAATAGCAAGCTCAAGAATGAAGTTCGAAATTGGTACTTATCAAGGAATAACGACTATCTTTAGACTTGCGTATTTTTTTGATTTTTTTTATATTTACTTTGCTGAAACTTTATAAAACTAAAATGGGATTAACAGAAAATATCCTGCTCAATTGAATAGTATTTGCTTCATCAATAGCAAGCTCAATAATGAAGTATGAAATTGGTACTTATCAAGAAATAACGACTATATTTAAACTTGCAAATTTTTTTAATTTTTTTTATATTTACATTGTTGAACGTTATAATAGTAAAATGTATTAAATAAAAAATTTACTGCTTAATCGAATGGTATTTGTTTGAACTATCTGCAGTTAATAGCAAGCTCAAGACCAAAGTTTGAAGTTGGTACTTATAAAGGATTAACGACTATCTTTAAACTTGCGGATTTTTTAATTTTTTTTTTATATTTACATTGTTGAAACGTTATAAAGATAGTATGTGTTTAATAGAAAATTTTTTGCTTAATCGAATGGTATTTGCCCCAACTATCTACGTTTAATAGCAAGCTCAAGAATAAAGTTTGAAATTGATACTTATCAAGGAATAACGACTATCTTTAAACTTGCGTATTTTTTTGATTTTTTTTATATTTACATTGGTAAAACGTTATAATAGTAGAATGTATTTGATAGAAAATTTTTTACTCAATAGAATAGTACTTGGCTCAACCATCTACAATTAATAGAAAGCTCAAGAATAAAGTTTGAAGTTGGTACTTATCAAGGAATAACGACTATCTTTAAACTTGCGCGTTTTTTTAATTTTTTTTTATTTACATTGCTGAAACGTTAAAAAAGTAAAATGTATTTGATAGAAAATTTTTTGCTTAATCGAACGGTGCTTATTCTAACCATCTACAATTAATAGCATGCTCAAGAATAAAGTTTGAAGTTGGTACTTATCAAGGAATAACGACTATTTTTAAACTTGCGTATTTTTTTAATTTTTTTTATATTTACATTGCAGAGACATTATAAAAACAAAATGTATTTGATGGGAAATTTTTTGCTTAATCGAAGGGTATTTGCTTCAACCATTTTCAGCTAATAGCAAGCACAAGAATGAAGTTTGAAGTTGGTACTTATCAAGAAATAACGACTATATTTAATCTTGCGTATTTTTTATTTTTTTTTATATTTACATTGCTGAAACGTTATAAAAGTAAGATATGTTTGATAGAAAATTTTTTGCTTAATCGAACGGTACTTGTTTTAACCATCCACAGTTAATAGCAAGCTCAAGACTAAAGATGCTAAAGATCAAGACTAAAGATCAAGGAATAACGACTATCTTTAAACTTGCATATTTTTTTAATTTTTTTTATATTTACATTGCTGAAACTTTATAAAGATAGGATGTATTCGATAGAAAATTTTTTGCTTAATTAAATGATGTTTGTTTCACCCATCTACAATTAATAGAAGGCTCAAGAATGAAGTTTGAAATTGGTATTTATCAAGAGATAACGACTCTTTCTAAACTTGCGTATTTTTTTGATTTTTTTCATATTTACATTGCTGAAACTTTATAAAACTAAAATGTGTTTGATAGAAAATGTTCTGCTCAATCAAATAGTACTTGCTTTAACACATTTACAGTCAATAGCAAGCTCAAGAATGAAGTTTGAAATTGGTACTTATCAAGGAATAACGACTATTTTTAAACTTGCGCATTTTTTTGATTTTTTTTATATTTACATTGCGGAAACGTTATAAAAAAAAACGTGTTTAATAGAAAATTTTCTGCTCAATTAAATGATATTTGCTTCAACTATCTGCAATTAATAGCAAGCTTAAGAATGAAGTTTGAACTTGGTACTTATCAAAGTAACAACTATCTTTAAACTTGCGTATTTTTTTAATTTTTTTTATATTTACAATGCTAAAACTGTATAAAACTAAAATGTGTTTGATAGAAAATATCCTGCTCAATCGAATAGTATTTGTTTTAACCATCTACAATTAATAGCAAGCTCAAGAATATAGTTTGAAATTTGTACTTATCAAGGAATAGCGACTATTTTTAAACTTGCGCATTTTTTTAATATTTTTATATTTAAATTGCTAAAACATTATAAAAGTAAAATGTATTTGTTAGAAAATTGTCTGCTTAATGAAATAGTTTCTGACTTGACCATCTACAATCAATAGCAAGCTTAAGAATGAAGTTTGAAATTGGTACTTATCAAGGAATAACGACTATCTTTAAACTTGCGTATTTTTTTTTTTTTTTTATATTTACATTGCTGAAACATTATAAAACTAAAATGTATTTAATAGAAAATTTTTTACTTAATAGAATGGTATTTACCCCAACCATCTACAATTAAAAATAAAGTTTGAAATTGGTACTTATCAAGGAATAACGACTATCTTTAAACTTGCGTATTTTTTTGATTTTTTTTACATTTACATTGTAGAAACTTTATAAAACTAGAATGTGTTTGATTGAAAATATTCTGTTTAATCGAAAAGTATTTGCTTCAACCATTTACAATCAATAGCAAGCTTAAGAATAAAGCTTGAAATTTGTATTTATCAAGGAATAACGACTATCTTTAAACTTGCGCACTTTTTTGATTTTTGTTATATTTACATTGCTGAAACGTTATAAAATAGCATATATTTAATAGTAGATTTCTTGGTACTTTTTAAGAAATAACGACTATCTTTAAACTTGCGTATTTTTTTGGTTTTTTTTACATTTACCTTGTTGAAACTTTATAAAACTAGAATGTGTTTGATTGAAAATATCTTGTTTAATCGAAAAGTACTTGCTTCAGCCATTGACAATCAATAGCAAGCTTAAGAATAAAGCTTGAAATTTGTATTTATCAAGGAATAAGGTTATAAAAGTAAGATGTATTTGATAGAAAATTTTCTGCCTAATCGAATGGTATTTGCCTTAACCATCTACAATTTATAGCAAGCTCAAGAATAAAGTTTGAAATTGGTACTTATCAAGGAAAAACGACTATCTTTAAACTTGCGCATTTTTTAAATTTTTTTATATTTACATTGCTGAAACGTTATAAAAGTAAGATGTATTTGATAGAAAATTTCTCGTTTAATCGAATGGTATTTGCTCTAACCATCTACAATTTATAGCAAGCTCAAAATAAAGGTTGAAGTTGGTACTTATCAAGGAATATCGACTATTTTTAAACTTGCGCATTTTTTAATTTTTTCATATGTAAATTGCTGAAACGTTATACAAGTGATGTATTTAATAGAAAATTTTCTGCTTAATCGAATGGTATTTGCTTTAACAATCTTCAATTTATAGTAAGCTCAAGAATAAAGTTTGAAATTGGTACTTATCAAGGAATAACGACTATATTTAATCTTGCGTATTTTTTATTTTTTTTTATATTTACATTGCTGAAACGTTATAAAAGTAAGATATGTTTGATAGAAAATTTTTTGCTTAATCGAACGGTAATTGTTTTAACCATCCACAGTTAATAGCAAGCTCAAGACTAAAGATGCTAAAGATCAAGACTAAAGATCAAGGAATAACGACTATCTTTAAACTTGCATATTTTTTTAATTTTTTTTATATTTACATTGCTGAAACGTTATAAAGATAGGATGTATTCGATAGAAAATTTTTTGCTTAATTAAATGATGTTTGTTTCAACCATCTACAATTAACAGAAGGCTCAAGAATCAAGTTTGAAATTGGTATTTATCAAGAGATAACGACTCTTTCTTAACTTGCGTATTTTTTTGATTTTTTTCATATTTACATTGCTGAAACTTTATAAAACTAAAATGTGTTTGATAGAAAATGTTCTGCTCAATCAAATAGTACTTGCTTTAACACATTTACAGTCAACAGCAAGCTCAAGAATGAAGTTTGAAATTGGTACTTATCAAGGAATAACGACTATTTTTAAACTTGCGCATTTTTTTGATTTTTTTTATATTTACATTGCGGAAACGTTATAAAAAAAAAACGTGTTTAATAGAAAATTTTCTGCTCAATTAAATGATATTTGCTTCAACTATCTGCAATTAATAGCAAGCTTAAGAATGAAGTTTGAAATTGGTACTTATCAAGGAATAACGACAATCTTTAAACTTGCAAATTTTTTTATTTTTTTTATATTTACATTGCTAAAACGTTATGAAGGTAGGATGTATTTGATAGGAAATTTTCTGCTTAATCAAACTTAATTTGCTTTAACCGTCTACAATTAATAGCAAGCTCAAGAATGAAGTTTGAAATTAGTACTTATCAAAGAATAACAACTATCTTTAAACTTGCGTATTTTTTTAATTTCTTTTATATTTACATTGTTGAAACGTTATCAAAGTAGGATGTATTTGATAGAAAACTTTCTGCTTAATCAAATGGTATTTGTTTCAATAATCTACATTTAATAGCAAGCTCAAGGATTGAGTTTGAAATTGATACTTATCAAGGTATAACGGCTATCTTTAAACTTGCGTATTTTTTTAATTTTTTTTATATTTACATTGCTAAAACGTTATAAAGGTAAAATGTATTTAATAGGAAATTTTCTGCTTAATCAAACGGTATTTGCTTCAACCATCTGCAATCAATAGCAAGCTTAAGAATGAAGTTTGAAATTGGTACTTATCAAGGAATAACGACTATCTTTAAACTTGCGTATTTTTTTGATTTTTTTTATATTTACATTGCTGAAACATTATAAAACTAAAATGTATTTAATAGAAAATTTTTTACTTAATAGAATGGTATTTACCCCAACCATCTACAATTAAAAATAAAGTTTGAAGTTGGTACTTATCAAGGAATAACGACTATCTTTAAACTTGCGTATTTTTTTGATTTTTTTTACATTTACATTGTAGAAACTTTATAAAACTAGAATGTGTTTGATTGAAAATATTCTGTTTAATCGAAAAGTATTTGCTTCAACCATTTACAATCAATAGCAAGCTTAAGAATAAAGCTTGAAATTTGTATTTATCAAGGAATAACGACTATATTTAAACTTGCGCACTTTTTTGATTTTTGTTATATTTACATTGCTGAAACGTTATAAAATAGCATGTATTTAATAGTAGATTTCTTGCTTAATTGAATGGTATTTGCTTTAACCATCTACAAATAATAGTAAGCTCAAGAATAAAGTTTGAATTTGGTACTTTTTAAGGAATAACGACTATCTTTAAACTTGCGTATTTTTTTGAATTTTTTTATATTTACATTGCTGAAACGTTATAAAAGTAAAATCAATTTAATAGAAAATTTTTTGCTCAATCAAATGGTACTTGCTTCAACCATTTACAATCAATAGCAAACTTAAGAATAAAGTTTGAAATTGGTATTTATCAAGAAATAACGACTCTCTTTAAACTTGCGTTTTTTTGATTTTTGTTATATTTACATTGCTGAAACGTTATAAAAGTAAAATGTGTTTAATTAGAAATTTTCTGCTCAATCAAACGGTACTTGTTTCAAACATTTGCAATTAATAGCAAGCTCAAGAATGTACTTTAAAATTGGTATTTATTAAGATATAACAACTTTCTTTAAACTTGCGTATTTTTTAATTTTTTTTATATTTACATTGCTGAATCGTTACAAAAATAAGATGTATTTGATAGAAAGTTTTTTGCTTAATCGAATGGTATTTGCTTTAATCATCTACAATTTATAGCAAGCTCAAGAATAAAGTTTGAAGTTGGTACTTATCAAGGAATAACGACTATCTTTAAACTTGCGCATTTTTTTAATTTTTTTTATATTTAAATTGCTAAAACGTTATAAAAGTAAGATTTATTTGATAGAAAATTTTCGAATGGTATTTGTTTTTACCATCTACAGTTAATAGCAAGCTCAAGAATAAAGTTTGAAATTGGTACTTATCAAGGAAAAACGACTATCTTTAAACTTGCGCATTTTTTAAATTTTTTTATATTTACATTGCTGAAACGTTATAAAAGTAAGATGTATTTGATAGAAAATTTCTCGTTTAATCGAATGGTATTTGCTTTAACCATCTACAATTTATAGCAAGCTCAAAATAAAGGTTGAAGTTGGTACTTATCAAGGAATATCGACTATTTTTAAACTTGCGCATTTTTTATTTTTTCATATGTAAATTGCTGAAACGTTATACAAGTGATGTATTTAATAGAAAATTTTCTGCTTAATCGAATGGTATTTGCTTTAACAATCTTCAATTTATAGTAAGCTCAAGAATAAAGTTTGAAATTGGTACTTATCAAGGAATAACGACTATCTTTAAACTTGCGAATTTTTTTAATTTTTTTTATATTTACATTGCTGAATCGTTATAAAAATAAGATGTATTTGATAGAAAGTTTTTTGCTTAATCGAATGGTATTTGCTTTAATCATCTACAATTTATAGCAAGCTCAAAAATAAAGTTTGAAGTTGGTACTTATCAAGGAATAACGACAATCTTTAAACTTGCGCTTTTTTTTAATTTTTTTATATTTATATTACTGAAACCTTATAAAAGTAAAATGTAATTGATAGAAATTTTTTTGCTTAATTGAATGGTATTTGCTTCTACCATCTACAATTAATAGCAAGCTCTAGAATAAAGTTTGAAATTGGTACTTATCAAGGAATAACGACTATCTTTAAACTTGCGCATTTTTTTAATTTTTTTATATTTACATTGCTGAAATTAAAAGAGTAGGATGTGTTGGTAGAAAATTTTTGGCTCAATCAAATAGTACTTGTTCCGACCATCTACAATTAATAGCAAGCTCAAAAATGAAGTTTGAAATTGGTACTTATCAAGGAATAACGACTATATTTAAACTTGCGAATTTTTTTAATTTTTTTTATATTTACATTGCTAAGACGTTATGAAGGTAGGATGTATTTGATAGGAAATTTTCTGCTTAATCGAACAATATTTGCTTCAACCATCTACAACTAACAGCAAGCTCAAGAATGAAGTTTGAAATTAGTACTTATCAAAGAATAACAACTATCTTTAAACTTGCGTATTTTTTTGATTTTTTTTATATTTACAATGTTGAAACTTTATAAAACTAAAATGTGTTTGATAGAAAATATCCTGCTCAATCGAGTAATATTTGTTTTAACCATCTACAATCAATAGCAAGCTCAAGAATGAAGTTTGAAATTAGTATTTATCAAGAAATAACAACTTTCTTGAAACTTGCGTATTTTTTTGATTTTTTTTATATCTACATTGCTGAAACTTTATAAAGGTAAGATGTATTTTATAGAAAATTTTTTGCTCAATCGAATGGTACTTGTGTCGGCCATCTACAATTAATAACAAGCTCAAGAATATAGTTTGAAATTGGTACTTATCAAGGAATAACAACTATCTTTAAACTTGCTTATTTTTTTGATTTTTTTTGTATTTACATTGCTAAAACTCTATAAAACTAAAATGTGTTTAATAGAAAATATCCTGCTCAATCGAATAGTACTTGCTTCAAATATTTACAATTAATAGCAAGCTCAAGAATGAAGTTTGAAATTGGTATTTATCAAGAAATAACGACTCTTTTTAAACTTGCGCATTTTTTTAATTTTTTTTATATTTTTATTGCTAAAACGTTATAGAGATAGAATGTATTTCATAGAAAATTTTCTGCTCAATCAAATGGTACTTGTTTTAACCATTTACGATTAACAGCAAGCTCAAGATTAAAGTTTGCAATTGGTACTTATCAAGGAATAACGACAATCTTTAAGCTTGCGCATTTTTTAATTTTTTTTTTATTTGCATTGCTGAAATTAAAAAAATAGGATGTATTTGATAGAAAATTTTTTGCTCAATCAAACGGTACTTGTTTCAACTATCTACAATTAATAACAAGCTCAAGAATGAAGTTTGAAATTAGTACTTATCAAAGAATAACAACTATCTTTAAACTTGCGTATTTTTTTAATTTTTTTTATATTTACAATGCTGAAACTTTATAAAGCTAAAATGTGTTTAACAAAAAATATCCTGCTTAATCAAATAATATTTGTTTTACCCATCTACAATCAATAGCAAGCTCAAGAATGAAGTTTGAAGTTAGTATTTATTAAGAAATAACAACTCTCTTTAAACTTGAGCATTTTTTTAATTTTTTTTATATTTACATTGCTGAAACGTTATAAAAGTAAGATGTATTTGATAGAAAATTTTCTGGTCAATCGAATGGTACTTGTGTCGACCATCTGCAATTAATAGCAAGCTCAAGAATATAGTTTGAAATTAGTACTTATCAAAGAATAACAACTATCTATAAACTTGCGTATTTTTTTAATTTTTTTTATATTAACAATGCTGAAACTTTATAAAACTAAAATGTGTTTGATAGAAAATATTTTGCTTTATCGAATATTACTTGTTTTAACCATCTACAATCAATAGCAAGCTCAAGAATAAAGTTTGAAATTGGTATTTATCAAGAAATAACAACTCTCTTTAAACTTGAGTATTTTTTTAATTTTTTTTTATATTTACATTGCTGAAACGTTATAAAAGTAAGATGTATTTGATAGAAAATTTTCTGGTCAATCGAATGGTACTTGTGCCGACTATCTACAATTAATAGCAAGCTCAAGAATATAGTTTGAAATTGGTACTTATCAAGGAATAACGACTATCTTTAAACTTGCGAATTTTTTTAATTTTTTTTATATTTACATTGCTAAGACGTTATGAAGGTAAGATGTATTTGATAGGAAATTTTCTGCTTAATCGAACAATATTTGCTTCAACCATCTACAATTAATAGCAAGCTCAAGAATGAAGTTTAAAATTGATACTTATCAAGGAATAACGACTATCTTTAAACTTGCGCATTTTTTTAATTTTTTTATATTTAAATTGCTAAAACGTTATAAAAGTAAAATGTATTTGATAGAAAATTTCCTGCTCAATCGAATGGTATTTGCTTTAGCCATCTACAATCAATAGCAAGCTCAAGAATGAAGTTTAAAATTGATACTTATCAAGGAATAACGACTATCTTTAAACTTGCGCATTTTTTTAATTTTTTTATATTTAAATTGCTAAAACGTTATAAAAGTAAAATGTATTTGATAGAAAATTTTTTGCTTAATCGAATGGTATTTGCCTTAACTATCTACAGTCAATAGCAAGCTCAAGAATGAAGTTTGAAATTGGTACTTATCAAGGAATATCGACTATTTTTAAACTTGCGCATTTTTTTAATTTTTTTTATATTTACATTGCTGAAACGTTATGAAAGTAAAATATATTTGATAAAAAATTTCCTGCTTAATCGAATGGTATTTGCTTCAACCATCTACAATTAACGGCAAGCTCAAAAATGAAGTTTGAAATTAGTACTTATTAAGAAATAACGACATTATTAATAATTACATTGCTAAAACTTTATGAAGCTAAAATGTGTTTAATAGAAAATATCCTGCTCAATCGAATAGTATTTGCTTCAGCCATCTACAATTAATAGCAAGCTCAAGAATAAAGTTTGAAATTGGTAGTTATCAAGGAATAACGACTATCTTTAAACTTGCGCATTTTTTTAATTTTTTTATATTTATATTGTTGAAACGTTATAAAAGTAAGATGTATTTGATAGAAAATTTTTCGCTTAATTGAATGGTATTTGCTTTTACCATCTACAATTAACAGCAAGCTCAAGAATAAAGTTTGAAATTGGTACTTATCAAGGAATAACGACTATCTTTAAACTTGCGCATTTTTTTAATTTTTTTATTTATATATTGCTGAAACGTTATAAAAGTAAGATGTATTTGATAAAAAATTTCCTGTTCAATCAAATTGTACTTGCCTCAACCATCATCAATTAATAGCAAACTCAAGAATGAAGTTTGAATTTGGTACTTATCAAGGAATAACGACTATTTTTAAACTTGCGCTTTTTTTTAATTTTTTCATATGTAAATTGCTGAAACGTTATAAAAGTAAGATGTATTTAATAGAAAATTTTCTGCTTAATCAAATGGTATTTGCTTTAACCATCTACAATTAATAGCAAGCTCAAGAATAAAGTTTGAAATTGGTACTTATCAAGAAATAACGACTTTCTTTAAACTTGCGTAATTTCTTGATTTTTTTTATGTTTACATTGCTAAAATGATACAAAAGTAGGATGTATTTCATAAAAAGTTTCCTGTTCAATCAAATTGTACTTGCCTCAACCATCTTCAATTAATAGCAAGCTCAAGAATAAAGTTTGAAATTGGTACTTATCAAGGAATAACGACTATTTTTAACTTGCGCATTTTTTTAATTTTTTTATATTTAAATTGCTAAAATGTTATAAAAGTAAGATGTATATGATAGAAAATTTTTTGCCTAATCGATGGTTTTTGCCTTAACCATCTACAATTTATAGCAAGCTCAAGAATAAAGTTTGAAATTGGTACTTATCAAGGAATAACGACTATTTTTAAACTTGCGCATTTTTTTTGCTTAATCGAATGGTCTTTCCTTTCACCATCTACAATTAATAGCAAGCTCAAGAACAAAGTTTGAAATTGCTACTTATCAAGGAATAACGACTATCTTTAAACTTGCGCATTTTTTTAATTTTTTCATATGTAAATTGCTAAAACGTTATAAAAGTAATATGTATTTAATAGAAAATTTTTTGCCTAATCGATGGTTTTTGCCTTAACCATCTACAATTTATAGCAAGCTCAAGAATAAAGTTTGAAATTGGTACTTATCAAGGAATAACGACTATCTTTAAACTTGCGCATTTTTTTAATTTTTTTTATATTTAAATTGCTAAAACGTTATAAAAGTAAGATTTATTTGATAGAAAATTTTCGAATGGTATTTGTTTTTACCATCTACAGTTAATAGCAAGCTCAAGAATAAAGTTTGAAATTGGTACTTATCAAGGAAAAACGACTATCTTTAAACTTGCGCATTTTTTAAATTTTTTTATATTTACATTGCTGAATCGTTATAAAAATAAGATGTATTTGATAGAAAGTTTTTTGCTTAATCGAATGGTATTTGCTTTAATCATCTGCAATTTATAGCAAGCTCAAGAATAAAGTTTGAAGTTGGTACTTATCAAGGAATAACGACAATCTTTAAACTTGCGCTTTTTTTTAATTTTTTTATATTTATATTACTGAAACCTTATAAAAGTAAAATGTAATTGATAGAAATTTTTTTGCTTAATTGAATGGTATTTGCTTCTACCATCTACAATTAATAGCAAGCTCTAGAATAAAGTTTGAAATTGGTACTTATCAAGGAATAACGACTATCTTTAAACTTGCGCATTTTTTTAATTTTTTTATATTTATATTGCTGAAACGTTGTAAAAGTAAGATGTATTTGCTACAAAATTTACTGCTTAATCGAATGGTATTTGCCTCAGCCATCTACAATTAATAGCAAGCTCATGAATGAAGTTTGAAGTTGGTATTTATCAAAAAATAACGACTCTCTTTAAACTTGCGCATTTTTTTGGTTTTCTTTATATTTACATTGTTGAAACGTTAAAAAGGTAAAATGTGTTTGATAGAAAATTTCCTGCTCAATCGAATGGTGCTTGCTTAAACTATCTACAATTAATAACAAGCTTAAAAATAAAGTTTAAAATTGGTATTTATCAAGAAATAACGACTCTCTTTAAACTTGAGCATTTTTTTAATTTTTTTTGTATGGTATTTGCTTTAACCATCTACAAATAATAGCAAGCTCAAGAATAAAGTTTGAAATTGGTACCTTTCAAGGAATAACGACTATCTTTAAACTTGCCAATTTTTTTAATTTTTTCTAAATTTACATTGCTGAAACGTTATAAAAGTACAATGTATTTGATAGAAAATTTTCTGCTCAATCGAACGGTACTTGTTTTAACCATCTACAATCAATAGCAAGCTCAAGAATGAAGTTTAAAGTTGGTACTTATCAAGGAATAACGACTATCTTTAAACTTGCAAATTTTTTTAATTTTTTCTATATTTACATTGCTGAAACGTTATAAAGATAGAATGTGTTTGATAGGAAATTTTTTGCCTAATCAAATGGTTTTGCCCCAACTATTTACAGTTAATAGCAAGCTCAAGGATAAAGTTTAAAGTTGGTACTTATTAAGGAATAACGACTATCTTTAAACTTTCGCATTTTTTTAATTTTTTTTATATTTACATTGCTGAAACATTATAAAAAAAATGTATTTGATAAAAAATTTTTTGCTCAATTAAATGGTATTTGTTTCAACCATCTACAATTAATAGCAAGTTCAAAAATGAAGTTTGAAATTGGTGTTTAATAGAAAATTTTCTGCTCAATCGAATGGTATTTGTCTCAGCCATCTACAATTAATAGCAAGCTCAAGAATGAAGTTTGAAATTGGTACTTATCAAGGAATAACGACTATCTTTAAACTTGCAAATTTTTTTAATTTTTTTTATATTTACATTGCTAAGACGTTATGAAAGTAGGATGTGTTTGATAGGAAATTTTCTGCTTAATCGAACAATATTTGTTTCAACCATCTACAATTAATAGCAAGCTCAAGAATGAAGTTTAAATTTAGTACTTATCAAAGAATAACAACTATCTTTAAACTTGCGCATTTTTTTAATTTTTTATATTTAAATTGCTAAAACGTTATAAAAGTAAGATGTATTTGATAGAAAATTTCTTGCTTAATCGAACGGTATTTGCCTTAAGCATCTACAATCAACAGCAAGCTCATGAATGAAGTTTGAAGTTGGTACTTATCAAGGAATAACGACTATGTTTAAACTTGCGCATTTTTTTAATTTTTTTTATATTTTCATTGCTGAAACGTTATAAAAGTAAAATGTATTTGATAGGAAATTTCAATCGAATGGTAATTGCTTCAGCCATCTACAGTTAATAGCAAGCTCAAGAATATAGTTTGAAATTGGTACTTATCAAGGAATAACGACTATCTTTAAACTTGCGTATTTTTTTGATTTTTTTTACATTTACATTGTAGAAACTTTATAAAACTAGAATGTGTTTGATTGAAAATATTCTGTTTAATCGAAAAGTATTTGCTTCAACCATTTACAATCAATAGCAAGCTTAAGAATAAAGCTTGAAGTTTGTATTTATCAAGGAATAACGACTATCTTTAAACTTGCGCACTTTTTTGATTTTTGTTATATTTACATTGCTGAAACGTTATAAAATAGCATATATTTAATAGTAGATTTCTTGGTACTTTTTAAGAAATAACGACTATCTTTAAACTTGCGTATTTTTTTGGTTTTTTTTACATTTACCTTGTTGAAACTTTATAAAACTAGAATGTGTTTGATTGAAAATATCTTGTTTAATCGAAAAGTACTTGCTTCAGCCATTGACAATCAATAGCAAGCTTAAGAATAAAGCTTGAAATTTGTATTTATCAAGGAATAAGGTTATAAAAGTAAGATGTATTTGATAGAAAATTTTCTGCCTAATCGAATGGTATTTGCCTTAACCATCTACAATTTATAGCAAGCTCAAGAATAAAGTTTGAAATTGGTACTTATCAAGGAAAAACGACTATCTTTAAACTTGCGCATTTTTTAAATTTTTTTATATTTACATTGCTGAAACGTTATAAAAGTAAGATGTATTTGATAGAAAATTTCTCGTTTAATCGAATGGTATTTGCTCTAACCATCTACAATTTATAGCAAGCTCAAAATAAAGGTTGAAGTTGGTACTTATCAAGGAATATCGACTATTTTTAAACTTGCGCATTTTTTAATTTTTTCATATGTAAATTGCTGAAACGTTATACAAGTGATGTATTTAATAGAAAATTTTCTGCTTAATCGAATGGTATTTGCTTTAACAATCTTCAATTTATAGTAAGCTCAAGAATAAAGTTTGAAATTGGTACTTATCAAGGAATAACGACTATATTTAAT
This sequence comes from Tribolium confusum, assembly GCA_029207805.1. Classification (NCBI taxonomy): domain Eukaryota; kingdom Metazoa; phylum Arthropoda; class Insecta; order Coleoptera; family Tenebrionidae; genus Tribolium; species Tribolium confusum. The sequence continues at coordinate 444,855 of JALGAY010000034.1, read as the reverse complement.
CTTGCGTATTTTTTATTTTTTTTTATATTTACATTGCTGAAACGTTATAAAAGTAAGATATGTTTGATAGAAAATTTTTTGCTTAATCGAACGGTAATTGTTTTAACCATCCACAGTTAATAGCAAGCTCAAGACTAAAGATGCTAAAGATCAAGACTAAAGATCAAGGAATAACGACTATCTTTAAACTTGCATATTTTTTTAATTTTTTTTATATTTACATTGCTGAAACGTTATAAAGATAGGATGTATTCGATAGAAAATTTTTTGCTTAATTAAATGATGTTTGTTTCAACCATCTACAATTAACAGAAGGCTCAAGAATCAAGTTTGAAATTGGTATTTATCAAGAGATAACGACTCTTTCTTAACTTGCGTATTTTTTTGATTTTTTTCATATTTACATTGCTGAAACTTTATAAAACTAAAATGTGTTTGATAGAAAATGTTCTGCTCAATCAAATAGTACTTGCTTTAACACATTTACAGTCAACAGCAAGCTCAAGAATGAAGTTTGAAATTGGTACTTATCAAGGAATAACGACTATTTTTAAACTTGCGCATTTTTTTGATTTTTTTTATATTTACATTGCGGAAACGTTATAAAAAAAAAACGTGTTTAATAGAAAATTTTCTGCTCAATTAAATGATATTTGCTTCAACTATCTGCAATTAATAGCAAGCTTAAGAATGAAGTTTGAAATTGGTACTTATCAAGGAATAACGACAATCTTTAAACTTGCAAATTTTTTTATTTTTTTTATATTTACATTGCTAAAACGTTATGAAGGTAGGATGTATTTGATAGGAAATTTTCTGCTTAATCAAACTTAATTTGCTTTAACCGTCTACAATTAATAGCAAGCTCAAGAATGAAGTTTGAAATTAGTACTTATCAAAGAATAACAACTATCTTTAAACTTGCGTATTTTTTTAATTTCTTTTATATTTACATTGTTGAAACGTTATCAAAGTAGGATGTATTTGATAGAAAACTTTCTGCTTAATCAAATGGTATTTGTTTCAATAATCTACATTTAATAGCAAGCTCAAGGATTGAGTTTGAAATTGATACTTATCAAGGTATAACGGCTATCTTTAAACTTGCGTATTTTTTTAATTTTTTTTATATTTTCATTGCTAAAACGTTATAAAGGTAAAATGTATTTAATAGGAAATTTTCTGCTTAATCAAACGGTATTTGCTTCAACCATCTGCAATCAATAGCAAGCTTAAGAATGAAGTTTGAAATTGGTACTTATCAAGGAATAACGACTATCTTTAAACTTGCGTATTTTTTTGATTTTTTTTATATTTACATTGCTGAAACATTATAAAACTAAAATGTATTTAATAGAAAATTTTTTACTTAATAGAATGGTATTTACCCCAACCATCTACAATTAAAAATAAAGTTTGAAGTTGGTACTTATCAAGGAATAACGACTATCTTTAAACTTGCGTATTTTTTTGATTTTTTTTACATTTACATTGTAGAAACTTTATAAAACTAGAATGTGTTTGATTGAAAATATTCTGTTTAATCGAAAAGTATTTGCTTCAACCATTTACAATCAATAGCAAGCTTAAGAATAAAGCTTGAAATTTGTATTTATCAAGGAATAACGACTATATTTAAACTTGCGCACTTTTTTGATTTTTGTTATATTTACATTGCTGAAACGTTATAAAATAGCATGTATTTAATAGTAGATTTCTTGCTTAATTGAATGGTATTTGCTTTAACCATCTACAAATAATAGTAAGCTCAAGAATAAAGTTTGAATTTGGTACTTTTTAAGGAATAACGACTATCTTTAAACTTGCGTATTTTTTTGAATTTTTTTATATTTACATTGCTGAAACGTTATAAAAGTAAAATCAATTTAATAGAAAATTTTTTGCTCAATCAAATGGTACTTGCTTCAACCATTTACAATCAATAGCAAACTTAAGAATAAAGTTTGAAATTGGTATTTATCAAGAAATAACGACTCTCTTTAAACTTGCGTTTTTTTGATTTTTGTTATATTTACATTGCTGAAACGTTATAAAAGTAAAATGTGTTTAATTAGAAATTTTCTGCTCAATCAAACGGTACTTGTTTCAAACATTTGCAATTAATAGCAAGCTCAAGAATGTACTTTAAAATTGGTATTTATTAAGATATAACAACTTTCTTTAAACTTGCGTATTTTTTAATTTTTTTTATATTTACATTGCTGAATCGTTACAAAAATAAGATGTATTTGATAGAAAGTTTTTTGCTTAATCGAATGGTATTTGCTTTAATCATCTACAATTTATAGCAAGCTCAAGAATAAAGTTTGAAGTTGGTACTTATCAAGGAATAACGACTATCTTTAAACTTGCGCATTTTTTTAATTTTTTTTATATTTAAATTGCTAAAACGTTATAAAAGTAAGATTTATTTGATAGAAAATTTTCGAATGGTATTTGTTTTTACCATCTACAGTTAATAGCAAGCTCAAGAATAAAGTTTGAAATTGGTACTTATCAAGGAAAAACGACTATCTTTAAACTTGCGCATTTTTTAAATTTTTTTATATTTACATTGCTGAAACGTTATAAAAGTAAGATGTATTTGATAGAAAATTTCTCGTTTAATCGAATGGTATTTGCTTTAACCATCTACAATTTATAGCAAGCTCAAAATAAAGGTTGAAGTTGGTACTTATCAAGGAATATCGACTATTTTTAAACTTGCGCATTTTTTATTTTTTCATATGTAAATTGCTGAAACGTTATACAAGTGATGTATTTAATAGAAAATTTTCTGCTTAATCGAATGGTATTTGCTTTAACAATCTTCAATTTATAGTAAGCTCAAGAATAAAGTTTGAAATTGGTACTTATCAAGGAATAACGACTATCTTTAAACTTGCGAATTTTTTTAATTTTTTTTATATTTACATTGCTGAATCGTTATAAAAATAAGATGTATTTGATAGAAAGTTTTTTGCTTAATCGAATGGTATTTGCTTTAATCATCTACAATTTATAGCAAGCTCAAGAATAAAGTTTGAAGTTGGTACTTATCAAGGAATAACGACAATCTTTAAACTTGCGCTTTTTTTTAATTTTTTTATATTTATATTACTGAAACCTTATAAAAGTAAAATGTAATTGATAGAAATTTTTTTGCTTAATTGAATGGTATTTGCTTCTACCATCTACAATTAATAGCAAGCTCTAGAATAAAGTTTGAAATTGGTACTTATCAAGGAATAACGACTATCTTTAAACTTGCGCATTTTTTTAATTTTTTTATATTTATATTGCTGAAACGTTGTAAAAGTAAGATGAATTTGCTAGAAAATTTACTGCTTAATCGAATGGTATTTGCCTCAGCCATCTACAATTAATAGCAAGCTCATCAATGAAGTTTGAAGTTGGTATTTATCAAAAAATAACGACTCTCTTTAAACTTGCGCATTTTTTTGATTTTCTTTATATTTACATTATTGAAACGTTAAAAAGGTAAAATGTGTTTGATAGAAAATTTCCTGCTCAATCGAATGGTGCTTGCTTAAACTATCTACAATTAATAACAAGCTTAAAAATAAAGTTTGAAATTGGTATTTATCAAGAAATAACGACTCTCTTTAAACTTGAGCATTTTTTTAATTTTTTTTGTATGGTATTTGCTTTAACCATCTACAAATAATAGCAAGCTCAAGAATAAAGTTTGAAATTGGTACTTTTCAAGGAATAACGACTATCTTTAAACTTGCCAATTTTTTTAATTTTTTCTAAATTTACATTGCTGAAACGTTATAAAAGTACAATGTATTTGATAGAAAATTTTCTGCTCAATCGAACGGTACTTGTTTTAACCATCTACAATCAATAGCAAGCTCAAGAATGAAGTTTAAAGTTGGTACTTATCAAGGAATAACGACTATGTTTAAACTTGCGCATTTTTTTAATTTTTTTTATATTTTCATTGCTGAAACGTTATAAGAGTAGAATGTATTTGATAGAAAATTTTCTGCTCAATCGAACGGCACTTGTTTTAACCATTTACAATCAATAGCAAGCTCAAGAATGAAGTTTAAAATTGGTACTTATCAAGGAATAACGGCTATCTTTAAACTTGCAAATTTTTTAAATTTTTTCTATATTTACATTGCTGAAACGTTATAAAAATAGAATGTATTTGATAGGAAATTTTTTGCTTAATCAAATGATATTTGCCCCAACTATTTACAGTTAATATCAAGCTCAAGAATAAAGTTTAAAGTTGGTACTTATTAAGGAATAACGACTATCTTTAAACTTGCGCATTTTTTTAATTTTTTTTATATTTACATTGCTGAAACATTATAAAAAAAATGTATTTGATAGAAAATTTTTTGCTCAATTAAATGGTTTTTGCTTTAGCCATCTACAATTAATAGCAAGCTCAAGAATGAAGTTTGAATTTGGTACTTATCAAGGAATAACAAGTATCTTTAAACTTGCGCATTTTTTTAATTTTTTTTATATTTACATTGTTGAAACGTTATAAAACTAAAATATATTTAATAGAAAATTTTTTACTTAATAGAATGGTATTTACCCCAACCATCTACAATTAAAAATAAAGTTTGAAGTTGGTACTTATCAAGGAATAACGACTATCTTTAAACTTGCGTATTTTTTTGATTTTTTTTACATTTACATTGTAGAAACTTTATAAAACTAGAATGTGTTTGATTGAAAATATTCTGTTTAATCGAAAAGTATTTGCTTCAACCATTTACAATCAATAGCAAGCTTAAGAATAAAGCTTGAAATTTGTATTTATCAAGGAATAACGACTATATTTAAACTTGCGCACTTTTTTGATTTTTGTTATATTTACATTGCTGAAACGTTATAAAATAGCATGTATTTAATAGTAGATTTCTTGCTTAATTGAATGGTATTTGCTTTAACCATCTACAAATAATAGTAAGCTCAAGAATAAAGTTTGAATTTGGTACTTTTTAAGGAATAACTACTATCTTTAAACTTGCGTATTTTTTTGAATTTTTTTATATTTACATTGCTGAAACGTTATAAAAGTAAAATCAATTTAATAGAAAATTTTTTGCTCAATCAAATGGTACTTGCTTCAACCATTTGCAATTAATAGCAAGCTCAAGAATGTACTTTAAAATTGGTATTTATTAAGATATAACAACTTCCTTTAAACTTGCGTATTTTTTAATTTTTTTTATATTTACATTGCTGAATCGTTACAAAAATAAGATGTATTTGATAGAAAGTTTTTTGCCTAATCGAATGGTATTTGCTTTAATCATCTACAATTTATAGCAAGCTCAAGAATAAAGTTTGAAGTTGGTACTTATCAAGGAATAACGACTATCTTTAAACTTGCGCATTTTTTCAATTTTTTTTATATTTAAATTGCTAAAACGTTATAAAAGTAAAATTTATTTGATAGAAAATTTTCGAATGGTATTTGTTTTTACCATCTACAGTTAATAGCAAGCTCAAGAATAAAGTTTGAAATTGGTATTTATCAAGAAATAACGACTCTCTTTAAACTTGCGTTTTTTTGATTTTTGTTATATTTACATTGCTGAAACGTTATAAAAGTAAAATGTGTTTAATTAGAAATTTTCTGCTCAATCAAACGGTACTTGTTTCAAACATTTGCAATTAATAGCAAGCTCAAGAATGTACTTTAAAATTGGTATTTATTAAGATATAACAACTTTCTTTAAACTTGCGTATTTTTTAATTTTTTTTATATTTACATTGCTGAATCGTTACAAAAATAAGATGTATTTGATAGAAAGTTTTTTGCCTAATCGAATGGTATTTGCTTTAATCATCTACAATTTATAGCAAGCTCAAGAATAAAGTTTGAAGTTGGTACTTATCAAGGAATAACGACAATCTTTAAACTTGCGCTTTTTTTTAATTTTTTTATATTTATATTACTGAAACCTTATAAAAGTAAAATGTAATTGATAGAAATTTTTTTGCTTAATTGAATGGTATTTGCTTCTACCATCTACAATTAATAGCAAGCTCTAGAATAAAGTTTGAAATTGGTACTTATCAAGGAATAACGACTATCTTTAAACTTGCGCATTTTTTTAATTTTTTTATATTTATATTGCTGAAACGTTGTAAAAGTAAGATGAATTTGCTAGAAAATTTACTGCTTAATCGAATGGTATTTGCCTCAGCCATCTACAATTAATAGCAAGCTCATCAATGAAGTTTGAAGTTGGTATTTATCAAAAAATAACGACTCTCTTTAAACTTGCGCATTTTTTTGATTTTCTTTATATTTACATTATTGAAACGTTAAAAAGGTAAAATGTGTTTGATAGAAAATTTCCTGCTCAATCGAATGGTGCTTGCTTAAACTATCTACAATTAATAACAAGCTTAAAAATAAAGTTTGAAATTGGTATTTATCAAGAAATAACGACTCTCTTTAAACTTGAGCATTTTTTTAATTTTTTTTGTATGGTATTTGCTTTAACCATCTACAAATAATAGCAAGCTCAAGAATAAAGTTTGAAATTGGTACTTTTCAAGGAATAACGACTATCTTTAAACTTGCCAATTTTTTTAATTTTTTCTAAATTTACATTGCTGAAACGTTATAAAAGTACAATGTATTTGATAGAAAATTTTCTGCTCAATCGAACGGTACTTGTTTTAACCATCTACAATCAATAGCAAGCTCAAGAATGAAGTTTAAAGTTGGTACTTATCAAGGAATAACGACTATGTTTAAACTTGCGCATTTTTTTAATTTTTTTTATATTTTCATTGCTGAAACGTTATAAGAGTAGAATGTATTTGATAGAAAATTTTCTGCTCAATCGAACGGCACTTGTTTTAACCATTTACAATCAATAGCAAGCTCAAGAATGAAGTTTAAAATTGGTACTTATCAAGGAATAACGGCTATCTTTAAACTTGCAAATTTTTTAAATTTTTTCTATATTTACATTGCTGAAACGTTATAAAAATAGAATGTATTTGATAGGAAATTTTTTGCTTAATCAAATGATATTTGCCCCAACTATTTACAGTTAATATCAAGCTCAAGAATAAAGTTTAAAGTTGGTACTTATTAAGGAATAACGACTATCTTTAAACTTGCGCATTTTTTTAATTTTTTTTATATTTACATTGCTGAAACATTATAAAAAAAATGTATTTGATAGAAAATTTTTTGCTCAATTAAATGGTTTTTGCTTTAGCCATCTACAATTAATAGCAAGCTCAAGAATGAAGTTTGAATTTGGTACTTATCAAGGAATAACAAGTATCTTTAAACTTGCGCATTTTTTTAATTTTTTTTATATTTACATTGTTGAAACGTTATAAAACTAAAATATATTTAATAGAAAATTTTTTACTTAATAGAATGGTATTTACCCCAACCATCTACAATTAAAAATAAAGTTTGAAGTTGGTACTTATCAAGGAATAACGACTATCTTTAAACTTGCGTATTTTTTTGATTTTTTTTACATTTACATTGTAGAAACTTTATAAAACTAGAATGTGTTTGATTGAAAATATTCTGTTTAATCGAAAAGTATTTGCTTCAACCATTTACAATCAATAGCAAGCTTAAGAATAAAGCTTGAAATTTGTATTTATCAAGGAATAACGACTATATTTAAACTTGCGCACTTTTTTGATTTTTGTTATATTTACATTGCTGAAACGTTATAAAATAGCATGTATTTAATAGTAGATTTCTTGCTTAATTGAATGGTATTTGCTTTAACCATCTACAAATAATAGTAAGCTCAAGAATAAAGTTTGAATTTGGTACTTTTTAAGGAATAACTACTATCTTTAAACTTGCGTATTTTTTTGAATTTTTTTATATTTACATTGCTGAAACGTTATAAAAGTAAAATCAATTTAATAGAAAATTTTTTGCTCAATCAAATGGTACTTGCTTCAACCATTTGCAATTAATAGCAAGCTCAAGAATGTACTTTAAAATTGGTATTTATTAAGATATAACAACTTCCTTTAAACTTGCGTATTTTTTAATTTTTTTTATATTTACATTGCTGAATCGTTACAAAAATAAGATGTATTTGATAGAAAGTTTTTTGCCTAATCGAATGGTATTTGCTTTAATCATCTACAATTTATAGCAAGCTCAAGAATAAAGTTTGAAGTTGGTACTTATCAAGGAATAACGACTATCTTTAAACTTGCGCATTTTTTCAATTTTTTTTATATTTAAATTGCTAAAACGTTATAAAAGTAAAATTTATTTGATAGAAAATTTTCGAATGGTATTTGTTTTTACCATCTACAGTTAATAGCAAGCTCAAGAATAAAGTTTGAAATTGGTATTTATCAAGAAATAACGACTCTCTTTAAACTTGCGTTTTTTTGATTTTTGTTATATTTACATTGCTGAAACGTTATAAAAGTAAAATGTGTTTAATTAGAAATTTTCTGCTCAATCAAACGGTACTTGTTTCAAACATTTGCAATTAATAGCAAGCTCAAGAATGTACTTTAAAATTGGTATTTATTAAGATATAACAACTTTCTTTAAACTTGCGTATTTTTTAATTTTTTTTATATTTACATTGCTGAATCGTTACAAAAATAAGATGTATTTGATAGAAAGTTTTTTGCCTAATCGAATGGTATTTGCTTTAATCATCTACAATTTATAGCAAGCTCAAGAATAAAGTTTGAAGTTGGTACTTATCAAGGAATAACGACTATCTTTAAACTTGCGCATTTTTTTAATTTTTTTTATATTTAAATTGCTAAAACGTTATAAAAGTAAAATTTATTTGATAGAAAATTTTCGAATGGTATTTGTTTTTACCATCTACAGTTAATAGCAAGCTCAAGAATAAAGTTTGAAATTGGTACTTATCAAGGAAAAACGACTATCTTTAAACTTGCGCATTTTTTAAATTTTTTTATATTTACATTGCTGAAACGTTATAAAAGTAAGATGTATTTGATAGAAAATTTCTCGTTTAATCGAATGGTATTTGCTTTAACCATCTACAATTTATAGCAAGCTCAAAATAAAGGTTGAAGTTGGTACTTATCAAGGAATATCGACTATTTTTAAACTTGCGCATTTTTTATTTTTTCATATGTAAATTGCTGAAACGTTATACAAGTGATGTATTTAATAGAAAATTTTCTGCTTAATCGAATGGTATTTGCTTTAACAATCTTCAATTTATAGTAAGCTCAAGAATAAAGTTTGAAATTGGTACTTATCAAGGAATAACGACTATCTTTAAACTTGCGAATTTTTTTAATTTTTTTTATATTTACATTGCTGAATCGTTATAAAAATAAGATGTATTTCATAGAAAGTTTTTTGCTTAATCGAATGGTATTTGCTTTAATCATCTACAATTTATAGCAAGCTCAAGAATAAAGTTTGAAGTTGGTACTTATCAAGGAATAACGACAATCTTTAAACTTGCGCTTTTTTTTAATTTTTTTATATTTATATTACTGAAACCTTATAAAAGTAAAATGTAATTGATAGAAATTTTTTTGCTTAATTGAATGGTATTTGCTTCTACCATCTACAATTAATAGCAAGCTCTAGAATAAAGTTTGAAATTGGTACTTATCAAGGAATAACGACTATCTTTAAACTTGCGCATTTTTTTAATTTTTTTTAATTTACATTGCTGAAATTAAAAGAGTAGGATGTGTTGGTAGAAAATTTTTGGCTCAATCAAATAGTACTTGTTCCGACGATCTACAATTAATAGCAAGCTCAAAAATGAAGTTTGAAATTGATACTTATCAAGGAATAACGACTATATTTAAACTTGCGAATTTTTTTAATTTTTTTTATATTTACATTGCTAAGACGTTATGAAGGTAGGATGTATTTGATAGGAAATTTTCTGCTTAATCGAACAATATTTGCTTCAACCATCTACAACTAACAGCAAGCTCAAGAATGAAGTTTGAAATTAGTACTTATCAAAGAATAACAACTATCTTTAAACTTGCGTATTTTTTTGATTTTTTTTATATTTACAATGTTGAAACTTTATAAAACTAAAATGTGTTTGATAGAAAATATCCTGCTCAATCGAGTAATATTTGTTTTAACCATCTACAATCAATAGCAAGCTCAAGAATGAAGTTTGAAATTAGTATTTATCAAGAAATAACAACTTTCTTGAAACTTGCGTATTTTTTTGATTTTTTTTATATCTACATTGCTGAAACTTTATAAAGGTAAGATGTATTTTATAGAAAATTTTTTGCTCAATCGAATGGTACTTGTGTCGGCCATCTACAATTAATAACAAGCTCAAGAATATAGTTTGAAATTGGTACTTATCAAGGAATAACAACTATCTTTAAACTTGCTTATTTTTTTGATTTTTTTTATATTTACATTGCTAAAACTCTATAAAACTAAAATGTGTTTAATAGAAAATATCCTGCTCAATCGAATAGTACTTGCTTCAAATATTTACAATTAATAGCAAGCTCAAGAATGAAGTTTGAAATTGGTATTTATCAAGAAATAACGACTCTTTTTAAACTTGCGCATTTTTTTAATTTTTTTTATATTTTTATTGCTAAAACGTTATAGAGATAGAATGTATTTCATAGAAAATTTTCTGCTCAATCAAATGGTACTTGTTTTAACCATTTACGATTAACAGCAAGCTCAAGATTAAAGTTTGCAATTGGTACTTATCAAGGAATAACGACTATCTTTAAGCTTGCGCATTTTTTAATTTTTTTTTTATTTGCATTGCTGAAATTAAAAAAATAGGATGTATTTGATAGAAAATTTTTTGCTCAATCAAACGGTACTTGTTTCAACTATCTACAATTAATAACAAGCTCAAGAATGAAGTTTGAAATTAGTACTTATCAAAGAATAACAACTATCTTTAAACTTGCGTATTTTTTTAATTTTTTTTATATTTACAATGCTGAAACTTTATAAAGCTAAAATGTGTTTAACAAAAAATATCCTGCTTAATCAAATAATATTTGTTTTACCCATCTACAATCAATAGCAAGCTCAAGAATGAAGTTTGAAGTTAGTATTTATTAAGAAATAACAACTCTCTTTAAACTTGAGCATTTTTTTAATTTTTTTTATATTTACATTGCTGAAACGTTATAAAAGTAAGATGTATTTGATAGAAAATTTTCTGGTCAATCGAATGGTACTTGTGTCGACCATCTGCAATTAATAGCAAGCTCAAGAATATAGTTTGAAATTAGTACTTATCAAAGAATAACAACTATCTATAAACTTGCGTATTTTTTTAATTTTTTTTATATTAACAATGCTGAAACTTTATAAAACTAAAATGTGTTTGATAGAAAATATTTTGCTTTATCGAATAATACTTGTTTTAACCATCTACAATCAATAGCAAGCTCAAGAATAAAGTTTGAAATTGGTATTTATCAAGAAATAACAACTCTCTTTAAACTTGAGTATTTTTTTAATTTTTTTTTATATTTACATTGCTGAAACGTTATAAAAGTAAGATGTATTTGATAGAAAATTTTCTGGTCAATCGAATGGTACTTGTGCCGACTATCTACAATTAATAGCAAGCTCAAGAATATAGTTTGAAATTGGTACTTATCAAGGAATAACGACTATCTTTAAACTTGCGAATTTTTTTAATTTTTTTTATATTTACATTGCTAAGACGTTATGAAGGTAAGATGTATTTGATAGGAAATTTTCTGCTTAATCGAACAATATTTGCTTCAACCATCTACAATTAATAGCAAGCTCAAGAATGAAGTTTAAAATTGATACCTATCAAGGAATAACGACTATCTTTAAACTTGCGCATTTTTTTAATTTTTTTATATTTAAATTGCTAAAACGTTATAAAAGTAAAATGTATTTGATAGAAAATTTCCTGCTCAATCGAATGGTATTTGCTTTAGCCATCTACAATCAATAGCAAGCTCAAGAATGAAGTTTAAAATTGATACTTATCAAGGAATAACGACTATCTTTAAACTTGCGCATTTTTTTAATTTTTTTATATTTAAATTGCTAAAACGTTATAAAAGTAAAATGTATTTGATAGAAAATTTTTTGCTTAATCGAATGGTATTTGCCTTAACTATCTACAGTCAATAGCAAGCTCAAGAATGAAGTTTGAAATTGGTACTTATCAAGGAATATCGACTATTTTTAAACTTGCGCATTTTTTTAATTTTTTTTATATTTACATTGCTGAAACGTTATGAAAGTAAAATATATTTGATAAAAAATTTCCTGCTTAATCGAATGGTATTTGCTTCAACCATCTACAATTAACGGCAAGCTCAAAAATGAAGTTTGAAATTAGTACTTATTAAGAAATAACGACATTATTAATAATTACATTGCTAAAACTTTATGAAGCTAAAATGTGTTTAATAGAAAATATCCTGCTCAATCGAATAGTATTTGCTTCAGCCATCTACAATTAATAGCAAGCTCAAGAATAAAGTTTGAAATTGGTAGTTATCAAGGAATAACGACTATCTTTAAACTTGCGCATTTTTTTAATTTTTTTATATTTATATTGTTGAAACGTTATAAAAGTAAGATGTATTTGATAGAAAATTTTTCGCTTAATTGAATGGTATTTGCTTTTACCATCTACAATTAACAGCAAGCTCAAGAATAAAGTTTGAAATTGGTACTTATCAAGGAATAACGACTATCTTTAAACTTGCGCATTTTTTTAATTTTTTTATTTATATATTGCTGAAACGTTATAAAAGTAAGATGTATTTGATAAAAAATTTCCTGTTCAATCAAATTGTACTTGCCTCAACCATCATCAATTAATAGCAAACTCAAGAATGAAGTTTGAATTTGGTACTTATCAAGGAATAACGACTATTTTTAAACTTGCGCTTTTTTTTAATTTTTTCATATGTAAATTGCTGAAACGTTATAAAAGTAAGATGTATTTAATAGAAAATTTTCTGCTTAATCAAATGGTATTTGCTTTAACCATCTACAATTAATAGCAAGCTCAAGAATAAAGTTTGAAATTGGTACTTATCAAGAAATAACGACTTTCTTTAAACTTGCGTAATTTCTTGATTTTTTTTATGTTTACATTGCTAAAATGATACAAAAGTAGGATGTATTTCATAAAAAGTTTCCTGTTCAATCAAATTGTACTTGCCTCAACCATCTTCAATTAATAGCAAGCTCAAGAATAAAGTTTGAAATTGGTACTTATCAAGGAATAACGACTATTTTTAACTTGCGCATTTTTTTAATTTTTTTATATTTAAATTGCTAAAATGTTATAAAAGTAAGATGTATATGATAGAAAATTTTTTGCCTAATCGATGGTTTTTGCCTTAACCATCTACAATTTATAGCAAGCTCAAGAATAAAGTTTGAAATTGGTACTTATCAAGGAATAACGACTATTTTTAAACTTGCGCATTTTTTCTGCTTAATCGAATGGTCTTTCCTTTCACCATCTACAATTAATAGCAAGCTCAAGAATAAAGTTTGAAATTGCTACTTATCAAGGAATAACGACTATCTTTAAACTTGCGCATTTTTTTAATTTTTTCATATGTAAATTGCTAAAACGTTATAAAAGTAATATGTATTTAATAGAAAATTTTTTGCCTAATCGATGGTTTTTGCCTTAACCATCTACAATTTATAGCAAGCTCAAGAATAAAGTTTGAAATTGGTACTTATCAAGGAATAACGACTATCTTTAAACTTGCGCATTTTTTTAATTTTTTTATATGTAAATTGCTAAAACGTTATAAAAGTAAGATGTATTTGATAGAAAATTTTCTGCCTAATCGAATGGTATTTGCCTTAACCATCTACAATTTATAGCGAGCTCAAGAATAAAGTTTGAAATTGGTACTTATCAAGGAATAACGACTATCTTTAAACTTGCGCATTTTTTTAATTTTTTTTATATTTAAATTGCTAAAACGTTATAAAAGTAAGATTTATTTGATAGAAAATTTTCGAATGGTATTTGTTTTTACCATCTACAGTTAATAGCAAGCTCAAGAATAAAGTTTGAAATTGGTACTTATCAAGGAAAAACGACTATCTTTAAACTTGCGCATTTTTTAAATTTTTTTATATTTACATTGCTGAATCGTTATAAAAATAAGATGTATTTGATAGAAAGTTTTTTGCTTAATCGAATGGTATTTGCTTTAATCATCTGCAATTTATAGCAAGCTCAAGAATAAAGTTTGAAGTTGGTACTTATCAAGGAATAACGACAATCTTTAAACTTGCGCTTTTTTTTAATTTTTTTATATTTATATTACTGAAACCTTATAAAAGTAAAATGTAATTGATAGAAATTTTTTTGCTTAATTGAATGGTATTTGCTTCTACCATCTACAATTAATAGCAAGCTCTAGAATAAAGTTTGAAATTGGTACTTATCAAGGAATAACGACTATCTTTAAACTTGCGCATTTTTTTAATTTTTTTATATTTATATTGCTGAAACGTTGTAAAAGTAAGATGTATTTGCTACAAAATTTACTGCTTAATCGAATGGTATTTGCCTCAGCCATCTACAATTAATAGCAAGCTCATGAATGAAGTTTGAAGTTGGTATTTATCAAAAAATAACGACTCTCTTTAAACTTGCGCATTTTTTTGGTTTTCTTTATATTTACATTGTTGAAACGTTAAAAAGGTAAAATGTGTTTGATAGAAAATTTCCTGCTCAATCGAATGGTGCTTGCCTAAACTATCTACAATTAATAACAAGCTTAAAAATAAAGTTTAAAATTGGTATTTATCAAGAAATAACGACTCTCTTTAAACTTGAGCATTTTTTTAATTTTTTTTGTATGGTATTTGCTTTAACCATCTACAAATAATAGCAAGCTCAAGAATAAAGTTTGAAATTGGTACCTTTCAAGGAATAACGACTATCTTTAAACTTGCCAATTTTTTTAATTTTTTCTAAATTTACATTGCTGAAACGTTATAAAAGTACAATGTATTTGATAGAAAATTTTCTGCTCAATCGAACGGTACTTGTTTTAACCATCTACAATCAATAGCAAGCTCAAGAATGAAGTTTAAAGTTGGTACTTATCAAGGAATAACGACTATCTTTAAACTTGCAAATTTTTTTAATTTTTTCTATATTTACATTGCTGAAACGTTATAAAGATAGAATGTGTTTGATAGGAAATTTTTTGCCTAATCAAATGGTTTTGCCCCAACTATTTACAGTTAATAGCAAGCTCAAGGATAAAGTTTAAAGTTGGTACTTATTAAGGAATAACGACTATCTTTAAACTTTCGCATTTTTTTAATTTTTTTTATATTTACATTGCTGAAACATTATAAAAAAAATGTATTTGATAAAAAATTTTTTGCTCAATTAAATGGTATTTGTTTCAACCATCTACAATTAATAGCAAGTTCAAAAATGAAGTTTGAAATTGGTGTTTAATAGAAAATTTTCTGCTCAATCGAATGGTATTTGTCTCAGCCATCTACAATTAATAGCAAGCTCAAGAATGAAGTTTGAAATTGGTACTTATCAAGGAATAACGACTATCTTTAAACTTGCAAATTTTTTTAATTTTTTTTATATTTACATTGCTAAGACGTTATGAAAGTAGGATGTGTTTGATAGGAAATTTTCTGCTTAATCGAACAATATTTGTTTCAACCATCTACAATTAATAGCAAGCTCAAGAATGAAGTTTAAATTTAGTACTTATCAAAGAATAACAACTATCTTTAAACTTGCGCATTTTTTTAATTTTTTATATTTAAATTGCTAAAACGTTATAAAAGTAAGATGTATTTGATAGAAAATTTCTTGCTTAATCGAACGGTATTTGCCTTAAGCATCTACAATCAACAGCAAGCTCATGAATGAAGTTTGAAGTTGGTACTTATCAAGGAATAACGACTATGTTTAAACTTGCGCATTTTTTTAATTTTTTTTATATTTTCATTGCTGAAACGTTATAAAAGTAAAATGTATTTGATAGGAAATTTCAATCGAATGGTAATTGCTTCAGCCATCTACAGTTAATAGCAAGCTCAAGAATATAGTTTGAAATTGGTACTTATCAAGGAATAACGACTATCTTTAAACTTGCGAATTTTTTTAATTTTTTCTAAATTTACATTGCTGAAACGTTATAAAAGTAGAATGTATTTGATAGAAAATTTTCTGCTCAATCGAACGGCACTTGTTTTAACCATCTACAATCAATAGCAAGCTCAAGAATGAAGTTTAAAATTGGTACTTATCAAGGAATAACGGCTATCTTTAAACTTGCAAATTTTTTAAATTTTTTCTATATTTACATTGCTGAAACGTTATAAAAATAGAATGTATTTGATAGGAAATCTTTTGCTTAATCAAATGGTATTTGCCCCAACTATTTACAGTTAATAGCAAGCTCAAGAATAAAGTTTAAAGTTGGTACTTATTAAGGAATAACGACTATCTTTAAACTTGCGCATTTTTTTAATTTTTTTTATATTTACATTGCTGAAACATTATAAAAAAAATGTATTTGATAGAAGATTTTTTGCTCAATTAAATGGTTTTTGCTTTAGCCATCTACAATTAATAGCAAGCTCAAGAATGAAGTTTGAAATTGGTACTTATCAAGGAATAACAAGTATCTTTAAACTTGCGCATTTTTTTAATTTTTTTTATATTTACATTGTTGAAACGTTATAAAAAAAGGATGTGTTTGATAGAAATTTTCCTGCTCAATTAAATGGTATTTGCTTCAATTATCTACAATTATTAGCAAGCTCAAGAATAAAGTTTGAAATTGGTACTTATCAAGAAATAACGACAATCTTTAAACTTGCGCATTTTTTTGATTTTTTTTATATTTACATTGCTGAAACGTTATAAAGGTAAAATGTATTTGATAGAAAATATCCTGCTCAATCGAACAATACTTGTTTTAACCATCTACGATTAATAGCAAGCTCAAGAATAAAGTTTGAAATTGGTACTTATCAAGAAATAACGACTATCTTTAAACTTGCGCATTTTTTTGATTTTTTTTATATTTACATCGCTGAAACGTTATAAAGGTAAAATGTATTTGATAGAAAATATCCTGCTCAATCGAACAATACTTGTCTTAACCATTTACAATCAATACCAAGCTCAACAATAAAGTTTGAAATTGGTACTTATCAAGGAATAACGACTATCTTTAAACTTGCGCATTTTTTAAATTTTTTTTTATTTACATTGCTGAAATTAAAAGAGTAGGATGTGTTGGTAGAAAATTTTTGGCTCAATCAAATAGTACTTGTTCCGACCATCTACAATTAATAGCAAGCTCAAAAATGAAGTTTGAAATTGGTACTTATCAAGGAATAACGACTATATTTAAACTTGCGAATTTTTTTAATTTTTTTTATATTTACATTGCTAAGACGTTATGAAGGTAGGATGTATTTGATAGGAAATTTTCTGCTTAATCGAACAATATTTGCTTCAACCATCTACAATTATCAGCAAGCTCAAGAATGAAGTTTGAAATTAGTACTTATCAAAGAATAACAACTATCTTTAAACTTGCGTATTTTTTTGATTTTTTTTATATTTACAATGTTGAAACCTTATAAAACTAAAATGTGTTTGATAGAAAATATCCTGCTCAATCGAGTAATATTTGTTTTAACCATCTACAATCAATAGCAAGCTCAAGAATGAAGTTTGAAATTAGTATTTATCAAGAAATAACAACTATCTTGAAACTTGCGTATTTTTTTGATTTTTTTTATATCTACATTGCTGAAACTTTATAAAGGTAAGATGTATTTTATAGAAAATTTTTTGCCCAATCGAATGGTACTTGTGTCGGCCATCTACAATTAATAACAAGCTCAAGAATATAGTTTGAAATTGGTACTTATCAAGGAATAACAACTATCTTTAAACTTGCTTATTTTTTTGATTTTTTTTATATTTACATTGCTAAAACTCTATAAAACTAAAATGTGTTTAATAGAAAATATCCTGCTCAATCGAATAGTACTTGCTTCAAATATTTACAATTAATAGCAAGCTCAAGACTGAAGTTTGAAATTGGTATTTATCAAGAAATAACGACTCTTTTTAAACTTGCGCATTTTTTTAATTTTTTTTATATTTTTATTGCTAAAACGTTATAGAGATAGAATGTATTTCATAGAAAATTTTCTGCTCAATCAAATGGTACTTGTTTTAACCATCTACGATTAACAGCAAGCTCAAGAATAAAGTTTGAAATTGGTACTTATCAAGGAATAACGACTATCTTTAAGCTTGCGCATTTTTTAATTTTTTTTTTATTTGCATTGCTGAAATTAAAAAAATAGGATGTATTTGATAGAAAATTTTTTGCTCAATCAAACGGTACTTGTTTCAACTATCTACAATTAATAACAAGCTCAAGAATGAAGTTTGAAATTAGTACTTATCAAAGAATAACAACTATCTTTAAACTTGAGTATTTTTTTAATTTTTTTTATATTTACAATGCTGAAACTTTATAAAGCTAAAATGTGTTTAACAAAAAATATCCTGCTTAATCAAATAATATTTGTTTTACCCATCTACAATCAATAGCAAGCTCAAGAATGAAGTTTGAAGTTAGTATTTATTAAGAAATAACAACTCTCTTTAAACTTGAGCATTTTTTTAATTTTTTTTATATTTGCATTGCTGAAACGTTATAAAAGTAAGATGTATTTGATAGAAAATTTTCTGGTCAATCGAATGGTACTTGTGTCGACCATCTACAATTAATAGCAAGCTCAAGAATATAGTTTGAAATTAGTACTTATCAAAGAATAACAACTATCTATAAACTTGCGTATTTTTTTAATTTTTTTTATATTTACAATGCTGAAACTTTATAAAACTAAAATGTGTTTGATAGAAAATGTTTTGCTTTATCGAATAATACTTGTTTTAACCATCTACAATCAATAGCAAGCTCAAGAATAAAGTTTGAAATTGGTATTTATCAAGAAATAACAACTCTTTTTAAACTTGAGTATTTTTTTAATTTTTTTTATATTTACATTGCTGAAACGTTATAAAAGTAAGATGTATTTGATAGAAAATTTTCTGGTCAATCGAATGGTACTTGTGTCGACTATCTACAATTAATAGCAAGCTCAAGAATATAGTTTGAAATTGGTACTTATCAAGGAATAACGACTATCTTTAAACTTGCGAATTTTTTTAATTTTTTTTATATTTACATTGCTAAGACGTTATGAAGGTAAGATGTATTTGATAGGAAATTTTCTGCTTAATCGAACAATATTTGCTTCAACCATCTACAGTTAATAGCAAGCTCAAGAATGAAGTTTAAAATTGATACTTATCAAGGAATAACGACTATCTTTAAACTTGCGCATTTTTTTAATTTTTTTATATTTAAATTGCTAAAACGTTATAAAAGTAAAATGTATTTGATAGAAAATTTTTTGCTTAATCGAATGGTATTTGCCTTAACTATCTGCAGTCAATAGCAAGCTCAAGAATGAAGTTTGAAATTGGTACTTATCAAGGAATAACGACTATCTTTAAACTTGCGAATTTTTTTAATTTTTTTATATGTTTATTGCTGAAACGTTATAAACATAAAATGTATTTGATAGGAAATTTATTGCTTAATCAAATGGTATTTGCCCCAACTATTTACAGTTAATAGCAAGCTCAAGAATAAAGTTTAAAATTGGTACTTATTAAGGAATAACGACTATCTTTAAACTTGCGCACTTTTTTAATTTTTTTTATATTTACATTGCTGAAACGTTATAAAAGTGAAATGTATGTGATAGAAAACTTCCTGCTTAATCAAACGGTACTTGTTTCAACCATCTACAATTAACAACAAGCTCAAGAATAAAGTTTGAATTTGGTACTTATCAAGAAATAACGACTATCTTTAAACTTGCGCATTTTTTTAATTTTTTTTTATATTTATATTGCTGAAACTTTATAAAACTAGAATGTGTTTAATAGAAAATATCCTGCTTAATTGAATAGTACTTGCTTCAACTATTTACAATCAATAGCAAGCTCAAGAATAAAGTTTGAAATTGGTACTTATCAAGCAATAACGACTATTTTTAAACTTGCGTATTTTTTTGATTTTTTTTATATTTACATTGCTGAAACGTTATAAAAGTAAAATGTATTTGATAGAAAATCTCCTTGCTAATCGAACGGTATTTGCCTCAACCATCTACAATTAATAGCAAGCTCAAGAATAAAGTTTGAAATTGGTACATATCAAGGAATAACGACTCTCTTTAAACTTGATATTTTTTGATTTTTTTTATATTTAGCTTGCTGAAACTTTATAAAACATAAAAGTGTTTGATATTAAATATCTTGCTCAATTGAGTAGTACTAGCTCCTACCATCTACAATTAATAGCAAGCCCAAGAATGAAGTTTGAAATTGGTGTTTATTAAGAAATAACGACTCTCTTTAAACTTGCGTATTTTTTTAATTTTTTTTATATTTACATTGCTAAATTGTTATAAAAGTGGAATGTATTCAGTAAAAAATTTTTTGCCTAATTGAATAATACTTGCTTCAACCATTTACAATTAATATCAAGCTAAAGAATAAACTTTGAAATTGGTACTTATTAAGGAATAACGACTATCTTTAAACTTGCACATTTTTTTAACTTTTTTTATATTTACATTGTCGGATCTTTATAAAGCTAGAATGTGTTTGATAAAAAATATTCTGCACAATTGAATAGTACTTGCCTCACCCATTTACAATCAATAGCAAGCTCAAGAATGTAGTTTGAAATTGGTACTTATCAAGGAATAGCGACTCCTTTAAACTTGCGTATTTTTTTAATTTTTTTTACATTTACATTGCTGAAACTTTATAAAACAAGAATGTGTTTAATAGAAAATATCTTGCTTAATCAAATAGTATTTGCCTTAACCATTTACAATCAATAGTAAGCTCAAGAATGAAGTTTAAAATTAGTATTTATCAAGAAATAACGACTCTCTTTAAACTTGTGTATTTTTTTTTTTATATTTACATTGTTGAAACGTTATAGAAGTAAGATGTATTTAATAGAAAATTTTTTGTTCAGTCAAATAGTATTTGTTTCAACCATTTACAGTTCATAGCAAGCTCAAGAATGAAGTTTGAAATTGGTACTTATCAAGGAATAACGACTCTTTCTAAACTTGCGTATTTTTCGATTTTTTTTATATTTACATTGTTGAAACTTTACAAAACTAGAATGTGTTTGATAGAAAATATCCTGCTCTATTAAATAGTTTTTGCTTCAACGATTTACAATCAATAGCAAGCTCAAGAATAAAGTTTGAATTTGGTACTTATCAAGGAATAACGACTATCTTTAAACTTGCGAATTTTTTAAATTTTTTTTAAATTTTCATTATTGAAACGTTATAAAAATATAAGGTATTTGATAGAAAAATTTTTTTCTAATCGAATGCTATTTGCCTCAACCATCTGCAATTAATAGCAAGCTCAAAAATAAAGTTTGAAATTGGTACTTATTAAGGAATAACGACTCTCTGTAAACTTGCTAATTTTTTTAATTTTTTTTATATTTACATTGTTGAAACGTTATGAAAGTTAAATGTATTTGATAGGAAATTTTCTGCCTAATCGAATGCTATTTGTTTCAACCATCTATAATTAATATCAAGCTCATGAATAAAGTTTGAAGTTGGTACTTATCAATTAATAACGACTATCTTTAAACGTGCGCATTTTTTTGATTTTTTCTTATATTGATATTGCTGAGACGTTATAAAAGTAAAATGAATGTGATAGGAAACTTTCTGCTTAATCGAATGGTATTTGTTTGAACTATCTGCAATCAACAACAAGCTTAAGAATAAAGTTTGAAATTGGTACTTATCAAGGAATAACGAGTCTCTGTAAACTTGCGTATTTTTTAAATTTTTTGTATATTTACGTTGCTGAAACTTTATAAGACTAGAATGTATTTGATAGAAAAATTTCATGCTCAATTGAATGGTACTTGCTTCAACCATCTACAATTAATAGCAAGCTCAAGAATGAAGTTTGAATTTGGTATTTATCTAGAAATAACGACTCTCTTTAAACTTGCGAATTTTTTTGATTTTTTTAATATTTACATTGTTGAAACGTTATAAAAGTAGAATGTATGTGACAGGAAACTTTCTGCATAGTCGAATAGTACTTGTTTCAACCATCTACAATTAATAGCAAGCTCAAGAATGAAGTTTGAAATTGGTATTTATTAAGGAATAACGACTCTTTTTAAATTTGCGTATTTTTTTAATTTTTTTTATATAATTAATTTGTTTAAACTTTATAAAACTGGAACATGTTTGATAGAAAATATCCTGCTCAATCGAATAGTACTTGCCTCAACCATTTACAATCAGTAGCAAGCTTAAGAATGAAGTTTGAAATTGGTGTTTATTAAGAAATAACGACTCTCTTTAAACTTGCGTTTTTTTTTGATTTTTTTTATATTTACATTGTTGAATTGTTATAAAGGTAGGAGGTATTTAATAGGAAATTTCCTGCTTAATCGAATAATGCTTGTTTCAACCATCTACAATTAATATCAAGCTCAAGAATAAAGTTTGAAATTAGTACTTATTAAATAATAACGACTCTCTTTAAACTTGTGAATTTTTTTGATTTTTTTTATATTTACATTGTTGAAACGTTATAGCAGTAAGAAGTATTTGATAGAAAATTTCCTGCTTAATCGAATAGTATTTGCCTCAACCATTTACAGTTAATAGCAAGCTCAAAAGTAAAGTTTGAAATTGGTACTTATCAAGGAATAACGACTCTCTTTAAACTTGAGAATTTTTTTTTTATATTTACATTGCTGAAACTTTATAAAACTAGAATGTGTTTGATAGAAAATTTTCTGCTCAATCGAACGGTATTTGTTGCAACCATCTACAATTAGTAGCAAGCTCAAGAATAAAGTTTGAAATTGGTACTTATTAAAGAATAACGACTCTCTTTAAACTTGTGTATTTTTTTGATTTTTTTTATATTTACATTGTTGAAACGTTATAGCAGTAAAAAGTATTTGATAGAAAATTTTCTGCTTAATCGAATAGTGCTTGCTTCAACCATTTACAGTTAATAGCAAGCTCAAAAGTAAAGTTTGAAATTGGTACTTATCAAGGAATAACGACTCTCTTTAAATTTGAGAATTTTTTTTTTTATATTTACATTGCTGAAACTTTATAAAACTAGAATGTGTTTAATAGAAAATTTCCTGCTCAATCGAACGGTACTTGTTGCAACCATCTACAATTAATAGCAAGCTCAAGAATAAAGTTTGAATTTGGTACTTATCTAGGAATAACAACTATATTTAAACTTGCGCCTTTTTTTGATTTTTTTATAGTTACATTGCTGAAACGTTCTATAAGTAGGATGTATTTGATAGGAACTTTTTTGCTTAATCGAATAATATTTCCTTCAACTATCTACAAATGATAGCAAGCTCAAGAATGAAGTTTGAAATTGGTACTTATCAAGGAATAACGACTATCTTTAAACTTGAGCATTTTTTTGATTTTTTTTATATTTACATTACTGAAACGTTATAAAAGTAAAATATCTTTGATAGTAAATTTCCTGCTTAATCGAACGGTATTTGCTTCAACTATCTACAATTAATAGCAAGCTCAAGAATAAAGTTTGAAGTTGGTACTTATTAATGAATAACGACTCTCTTTAAACTTGCGTATTTTTTTGATTTTTTTTATATTTACATTGCTGAAACTTTATAAAACTAAAATGTGTTTATTAGGAAATATCCTGCTCAATCGAATAGTATTTGCTTCAACTATTTACAATCAATAGCAAGCTCAAGAATAAAGTTTGAAATTGGTATTTATCAAGAAATAACGACTCTCTTTAAACTTGCGTATTTTTTTGATTTTTTTTATATTTACATTGCTAAAACGTTATAAAAGTAAAATGTATTTAATAGGAATTTTTTTGCTAAATCGAATGGTTTTTGCTTCAACCATCAACAATTAATATCAAGCTCAAGAATAAAGTTTGAAATTGGTACTTATCAAGGAATAACAACTATTTTTAAACGTGCGCATTTTTTTGATTTTTTTTTATTGCCATTGCTGAAACGTTATAAAAGTAAAATGTGTGTGATAGGAAACTTTCTGCTCAATCGAATGGTATTTATTTCAACTATCTACAGTTAACAGCAAGCTCAAGAATAAAGTTTGAAATTGGTACTTATCAAAAAATAACAACTATTTTTAAACTTGCGTATTTTTTTGATTTTTTTTATATCTACATTGTTGAAACATTATAAAACTAAAATGTGTTTGATAGGAAATATTTTGCTTAATCGAATAATATTTGCTTCAACCATCTACAATCAACAGCAAGCTCAAGAATAAAG
This sequence comes from Tribolium confusum, assembly GCA_029207805.1. Classification (NCBI taxonomy): domain Eukaryota; kingdom Metazoa; phylum Arthropoda; class Insecta; order Coleoptera; family Tenebrionidae; genus Tribolium; species Tribolium confusum. Next base: position 420,378 of record JALGAY010000034.1, on the reverse strand, counting down.
TTTGAAATTGGTACTTATCAAGGAATAACGACTTTGTTTAAACTTGCGCATTTTTTTTATATTTACATTGCTAAAACGTTATAAAAGTAAAATGTATTTAATAGAAAAGTTTCTGCTTAGTTGAATGGTTTTTGCTTTAACTATCTACAATTAATAGCAAGCTTAAGAATGAAGTTTGAAATTGGTACTTTTCAAGGAATAACGACTATGTTTAAACTTGCGCATTTTTTTGATTTCTTTTTATTTACATTGCTGAAACGTTATAAAAGTAGGATGCGTTTATTACAAAATTTTATGCTCAATTGAATGGTACTTGCTTCAGTTATCTGCAATTAATAGCAAGCTCAAGAACGAAGTTTGAAATTAATACTTATCAAGAAATAACGACTATCTTTAAACTTGAGCATTTTTTTAATTTTTTTTTATATTTACATTGCTGAAACGTTATAAAAGTAAAATGTATTTGATAAAAAATTTTCTGCTTAATCGAATGATATTTGCATAAACCATCTACAATTAATAGCAAGCACAAGAATGAAGTTTGAATTTGGTACTTATCAAGGAATAACGACTCTTTTTAAATTTGGTAATTTTTTTGATTTTTTTTATATTTACATTGCTGAAATTTTATAAAACTAGAGTGCGTTCAATAGAAAATTTCCTGCTTAATCGAATGGTACTTGCTTCAATTATCTACAATCAATAGCAAGCTCAAGAATAAAGTTTGAAATTAGTACTTATCAAGGAATAACGACTATCTTTAAACTTGCGAATTTTTTAAATTTTTTTTATATTTACATTGCTGAGACGTTATAAAGGTAGGATGTATGTAATAGAAAATTTTCTGCTTAATCGAATGGTATTTGCTTTAACTATCTACAATTAACAGCAAGCTCAAGAATAAAGTTTGAATTTGGTACTTATCAAGAAATAACGACTATCTTTAAACTTGCGTATTTTTTTGATTTTTTCTATATTTACATTGCTCAAACATTATAAAACTTAAATTTGTTTGATAGGAAATATTCTGCTTAATCGAATAATATTTGCTTCAACCATCTACGATCAACAGCAAGCTCAAGAATAAAGTTTGAAATTGGCACTTATCAAGAAATAACGACTATTTTTAAACTTGGTAATTTTTTTGATTTTTTTTTTATTTTCATTGCTGAAACTTTATAAAACTAAAATGGGTTTGATAGAAAATATCCTGCTCAATTAAATAGTACTTGTTTCAACTATCTACAATCAATAGCAAGCTCAAGAATAAAGTTTGAAATTGGTACTTATTAAGAAATAACGACTATATTTAAACTTGCAAATTTTTTTAATTTTTTTTATATATACATTGTTGAAACGTTATAAAAATAGAATGTATTTGATAAAAAATTTTCTGCTCAATCTAATGGTACTTGCTTCAACCACCTAGAATTAATAGCAAGCACAAGAATGAAGTTTGAATTTGGTATTTATCAAGGAATAACGACTCTTTTTAAACTTGGTAATTTTTTTAATTTTTTTTATATTTACATTGTTGAAATTTCATAAAGCTAAAGTGCGTTTAATAGAAAATTTCCGGTTTAATCAAAAGGTACTTGCTTCAATTATCTACAATTAATAGCAAGCTCAAGGATAAAGTTTGAAATTAGTACTTATCAAGAAATAACGACTAACTTTAAACTTGCGCATTTTTTTAATTTTTTTTTATATTTACATTGCTGAATCGTTACAAAAGTAGAACGCATTTCATAGAAAATTTTTTGCTCAATCGAATGGTATTTGTTTCAACTATCTACAATTAACAGCAAGCTCAAGAATAAAGTTTGAAATTGGTACTTATGAAGAAATAACGATTCTTTTTAAACTTGTGAATTTTTTTGATTTTTTTTATATTTACATTGTTGAGACGTTATAAAAGTAAAACGTATGTGCTAGAAAATTTTTTGCTTAATCGAATGGTATTAGCTTCAACCATCTATAACCAATAGCAAGCTCAAGAATAAAGTTTGAAGTTGGTACTTATCAAGGAATAACGACTATATTTAAACTTGCGTATTTTTTTTATTTTTTTTATATTTATATTGCTGAAACGTTATAAAAGTTAAATGTATTTGATAGAAAATTTTTTGCTCAATCGGATGGTGCTTGTTTCAACTATCTACAATTAATCGCAAGCTTAAGAATGAAGTTTAAAATTGGTACTTATCAAGGAATAACGACTCTCTTTAAACTTGCGTATTTTTTTGATTTTTTTATATTTACATTGCTAAAACGTTATAAAGGTAAGATGTATTTAATATAAAATTTCCTGCCTAATCAAATGGTATCCGTCTCAACCATCTACAATTAATAGAAAGCTCAAGAGTGAAGTTTGAAATTGATATTTATCAAGAAATAACGACTCTCCTTAAACTTGCGTATTTTTTTGATTTTTTTTTATATTTACATTGCTGAAACGTTATAAAAGTAGAATGAATTTGATAGAAAATTTTTTGCTTAATCGAATGGTATTAGCTTCAACCATCTACAACTAATAGCAAGCTCAAAAAAAAGTTTGAAATTGGTACTTATCAAGGAATAACAGCTATGTTTAAACTTGCGCATTTTTTTGATTTCTTTTTATATTTACATTGCTGAAATTTTATAAAACTAAAATTTGTTTGATAGAAAATATACTGCTCAATTAAATGATACTTGCTTTAACCATCTACAATCAATAGCAAGCTCAAGAATGAAGTTTGAAATTGGTATTTATCAAGAAATAACGACTCTCTTTAAACTTGCGTATTTTTTTGATTTTTTTTATATTTACATTGTTGAAACTTTATAAAACTAAAAGGTGTTTGATAGAAAATATTCTGCTCAATCGAATGGTATTTGCTTCAACCACTTACAATCAATAGCAAGCTCAAAAATAAAGTTTGAAATTGGTATTTATCAAGAAATAACAACTCTCTATAAACTTGCGTATTTTTTTGATTTTTTTTATATTTACATTGTTGAAACGTTATAATAGTAGGATGTTTTTGATAGAAAATTTGCTGCTTAATCGAATGGTGTTTGCCTCAACTGTCTTCAATTAAAAGCAAGCTCAAGAATAAAGTTTGAATCTGGTACTTATCAAAGAATAACGACTCTTTTTAAACTTGCATATTTTTTTGATTTTTCTTATATTTACATTGTTGAAACGTTATAAAAGTAAAATGTGTTTGATAGGAAAATTTTTGCTTAATTGGATAGTACTTGTTTCAACCATCTACAGATAATAGCAAGCTCAAGAAGAAAGTTTGAAATTGGTACTTATCAAGGAATAACGACTTTCTTTAAACTTGAGTATTTTTTTGATATTTTTTATATTTACATTGCTGAAACGTTATAAGAGTAAAATGTATTTGATAGAAAATTTTTTGCTCAATCGAATGGTATTTGCTTCAACCATCTACAATTAATCGCAAGCTTAAGAATAAAGTTTGAAATTGGTACCTATCAAGAAATAACGTCTCTCTTTAAACTTGCGTATTTTTTTAATTTTTTTATATTTACATTGCTAAAACGTTATAAAGGTAAGATGTATTTAATATAAAAGTTTTTGCCTAATCGAATGGTATCCTTTTCAACCATCTACAATTAATAGAAAGCTCAAGAGTGAAGTTTGAAATTGATATTTATCAAGAAATAACGACTCTCTTTAAACTTCCGTATTTTTTTGATTTTTTTTTATATTTACAATGCTCAAACGTTATAAAAGTAGAATGTATTTGATAGAAAATTTTTTGCTTAATCGAATGGTATTAGCCTCAACCATCTACAACCAATAGCAAGCTCAAAAAAAAGTTTGAAATTGGTACTTATCAAGGAATAACAACTATGTTTAAACTTGCGCATTTTTTTGATTTCTTTTTATATTTACATTGCTGAAACGTTATAAAAGTAGAATATATTTGATAGAAAATTTCCTGTTTAATCAAATGGTATTTTTTTTAACAATCTACAATTAATAGCAAGCTCAAGAATAAAGTTTGAAATTGGTACTTATCAAAGAAAAACGACTCTTTTTAAACTTAATTTTTTTTATATTTACATTGCTGAAACGTTATAAATATAGAATGTATTTGATTGGAAATTTCTTGCTCAATTGAATGGTATTTGCGTCAGCCATCTACAATTAATAGCAAGCTCAAGAATAAAGTTTGAAATTGGTACTTATCAAGAAATAACGACTCTTTTAAAACTAGTGAATTTTTTCGATTTTTTTTATATTTACATTGCCGAAACGTTATAAAAGTAGAATATGTTTGATAGAAAATTTTCTGCCCAATCGAATAATACTTGCTTCAGCCATCTACAATCAGTAGCAAGCTCAACAATGAAGTTTGAATTGGGTACTTATCAAAGAATAACGACTATCTTTAAACTTGCGAATTTTTTAAATTTTTTTTATATTTACATTGCTGAAACGTTATAAGAGTAGGATGTATTTGATGAAAAATTTTTTTCCTAATCGAACGGTATTTGCCTCAACCATCTACAATTAATAGCAAGCTCAAGAATTAAGTTCGAAATTGGTACTTATCAAGGAATAACGACTATTTTTAAACTTGCGCATTTTTTTAATTTTTTTTATATTTACATTGCTGAAACGTTATAAAAGTAAAATTTGTTTGATAGAAAATTTCGTGCTTAATCGAATGGTATTTGCTTCAACCACATACAGCTAAGAGCAAGCTCAAGTATGAAGTTTGAAATTGCTACTTATCAAGGAATAACGACTATCTTTAAACTTGCGTATTTTTTTGATTTTTTTTATCCTTACATTGCTAAAATTTTATAAATAAAATATATTCAATAGAAAATTTCCTGCTTAATCGAATGGTATTTGTTGCAACTATCTACAATTAATAGCAAGCTTAAGAATGAAGTTTGAAATTGGTATTTATCAAGAAATAACGACTCTTTTTAAACTTGCGTATTTTTTTATTTTTTTCTTATTTACATTGCTAAAAATTTATAAAACTAAAATGTGTTTGATAGAAAATGTCCTGCTCAATCGAATAGTACTTGCCTCAACCATTTAGAATCAATAGCAAGCTCAAGAATGAAGTTTGAAGTTGGTACTTATCAAGGAATAACGACTATTTTTAAACTTGCAAATTTTTTTAATTTTTTTTATATTTACATTGCTAAAATGTTATAAAACTTAGATGTATTTGATAAAAAAATTTCTGCTTAATCGAATGGTATTTGCTTCAACTATCTACAGTTAACAGCGAGCTCAAAAATGAAGTTTGAAATTGGTACTTATTAAGGAATAACAACTATCTTTAAACTTGCGTATTTTTTTGATTTTTTTTATATTTACATTGCTAAAACGTCATAAAAGTAAGATATATTTGATAGAAAATTTTCTGCTTAATCGAATGGTATTTGCTTCAACTATCTACAGTTAACAACGAGCTCAAAAATGAAGTTTAAAATTGGTACTTAATAAGGAATAACAACTATCTTTAAACTTGCGTATTTTTTTGATTTTTTTTATATTTACATTGTCGAAACGTTGTAAAAGTAAGATATATTTGATAGGAAATTTTTTGCTTAATCGAATGGTATTTGTTTCAGCTATCTACAATTAATAGCAAGCTCAAGAATGAAGTTTAAAATTGGTATTTATCAAGAAATAACGACTATTTTTAAACTTGCGTATTTTTTTAATTTTTTTTATATTTACATTGCTGAACCGTTATAGAAATTAGATAAATTTGATAAAAAATTTTCTGCTTAATCGAATGGTATTTGCTTCAACCATCTACAATTAACAACGAGCTCAAAAATGAAGTTTAAAATTGGTACTTATTAAGGAATAACGACTATCTTTAAACTTGCGTATTTTTTTGATTTTTTCTATATTTACATTGCTCAAACATTATAAAACTTAAATTTGTTTGATAGGAAATATTCTGCTTAATCGAATAATATTTGCTTCAACCATCTACGATCAACAGCAAGCTCAAGAATAAAGTTTGAAATTGGCACTTATCAAGAAATAACGACTATTTTTAAACTTGCGTATTTTTTTAATTTTTTTTATATTTACATTGCTGAAACTTTACAAAACTAGAATGTGTTTGATAGGAAATATCCTGCTTAATCGAATAGTACTTGCCTCAACCATCTACAGTCAATAGCAAGCTCTAGAATGAAGTTTCAAGTTGGTACTTATCAAGGAATAACAACTCTTTTTAAACTTGGTAATTTTTTTGATTTTTTTTTTATTTTCATTGCTGAAACTTTATAAAACTAAAATGGGTTTGATAGAAAATATCCTGCTCAATTAAATAGTACTTGTTTCAACTATCTACAATCAATAGCAAGCTCAAGAATAAAGTTTGAAATTGGTACTTATTAAGAAATAACGACTATATTTAAACTTGCAAATTTTTTTAATTTTTTTTATATATACATTGTTGAAACGTTATAAAAATAGAATGTATTTGATAAAAAATTTTCTGCTCAATCTAATGGTACTTGCTTCAACCACCTAGAATTAATAGCAAGCACAAGAATGAAGTTTGAATTTGGTATTTATCAAGGAATAACGACTCTTTTTAAACTTGGTAATTTTTTTAATTTTTTTTATATTTACATTGTTGAAATTTCATAAAACTAAAGTGCGTTTAATAGAAAATTTCCGGTTTAATCAAAAGGTACTTGCTTCAATTATCTACAATTAATAGCAAGCTCAAGGATAAAGTTTGAAATTAGTACTTATCAAGAAATAACGACTAACTTTAAACTTGCGCATTTTTTTAATTTTTGTTTATATTTACATTGCTGAATCGTTACAAAAGTAGAACGTATTTCATAGAAAATTTTTTGCTCAATCGAATGGTATTTGTTTCAACTATCTACAATTAACAGCAAGCTCAAGAATAAAGTTTGAAATTGGTACTTATCAAGAAATAACGATTCTTTTTAAATTTGTGAATTTTTTTGATTTTTTTTATATTTACATTGTTGAGACGTTATAAAAGTAAAACGTATGTGCTAGAAAATTTTTTGCTTAATCGAATGGTATTAGCTTCAACCATCTATAACCAATAGCAAGCTCAAGAATAAAGTTTGAAATTGGTACTTATCAAGGAATAACGACTATATTTAAACTTGCGTATTTTTTTTATTTTTTTTATATTTATATTGCTGAAACGTTATAAAAGTTAAATGTATTTGATAGAAAATTTTTTGCTCAATCGGATGGTGCTTGTTTCAACTATCTACAATTAATCGCAAGCTTAAGAATGAAGTTTAAAATTGGTACTTATCAAGGAATAACGACTCTCTTAAAACTTGCGTATTTTTTTGATTTTTTTATATTTACATTGCTAAAACGTTATAAAGGTAAGATGTATTTAATATAAAATTTCCTGCCTAATCAAATGGTATCCGTCTCAGCCATCTACAATTAATAGAAAGCTCAAGAGTGAAGTTTGAAATTGATATTTATCAAGAAATAACGACTCTCCTTAAACTTGCGTATTTTTTTGATTTTTTTTTATATTTACATTGCTGAAACGTTATAAAAGTAGAATGAATTTGATAGAAAATTTTTTGCTTAATCGAATGGTATTAGCTTCAACCATCTACAACTAATAGCAAGCTCAAAAAAAAGTTTGAAATTGGTACTTATCAAGGAATAACAGCTATGTTTAAACTTGCGCATTTTTTTGATTTCTTTTTATATTTACATTGCTGAAATTTTATAAAACTAAAATTTGTTTGATAGAAAATATACTGCTCAATTAAATGATACTTGCTTTAACCATCTACAATCAATAGCAAGCTCAAGAATGAAGTTTGAAATTGGTATTTATCAAGAAATAACGACTCTCTTTAAACTTGCGTATTTTTTTGATTTTTTTTATATTTACATTGTTGAAACTTTATAAAACTAAAAGGTGTTTGATAGAAAATATTCTGCTCAATCGAATGGTATTTGCTTCAACCACTTACAATCAATAGCAAGCTCAAAAATAAAGTTTGAAATTGGTATTTATCAAGAAATAACAACTCTCTATAAACTTGCGTATTTTTTTGATTTTTTTTATATTTACATTGTTGAAACGTTATAATAGTAGGATGTTTTTGATAGAAAATTTGCTGCTTAATCGAATGGTGTTTGCCTCAACTATCTTCAATTAAAAGCAAGCTCAAGAATAAAGTTTGAATCTGGTACTTATCAAAGAATAACGACTCTTTTTAAACTTGCATATTTTTTTGATTTTTCTTATATTTACATTGTTGAAACGTTATAAAAGTAAAATGTGTTTGATAGGAAAATTTTTGCTTAATTGGATAGTACTTGTTTCAACCATCTACAGATAATAGCAAGCTCAAGAAGAAAGTTTGAAATTGGTACTTATCAAGGAATAACGACTTTCTTTAAACTTGAGTATTTTTTTGATATTTTTTATATTTATATTGCTGAAACGTTATAAGAGTAAAATGTATTTGATAGAAAATTTTTTGCTCAATCGAATGGTATTTGCTTCAACCATCTACAATTAATCGCAAGCTTAAGAATGAAGTTTGAAATTGGTACCTATCAAGAAATAACGTCTCTCTTTAAACTTGCGTATTTTTTTAATTTTTTTATATTTACATTGCTAAAACGTTATAAAGGTAAGATGTATTTAATATAAAAGTTTTTGCCTAATCGAATGGTATCCTTTTCAACCATCTACAATTAATAGAAAGCTCAAGAGTGAAGTTTGAAATTGATATTTATCAAGAAATAACGACTCTCTTTAAACTTCCGTATTTTTTTGATTTTTTTTTATATTTACAATGCTCAAACGTTATAAAAGTAGAATGTATTTGATAGAAAATTTTTTGCTTAATCGAATGGTATTAGCCTCAACCATCTACAACCAATAGCAAGCTCAAAAAAAAGTTTGAAATTGGTACTTATCAAGGAATAACAACTATGTTTAAACTTGCGCATTTTTTTGATTTCTTTTTATATTTACATTGCTGAAACGTTATAAAAGTAGAATATATTTGATAGAAAATTTCCTGTTTAATCAAATGGTATTTTTTTTAACAATCTACAATTAATAGCAAGCTCAAGAATAAAGTTTGAAATTGGTACTTATCAAAGAATAACGACTCTTTTTAAACTTAATTTTTTTTATATTTACATTGCTGAAACGTTATAAATATAGAATGTATTTGATTGGAAATTTCTTGCTCAATTGAATGGTATTTGCGTCAACCATCTACAATTAATAGCAAGCTCAAGAATAAAGTTTGAAATTGGTACTTATCAAGAAATAACGACTCTTTTAAAACTTGTGAATTTTTTTGATTTTTTTTATATTTACATTGCCGAAACGTTATAAAAGTAGAATATGTTTGATAGAAAATTTTCTGCCCAATCGAATAATACTTGCTTCAGCCATCTACAATCAGTAGCAAGCTCAACAATGAAGTTTGAATTGGGTACTTATCAAAGAATAACGACTATCTTTAAACTTGCAAATTTTTTAAATTTTTTTTATATTTACATTGCTGAAACGTTATAAGAGTAGGATGTATTTGATGAAAAATTTTTTTCCTAATCGAACGGTATTTGCCTCAACCATCTACAATTAATAGCAAGCTCAAGAATTAAGTTTGAAATTGGTACTTATCAAGGAATAACGACTATTTTTAAACTTGCGCATTTTTTTAATTTTTTTTATATTTACATTGCTGAAACGTTATAAAAGTAAAATTTGTTTGATAGAAAATTTCGTGCTTAATCGAATGGTATTTGCTTCAACCACATACAGCTAAGAGCAAGCTCAAGTATGAAGTTTGAAATTGCTACTTATCAAGGAATAACGACTATCTTTAAACTTGCGTATTTTTTTGATTTTTTTTATCCTTACATTGCTAAAATTTTATAAATAAAATATATTCAATAGAAAATTTCCTGCTTAATCGAATGGTATTTGTTGCAACTATCTACAATTAATAGCAAGCTTAAGAATGAAGTTTGAAATTGGTATTTATCAAGAAATAACGACTCTTTTTAAACTTGCGTATTTTTTTATTTTTTTCTTATTTACATTGCTAAAAATTTATAAAACTAAAATGTGTTTGATAGAAAATGTCCTGCTTAATCGAATAATACTTGCTTCAGCCATCTACAATCAGTAGCAAGCTCAACAATGAAGTTTGAATTGGGTACTTATCAAAGAATAACGACTATCTTTAAACTTGCGAATTTTTTAAATTTTTTTTATATTTACATTGCTGAAACGTTATAAGAGTAGGATGTATTTGATGAAAAATTTTTTTCCTAATCGAACGGTATTTGCCTCAACCATCTACAATTAATAGCAAGCTCAAGAATGAAGTTTGAAATTGGTACTTATCAAGGAATAACGACTATTTTTAAACTTGCAAATTTTTTTAATTTTTTTTATATTTACATTGCTAAAATGTTATAAAACTTAGATGTATTTGATAAAAAAATTTCTGCTTAATCGAATGGTATTTGCTTCAACTATCTACAGTTAACAACGAGCTCAAAAATGAAGTTTGAAATTGGTACTTATTAAGGAATAACAACTATCTTTAAACTTGCGTATTTTTTTGATTTTTTTTATATTTACATTGCTAAAACGTCAAAAAAGTAAGATATATTTGATAGAAAATTTTCTGTTTAATCGAATGGTATTTGCTTCAACTATCTACAGTTAACAACGAGCTCAAAAATGAAGTTTAAAATTGGTACTTAATAAGGAATAACAACTATCTTTAAACTTGCGTATTTTTTTGATTTTTTTTATATTTACATTGTCGAAACGTTGTAAAAGTAAGATATATTTGATAGGAAATTTTTTGCTTAATCGAATGGTATTTGTTTCAGCTATCTACAATTAATAGCAAGCTCAAGAATGAAGTTTAAAATTGGTATTTATCAAGAAATAACGACTATTTTTAAACTTGCGTATTTTTTTAATTTTTTTTATATTTACATTGCTGAACCGTTATAGAAATTAGATAAATTTGATAAAAAATTTTCTGCTTAATCGAATGGTATTTGCTTCAACCATCTACAATTAACAACGAGCTCAAAAATGAAGTTTAAAATTGGTACTTATTAAGGAATAACAACTATCTTTAAACTTGCGTATTTTTTTGATTTTTTTTATATTTACATTGCTGAAACGTTGTCAAAGTAAGATATATTTGATAAAAAATTTTCTGCTTAATCGAATGGTATTTGTTTCAACTATCAACAATTAATAGCAAGCTCAAGAATAAAGTTTGAAATTGGTACTTATCAAAAAATAACGACTATTTTTAAACTTGCGCATTTTATTAATTTTTTTTATATTTACTTTGCTGAAACGTTATAAAAATAAGATTTATTTGATAGAAAATTTTTTGCTTAATCGAACGGTATTTGTTTCAACTATCTACAATCAACAGCAAGCTCAATAATGAAGTTTGAAATTGGTATTTATCAAGAAATAACGACTCTTTATAAACTTGCGTATTTTTTTAATTTTTTTTTTATTTACATTGCTGAAACTTCATAAAACTAGAATGTGTTTGATAGAAAATGTTCTGCTCAATCGAATAGTACTTGCCTCAACCATTTAAAATCAATAGCAAGCTCAAGAATGAAGTTTGAAATTGGTACTTATCATGGAATAACGACTATCTTTAAACTTGCGAATTTTTTTGATTTTTTTTATATTTACATTGCTGAAACGTTGTCAAAGTAAGATATATTTGATAGAAAATTTTCTGCTTAATCGAGTGGTTTTTGTTTCAACTATCTACAATTAATAGCAAGCTCAAGAATGAAATTTGAAATTGGTACTGTGATATTCTTTGATGTAATGCTCAGTCCCCACTTGGTATTTTTGGGTTGGCCCTACGTTGTGTTTTGTTTGTGAGGGGACCGGAAAAGAGAAAAAAAATTCACGGCAGAAACAAAATAAAACAAAATTCAAATCAAACTCAATCGTATAGTGAGGCCGAGTTGCAAGATAATAAAAGGACTAGTGAAATAAAAATCAATTCACACTACACTTAAATTTATTAACAAAAAAAAATGAACAACAGAAAAAAATAAATAAATTGTATTTAACAAACAAAAAAAAATATTCTAAACTAATCAACCCAGAACTTTGTTAAGAAGTTTACTAATACTTTGGTAATTTGAACAAAGAAGAAGAAATCATGCAGTGAAGAAAGTGCTAGAATTTGTATTCACGATTTAAAACAAAAAAGGTGTTAATAAACTTATTAATAAACTTTAGTAGTTATTACCTTTTAAAATTTAATTGATAATTAAAGCTAAAGAGACAAAATTTAGTAATGAGGTTCAAGTAAAATAAAAAAAATAAATAAAAAAAATTAATTAAATAATTACGTAATAAATGAAAATTTAAATTTAAATGATTGCAATTTAAATGAATTTAGCAACAATCGGATTTTGTTGGAGAGATGGACCAGGTTGTTGCACCCCTCTCACTGATGCAGGAAGGTACAGAGCAAAGGTTAATTACTAATACGTAATTAGCGATGGATTCAACTGTATTAATGACTTTTCCTCCTCTTATGGGAGGGGGGTGGCCGCTGTGGCAACTGTCCCGTCTAGTCGAAATTCAGGTTAATTAGGTTAACTTTGGATAATGTGGACAAAATCCTTTAATTTAGAATTTTTTGGAGTTAAATCAATTAATTAACTATGACTTGCCTGTTAAACCAAACTAAAATTGTTGAATGGACTTGCGATTAACTCCAAATCACGAAACAAATTAATTTAATAATAATAATAAAAATAATAATTAACTTAATAGCATGATCCAAATAAACAGCTTTAAAATTAAAAATCACCAAAATTGAAATAAAACTAACAATGAATTTAAATGTTCTGAGAAAACTCAAAAAAAACGTAGGAAAATATTTAGTTAAATTTTCCGAAATCTAACAAAGGTCTAATTAATTAAATAAATTCAAAGTTATTAATTTTCAATTAATTTAAGAATCAAAGTATTAAATTTATAGACACCCGTAAATAGGTAGTTATAGAAATAGTTAATGTTACATGCAAGCAAACAAAGAATTAGACGAGATTAATTAGCTTTTCGCTAATTAGGAAAAGAAAGGTGCTTATCTCGACTGGTTCCAGGAAGGAAGCACTGGACACAGAATTTAATTCGAACTTAACTGAATTTAAATTTACACTAGTAACTTTAAACCAAATCAAATTGAATTAACAGAATGTAATAAAAATTACAGATTATCAAATTTAAGCAAAGCTCAAAAAAAGCACGTCTGTTCTCAAAGAAAGCTCAGTTCGTACCCCTTCTCCAGTTACCAAATTTGTTTCCACAAGGGTATCTACCCCACTCTACACCCGCTACATAGTCTTTTGATTGGTCTAAATCTTAACTACTTATTGTTTGTTTAAAGTATTCTCTAAATTGTTACTAAATAAACTAATAAGAAAGGAAGTACCAAGTTCTGGGAATAATGAAACCAAAAATGAATAAAAAATAATACAATAAATAAAGCTTACAATTAAATAGAATCCAGACACCGCCTCTCTAGTTATAACAATTTAATTGCGATGATTTAATACCAATCTGGTTTACAACTAATCTCACTGGATCCAAATTACCTAAATAAATCCTAACTAAATGATCTTTTTGGGTCTCTCTAATTACGAGCCAGAAGAAAAGGGTTGAAAGTTCAAGCAATAAAAGAAAGGGTTAGTCTTGTCAAATAATTCATGCATCTGAATTGTTTTTGTGCTTAATGTGTTACCTATTTTTATTACAAAATTATTAAATCTATTTAAAAAAATGAAATCTACCTTTTTTTTGAATTTCGACAAAAGGGCACTAGATGTCCCTGCCTGTCTGTTTGTGAAAACCAAATCTTTAATAATGCTATTTCTTTAATAAACAAATGACTTTTATAGCCATAATTTGCAAGACACATGCACCAAAATAAGTAGAATTAATAAAATAGGTAAATAGATTGTTAAGAAAATTAGAAAATTAGAGAGATTCGCCCCAAAAATCAATTAAAGCCTAATTAACTTAAAACTAGACATACAATTTTGTGGTTTTGACACAACGCGAATTTAACTAGGTTGAATTTGAAAATCTAACGTTTTGGCATTCTATCATAACAATTTAGTGAAAATTATTTTGTACGAACTGTACATTTTAGTTTTCGGGCATCTGGTCGCCAGATTGTCGCCAGATTTAAGGGTATTTTAGGTCTTTCGTAGAAACTTTCTAAACGGCTGTAAAGCGGTCTCTTTTGTAAAATTGAATTTATGGATTTATGTATCCGGTCAAGTTTGTCTAAATTTCACAGAAAAATTCCGTATTGAAACACGTGCACGAAACGATCTTTTTCAAGAAATAATAAAATATTTACTCATCTCTTAATTTTGATGTTTTGGATGAGGATATTACAGTACTTATCAAGAAATAACGACTATTTTTAAACTTGCGCAATTTTTTAATTTTTTTCATATTTACATTGCTAAAACGTTATAAAAGTAAGATATATTTGCTAGAAAATATCCTGTTTAATCAAATAGTACTTGCTTCAACCATCTGCAATCAATAGCATACTCAAAAATGAAGTTTGAAATTGGTATTTATCAAGGAATAACGACTATCTTTAAACTTGCGTGTTTTTTGATTTTTTTTATATTTACATTGCTAAAACGTTATAAAACTAAAATGTGTTTAAAAGAAAATATCCTGTTCATTCGAATAGTACTTGCTTCGACCATTTAAAATCAATAGCAAGCTCAAGAATGAAGTTTAAAATTGGTACTTATCAAGAAATAACGACTACTTTTAAACTTGCGCATTTTTTTAATTTTTTTTATATTTACATTGTTGAAACGTTATAAAAGTAAGATATATTTGATAGAAAATTTCTTTCTAAATCGAATGGTATTTGCCTCAACCATCTAAAATTAACAGCAAGCTCAAAAATAAAGTTTGAAATTGGTTCTTATTAAGGAATAACGACTATCTTTAAACTTGCGTATTTTTTTGATTTTTTTTATATTTACATTGCTGAAACATTATAAAACTAAAATGTGTTTGATAGAAAATATCTTGTTTAATCAAATAGTACTTGCTTCAACTATCTGCAATCAATAGCATACACAAAAATGAAGTTTGAAATTGGTATTTATCAAGGAATAACGACTATCTTTAAACGTAAATCTTTAAGCGTATTTTTTTGATTTTTTTTATATTTACATTGCTGAAACGTTATAAAGATAAAATATATATGATATAAAATTTCTTGCTTAATCGAATGGTATTTGCTTTATTCCTTTACAATTAACAGCAAGCTCAAGAAGGAAGTTTGAAATTGGTGCTTATCAAAGAATAACGACTATTTTTAAACTTGCGCATTTTTTAAATTTTTTCATATTTAGATTGTTGAAACGTTATAAAAGTAAGAAATATTTGCTAAAAAATTTTCTGCCTAATCAAATGGTATTTGCTTTAACTATCTACAGTTAATAGCAAGCTCAAGAATGAAGTTTGAAATTGGTACTTACCAAGGAATAACGACTATCTTTAAACTTGCGTATTTTTTTAATTTTTTTTATATTTACATTGCTGAAACGTTATAAATTTAAGATATGTTTGACAAAAAATTTCCTGCCTAATCAAATAGTATTTGCTTCAACCATTTAAAATCAATAGCAAGCTCAAGAATGAAGTTTGAATTTGGTACTTATCAAGGAAGAACGACTATTTTTAAACATGCGAATTTTTTTAATTTTTTTTATATTTACATTGCTGAAACGTTATGAAAGTAAGAAGTATTTGATAGAAAATTTTCTGCCTAATCAAATGGTATTTGCTTTAACTATCTACAGTTAATAGCAAGCTCAAGAATGAAGTTTGAAGTTGGTATTTATCAAGAAATAACGACTCTTTTTAAACTTGCGTATTTTTTTTATATTTACTTTGCTGAAACGTTATAAATTTAAGATATGTTAGATAAAAAATTTTTTGCCTAATCAAATGGTATTTGCTTCAACCACTTAAAATCAATAGCAAGCTCAAGAATGAAGTTTGAATTTGATGCTTATTTTTTAATTTTTTTTATATTTACATTGCTGAAACGTTATAAAGGTAATTTGTAGTTAATAGAAAATTTCCTGCTTAATCAAACGGAAATTGCTTCAACCACATACAGCTAATAGCAAGCTCAAAAATAAAGTTTGAAATTGGTACTTATCAAGGAATAACGACTATCTTTAAACTTGCGTATTTTTTTGATTTTTTTTATATTTACATTGTTGAAACGTTATAAAAATAAAATACATTTGATAGAAAATTTCTTGTTTAATTGAATAGTATTTGCTTCAACCATCTACAATTAATAGCAAGCTCAAGAATGAAGTTTGAATTTGATGCTTATCAAGGAATAACGACTATTTTTAAACTTGCGCATTTTTTTGATTTTTTTTATAATTACATTGCTAAAACTTTATGAAACTAAAATGTGTTTGATAGAAAATATCCTGCTCAATCGAATAGTATTTGCTTCAACCATCTACAACCAATAGCAAGCTCAAGAATGAAGTTTGAAATTGGTACTTATCAAGAAATAACGACTATTTTTAAACTTGCGTAATATTTTAATTTTTTTTATATTTACATTGCTGAAACGTTATGAAAGTAAAATATGTTTGATAGAAAATTTCCTGCCTAATCGAATGGTATTTGCTTCAACAATCTACAATTAACAGCAAGCTCAAAAATGAAGTTTGAAATTGGTTCTTATTAAGGAATAACGAATATATTTAAACTTGCGTATTTTTTTGATTTTTTTTATATTTACATTGCTGAAACATTATAAAGCTAAAATTTGTTTGATAGAAAATTTCCTGTTTAATCAAACGAAATTTGTTTCAACCACATACAGCTAATAGCAAGCTCAAAAATGAAGTTTGAAATTGGTACTTATCAAGGAATAACGACTATCTTTAAACTTGCGTATTTTTTTGATTTTTTTTACATTTACATTGCTGAAACGTTATAAAAATAAAATTCATTTGATAGAAAATTTCCTGTTTAATTGAATGGTATTTGCTTCAACCACCTACAATTAATAACAAGCTCAAGAATGAAGTTTGAAATTGGTATTTATTAAGAAATAACGACTCTCTTTAAACTTGCGTATTTTTTTGATTTTTTTTAAATTTACATTATTGAAACGTTATAAAAGTAAGATGTATTTGATAGAAAATTTCCTGCTCAAGCGAATGGTACTTGTGCCAACCATCTGAAATTAATAGCAAGCTCAAGAATAAAGTTTGAAATTGGTACTTATCAAGGAATAACGACTATCTTTAAACTTGCGCATTTTTTTTAAATTTTTTATATTTATATTGCTTAAACGTTATAAAAGTAAAACGTATTTTATAGAAAATTCTCTGCCTAATCGAATGGTATTTGCTTTTGCCATCTAAAATTAATAGCTAGCTCAAGAATAAAGTTTGAATTTGGTACTTATCAAGGAATAACGACTATCTTTAAACTTGCGCATTTTTTAAATATTTTCTATATTCACATTGCTGAAACGTTATAAGAGTAGAATGTATTCCATAGAAAATTTACTGCTTAATCGAATGGTATTTGTCTCGACCATCTACAATTAATAGCAAGCTTAAGAATGAAGTTTGAATTTGGTATTTATCAAAAAATAACAACTTTTTTTAAACTTGCGTATTTTTTTAATTTTTTTTATTTACATTGCTGAAACTTTATAAAACTAGAATGTGTTTGATAGAAAGTATCCTGCTCAATCAAATAATACTTGCTTCAACCATTTAAAATCAATAGCCAGCTCAAGAATAAAGTTTAAAATTGGTACTTATCAAGGAATAACGACTATCTTTAAACTTGCGCATTTATTTTCAATTTTTTATATTTATATTGCTGAAACGTTATAAAAGTAAAATGTATTTTATAGAAAATTTTCTACCTAATCAAATGGTTTTTGCTTTTAGCATCTACAATTAATAGCAAGCTCAAGAATAAAGTTTGAATTTGGTACTTATTAAGGAATAACGACTATCTTTAAACTTGCGCATTTTTTAAATATTTTCTATATTCACATTGCTGAAACGTTATAAGAGTAGAATGTATTTGATAGAAAATTTACTGCTTATTCGAATGGTATTTGCTTCAGCCATCTACAATTAATAGCAAGCTCAAGAATGAAGTTTGAATTTGGTACTTATCAAGGAATAACGACTATTTTTAAACTTGCGAATTTTTTTAATTTTTTTTATATTTACATTGCTGAAACGTTATAAAAGTAAAATTTATTTGATAAAAAATTTCCTGCCTAATCGAATGGTATTTGCTTCAACCATTTAGAATCAATAGCAAGCTCAATAATGAAGTTTGAATTTGGTACTTATCAAGGAATAACGACTATTTTTGAACTTGCGAATTTTTTTAATTTTTCTTATATTTACATTGCTAAAACGTTATGAAAGTAAAATTTATTTGATATAAAATTTTCTGCCTAATCGAATGGTATTTGCTTCAACCATTTAAAATCAATAGCAAGCTCAAGAATGAAGTTTGAATTTGGTACTTATCAAGGAATAACGACTATTTTTAAACTTGCGTATTTTTTTGATTTTTTTTGTATTTACATTGCTGAAACGATATAAAAATAAAATGCATTTGATAGAAAATTTCCTGTTTAATTAAATGGTATTTGTTTCAACCATCTACAATTAATAGCAAGCTCGAGAATAAAGTTTGAAATTGGTATTTATCAAGAAATAACAACTTTTTTTAAACTTGCGTATTTTTTTAATTTTTTTTATACTTACATTGCTGAAACGTTATAAAGGTAAAATGTATTTGATAGAAAATTTTTTGCTCAATCGATTGGTACTTGCTTAAACCATCTGCAATTATTAGCAAGCTCAAGAATAAAGTTTAAAATTGGTATTTATCAAGAAATAACAACTCTCTTTAAACTTGCGTATTTTTTTAATTTTTTTTATATTTACATTGCTGAAACGTTATAAATATAAGATATGTTTGATAAAAAATTTCCTGCCTAATCAAATGGTATTTACTTCAACCATTTAAAATCAATAGCAAGCTCAATAATGAAGTTTGAATTTGGTACTTATCAAGGAATAACGACTATTTTTGAACTTGCGAATTTTTTTAATTTTTTTTATTTTTACATTGCTAAAACGTTATAAAAGTAAGATACATTTGATAGAAAATTTCCTGCTTAATCGAATGGTATTTGCTTTGACCCTTTACAGTTAACAGCAAGCTCAAGAATGAAGTTTGAATTTGGTGCTAATCAAGGAATAACGACTATTTTTAAACTTGCGCATTTTTTAAATATTTTCTATATTCACATTGCTGAAACGTTATAAGAGTAGAATGTATTTAATAGAAAATTTACTGCTTAATCGAATGGTATTTGCTTCAGCCATCTACAATTAATAGCAAGCTCAAGAATGAAGTTTGAATATGGTACTTATCAAGGAATATCGACTATTTTTAAACTTGCGAATTTTTTTAATTTTTTTTATATTTACATTGCTAAAACGTTATGAAAGTAAAATATATTTGATAGAAAATTTCCTGCTTAATCGAATGGTATTTGTCTCGACCATCTACAATTAATAGCAAGCTTAAGAATGAAGTTTGAATTTGGTATTTATCAAAAAATAACAACTTTTTTTAAACTTGCGTATTTTTTTAATTTTTTTTATTTACATTGCTGAAACTTTATAAAACTAGAATGTGTTTGATAGAAAGTATCCAGCTCAATCAAATAATACTTGCTTCAACCATTTAAAATCAATAGCAAGCTCAAGAATGAAGTTTGAAATTGGTACTTATCAAGAAATAACGACTATTTTTAAACTTACGAAATTTTTTAATTTTTTTTATATTTACATTGCTGAAACGTTATAAAAGTAAGATGCATTTAATAGAAAATTTTCTGCTTAATCGAATGGTATTTGCTTTTACCATCTACAATTTATCCAGCTCAAGAATAAAGTTTAAAATTGGTACTTATCAAGGAATAACGACTATCTTTAAACTTGCGCATTTATTTTTAATTTTTCATATTTATATTGCTGAAACGTTATAAAAGTAAAATGTATTTTATAGAAAATTTTCTGCCTAATCAAATGGTTTTTGCTTTTAGCATCTACAATTAATAGCAAGCTCAAGAATAAAGTTTGAATTTGGTACTTATTAAGGAATAACGACTATCTTTAAACTTGCGCATTTTTTAAATATTTTCTATATTCACATTGCTGAAACGTTATAAGAGTAGAATGTATTTGATAGAAAATTTACTGCTTATTCGAATGGTATTTGCTTCAGCCATCTACAATTAATAGCAAGCTCAAGAATGAAGTTTAAAATTGGTATTTATCTAGAAATAACGACTCTTTTTAAACTTGCGTATTTTTTTAATTTTTTTTATATTTACATTGCTGAAACGTTACAAATATAAGACATGTTTGATAAAAAATTTCTTGCCTAATCAAATGGTATTTGCTTCAACCATTTAAAATCAATAGCAAGCTCAATAATGAAGTTTGAATTTGGTACTTATCAAGGAATAACGACTATTTTTAAACTTGCGAACTTTTTTAATTTTTTTTATAGTTACATTGCTGAAACGTTACGAAAGTAAAATTCATTTGATATAAAATTTCCTGCCTAATCGAATGGTATTTGCTTCAATCATTTAAAATCAATAGCAAGCTCAAGAATGAAGTTTGAATTTGGTACTTATCAAGGAATATCGACTATTTTTAAACTTGCGAATTTTTTTAATTTTTTTTATATTTACATTGCTGAAACGTTATGAAAGTAAAATATATTTGATAGAAAATTTCCTGCTTAAACGAATGGTATTTGTCTCAACCATCTACAACTAATAGCAAGCTTAAAAATGAAGTTTGAATTTGGTATTTATCAAGAAATAACAACTCTTTTTAAACTTGCGTATTTTTTAATTTTTTTTTATTTACATTGCTGAAACTTTACAAAACTAGAATGTGTTTGATAGAAAATATCCTGCTCAATTAAATAATACTTGCTTCAACTATTTAAAATCAATAGCAAGCTCAAGAATGAAGTTTGAAATTGGTACCTATCAAGAAATAACGACTATATTTAAACTTACGAAACTTTTTAATTTTTTTTATATTTACATTGCTGAAACGTTATAAAAGTAACTTGTAGTTAATAGAAAATTTCCTGCTTAATTAAACGAAATTTGTTTCAACCACATACAGCTAATAGCAAGCTCAAAAATGAAGTTTGAAATTGGTACTTATCATGGAATAACGACTATCTTTAAACTTGCGTATTTTTTTGATTTTTTTTATATTTACATTGCTGAAACGTTATAAAAATAAAATTCATTTGATAGAAAATTTCCTGTTTAATTGAATGGTATTTGCTTCAATCATCTACAATTATTAGCAAGCTCAAGAATGAAGTTTGAAATTGGTATTTATTAAGAAAAACGACTCTCTTTAAACTTGCGTATTTTTTTGATTTTTTTTAAATTTACTTTTTACTTTAATTATTGAAACGTTATAAAAGTAAAATGTATTTGATAGAAAATTTCCTGCTCAAGCGAATGGTACTTGTGCCAACCATCTAAAATTAATAGCAAGCTCAAGAATAAAGTTTGAAATTGGTACTTATCAAGGAATAACGACTATCTTTAAACTTGCGTATTTTTTTGATTTTTTTTATATTTACATTGCTGAAACGTTATAAAGATAAAATACATATGATAGAAAATTTCCTGTTTAATCGAATGGTATTTGTTTCAACCATCTACAATTAATAACAAGCTCAAGAATGAAGTTTGAAATTAGTATTTATCAAGAAATAACAACTCTTTTTAAACTTGCGTTTTTTTTTAATTTTTTTTATATTTAAATTGCTGAAACATTATAAAAGTAAGATGTATTTGATACAAAATTTTTTGCTCAATCAAATGGTACTTGTTTCAACCATCAGCAATTCATAGCAAGCTCAAGAATAAAGTTTAAAATTGGTATTTATCAAGAAATAACAACTCTCTTTAAACTTGCGTATTTTTTTAATTTTTTTAATATTTACATTGCTGAAACGTTATAAGAGTAACTTGTAATTGATAGAAAATTTTCTGCTTAACTAAACGGAATTTGCTTCAACCACATACAGCTAATAGCAAGCTCAAAAATGAAGTTTGAAATTGGTACTTATCAAGGAATAACGACTATCTTTAAACTTGCGCATTTTTTAAATATTTTCTATATTCACGTTACTGAAACGTTATAAAAGTAGAATGCATTTGATAGAAAATTTTAATCGAATGGTGTTTGCTTCAGCCATCTACAATTAATAGCAAGCTCAAGAATGAAGTTTGAAATTGGTATTCATCAAGAAATAACAACTTTTTTTAAACTTGCGTATTTTTTTAATTTTTTTTATACTTACATTGCTGAAACGTTATAAAGGTAAAATGTATTTGATAGAAAATTTTCTGCTCAATCGATTGGTACTTGCTTAAACCATCTGCAATTATTAGCAAGCTCAAGAATAAAGTTTAAAATTGGTATTTATCAAGAAATAACAACTCTCTTTAAACTTGGGTATTTTTTTAATTTTTTTAATATTTACATTGCTGAAACGTTATAAAAAAATGCATTTGATAGAAAATTTTCTGCTCAATTAAATGGTATTTGTTTTAACTATCTGTAGTTAATAGAAAGCTCAAGAATAAAGTTTGAATTTGGTACTTATCAAGAAATAACCACTATTTTTAAACTTGCGCATTTTTTTATTTTTTTTTATATTTACATTATTGAAACGTTATAAAAGTAAGATACATTTGATAGAAAATTTCCTGCTTAATCGAATGGTATTTGCTTTAACCCTTTACAATTAACAGCGAGCTCAAGAATGAAGTTTGAATTTGGTGCTTATCAAGGAATAACGACTATTTTTAAACTTGCGCATTTTTTAATTTTTTTTATATTTACATTGCTGAAACGTTATAGAAGTAACTTGTAGTTAATAGAAAATTTTCTGCTTAATCAAACGAAATTTGTTTCAACCACATACAGCTAATAGCAAGCTCAAAAATGAAGTTTGAAATTGGTACTTATCAAGGAATAACGACTATCTTTAAACTTGCGTATATTTTTAATTTTTTTTATATTTACATTGCTGAAACGTTATAAAAATAAAATTCATTTGATAGAAGATTTACTGTTTAATTGAATGGTATTTGCCTCAACCATCTACAATTAATAGCAAGCTCAAGAATGAAGTTTGAAATTGGTATTTATTAAGAAATAACGACTCTCTTTAAACTTGCGTATTTTTTTGATTTTTTTTAAATTTACATTATTGAAACGTTATAAAAGTAAGATGTATTTGATAGAAAATTTCCTGCTCAAGCGAATGGTACTTGCGCCAACCATCTAAAATTAATAGCAAGCTCAAGAATAAAGTTTGAAATTGGTACTTATCAAGGAATAACGACTATCTTTAAACTTGCGAATTTTTTTGATTTTTTTTATAATTGCATTGCTAAAACTTTATGAAACTAAAATGTGTTTGATAAAAAATATCCTGCTCAATCGAATAATATTTGCTTCAACTATCTACAACCAATAGCAAGCTCAAGAATGAAGTTTGAAATTGGTATTTATCAAGAAATGACGACTCTCTTTAAACTTGAGTATTTTTTTGATTTTTTTTATATTTACATTGTTGAAGCGTCATAAAAGTAGGATGTATTTGATAGGAAATTTCCTGCTCAAGCGAATGGTACTTGTGTAAACTATCTACAATTAATAGCAAGCTCAAGAATAAAGTTTGAAATTGGTACTTATCAAGGAATAACAACTATCTTTAAACTTGCGAATTTTTTTAATTTTTTTTATATTTACATTGCTGAAACGTTATAAAAATAAGATGTATTTAATAGAAAATTTTCTGCTTAATCGAATGGTATTTGCCTTTACCATCTACAATTAATAGCCAGCTCAAGAATAAAGTTTGAAATTGGTACTTATCAAGGAATAACGACTATTTTTAAACTTGCGCATTTTTTTTAAATTTTTTATATTTATATTGCTTAAACGTTATAAAAGTAAAATGTATTTTACAGAAAATTTTCTGCCTAATCAAATGGTTTTTGCTTTTACCACCTACAATTAATAGCAAGCTCAAGAATAAAGTTTAAAGTTGGTACTTATTAAGGAATAACGACTATCTTTAAACTTGCGCATTTTTTTAATTTTTTCATATTTAAATTGTTGAAACGTTATAAAAGTAAGATGTAATTGATAGAAAATTTTCCTCCTAATCGAATGGTATTTGCTTTTACCATCTACAATTAATAGCTAGCTCAAGAATAAAGTTTGAAATTGGTACTTATTAAGGAATAACGACTATCTTTAAACTTGCGCATTTTTTTAATTTTTTCATATTTAAATTGTTGAAACGTTATAAAAGTAAGATGTAGTTGATAGAAAATTTTCCTCCTAATCGAATGGTATTTGCTTTTACCATCTACAATTAATAGCTAGCTCAAGAATAAAGTTTGAAATTGGTACTTATCAAGGAATAACGACTATCTTTAACCTTGCGCATTTTTTAAATATTTTCTATATTCACATTGCTGAAACGTTATAAGAGTAGAATGTATTTGATAAAAAATTTCCTGTTTAATCGAATGGTATTTGCCTCAACCATCTACAATTAATAGCAAGCTTAAGAATGAAGTTTGAATTTGGTATTTATCAAGAAATAACAACTCTTTTTAAACTTGCGTATTTTTTAATTTTTTTTTATTTACATTGCTGAAACTTTACAAAACTAGAATGTGTTTGATAGAAAATATCCTGCTCAATCAAATAATACTTGCTTCAACTATTTAAAATCAATAGCAAGCTCAAGAATGAAGTTTGAAATTGGTACCTATCAAGAAATAACGACTATATTTAAACTTACGAAACTTTTTAATTTTTTTTTAGATTTACATTGCTGAAACGTTATAAAAGTAACTTGTAGTTAATAGAAAATTTCCTGCTTAATCAAACGAAATTTGTTTCAACCACATACAGCTAATAGCAAGCTCAAAAATGAAGTTTGAAATTGGTATTTATTAAGAAATAACGACTCTCTTTAAACTTGCGTATTTTTTTGATTTTTTTTATATTTACTTTTTACTTTAATTATTGAAACGTTATAAAAGTAAAATGTATTTGATAGAAAATTTCCTGCTCAAGCGAATGGTACTTGTGCCAACCATCTAAAATTAATAGCAAGCTCAAGAATAAAGTTTGAAATTGGTACTTATCAAGGAATAACGACTATCTTTAAACTTGCGTATTTTTTTGATTTTTTTTATATTTACATTGCTGAAACGTTATAAAGATAAAATATATATGATAGAAAATTCTTTGTTTAATCGAATGGTATTTGTTTCAACCATCTACAATTAATAACAAGCTCAAAAATGAAGTTTGAAATTAGTATTTATCAAGAAATAACAACTCTTTTTAAACTTGCGTTTTTTTTTATTTTTTTTATATTTACATTGCTCAAACGTTATAAAAGTAAGATGTATTTGATAGAAAATTTTTGCTCAATCAAATGGTACTTGTTTCAGCCATCTGCAATTCATAGCAAGCTCAAGAATAAAGTTTAAAATTGGTATTTATCAAGAAATAACAACTCTCTTTAAACTTGCGTATTTTTTTAATTTTTTTAATATTTACATTGCTGAAACGTTATAAAAGTAACTTGTAGTTGATAGAAAATTTTCTGCTTAACTAAACGGAATTTGCTTCAACCACATACAGCTAATAGCAAGCTCAAAAATGAAGTTTGAAATTGGTACTTATCACTATCTTTAAACTTGCGCATTTTTTTAATATTTTCTATATTCACGTTACTGAAACGTTATAAAAGTAGAATGCATTTGATAGAAAATTTTAATCGAATGGTGTTTGCTTCAGCCATCTACAATTAATAGCAAGCTCAAGAATGAAGTTTGAAATTGGTATTTATCAAGAAATAACGACTCTTTTTAAACTTGCGTATTTTTTTAATTTTTTTTATATTTACATTGCTGAAACGTTATAAATATAAGATATGTTTGATAAAAAATTTCCTGCCTAACCAAATGGTATTTGCTTCAACCATTTAAAATCAAGAGCAAGCTCAATAATGAAGTTTGAATTTGGTACTTATCAAGGAATAACGACTATATTTGAACTTGCGAATTTTTTTAATTTTTTTTATATTTACATTGCTAAAACGTTATGAAAGTAAAATTTATTTGATATAAAATTTCCTGCCTAATCGAATGGTATTTGCTTCAACCATTTAAAATCAATAGCAAGCTCAAGAATGAAGTTTGAATTAGGTACTTATCAAGGAATAACGACTATTTTTAAACTTGCGAATTTTTTTAATTTTTTTTATATTTACATTGCTGAAACGTTATAAAAGTAAAATTTATTTGATAGAAAATTTCCTGCCTAATCGAATGGTATTTGCTTCAACCATTTAAAATCAATAGCAAGCTCAAGAATGAAGTTTGAATTTGGTACTTATCAAGGAATAACGACTATTTTTAAACTTGCGTATTTTTTTGATTTTTTTTATATTTACATTGCTGAAACGATATAAAAATAAAATACATTTGATAGAAAATTTCCTGTTTAATTAAATGGTATTTGTTTCAACCATCTACAATTAATAGCAAGCTCAAGAATAAAGTTTGAAATTGGTATTTATCAAGAAATAACAACTTTTTTTAAACTTGCGTATTTTTTTAATTTTTTTTATACTTACATTGCTGAAACGTTATAAAGGTAAAATGTATTTGACAGAAAATTTTCTGCTCAATCGATTGGTACTTGCCTAAACCATCTGCAATTATTAGCAAGCTCAAGAATAAAGTTTAAAATTGGTATTTATCAAGAAATAACAACTCTCTTTAAACTTGCGTATTTTTTTAATTTTTTTAATATTTACATTGCTGAAACGTTATAACAAAATGAATTTGATAGAAAATTTTCTGCTCAATTAAATGGTATTTGTTTCAACTATCTGTAGTTAATAGCAAGCTCAAGAATAAAGTTTGAATTTGGTACTTATCAAGAAATAACGACTATTTTTAAACTTGCGCATTTTTTTTTAATTTTTTATATTTATATTGCCTAAACGTTATAAAAGTAAAATGTATTTTACAGAAAATTTTCTGCCTAATCAAATGGTTTTTGCTTTTACCACCTACAATTAATAGCAAGCTCAAGAATAAAGTTTAAAGTTGGTACTTATTAAGGAATAACGACTATCTTTAAACATGCGCATTTTTTTAATTTTTTCATATTTAAATTGTTGAAACGTTATAAAAGTAAGATGTGATTGATAGAAAATCTTCCTCTTAATCGAATGGTATTTGCTTTTACCATCTACAATTAATAGCTAGCTCAAGAATAAAGTTTGAAATTGGTACTTATCAAGGAATAACGACTATCTTTAACCTTGCGCATTTTTTAAATATTTTCTATATTCACATTGCTGAAACGTTATAAGAGTAGAATGTATTTGATAAAAAATTTACTGCTTAATCGAATGGTATTTGCTTCAGCGATCTACAATTAATAGCAAGCTCAAGAATGAAGTTTAAAATTGGTATTTATCAAGAAATAACGACTCTTTTTAAACTTGCGTATTTTTTTAATTTTTTTTATATTTACATTGCTGAAACGTTGCAAATATAAGATGTGTTTGATAAAAAATTTCCTGCCTAATCAAATGGTATTCGCTTCAACCATTTAAAATCAATAGCAAGCTCAAGTATGAAGTTTAAATTTGGTATTTATCAAGAAATAACGACTCTTTTTAAACTTGCGTATTTTTTTAATTTTTTTTATATTTACATTGCTGAAACGTTGCAAATATAAGATATGTTTGATAAAAAATTTCCTGCCTAGTCAAATGGTATTCGCTTCAACCATTTAAAATCAATAGCAAGCTCAATAATGAAGTTTGAATTTGGTACTTATCAAGGAATAACGACTATTTTTAAACTTGCGTAATTTTTTAATTTTTTTTATATTTACATTGTTGAAACGTTATAAAAGTAAAATATATTTGATAGAAAATTTCCTGCTTAATCGAATAGTATTTGCTTCAACCATCTACAATTAACAGCAAGCTCAAAAATGAAGTTTGAAATTGGTTTTTATTAAGGAATAACGACTATCTTTAAACTTGCGTATTTTTTTAATTTTTTTAATATTTACATTGCTGAAACGTTATAAAAGTAACTTGTAGTTGATAGAAAATTTCCTGCTTAATCAAACGGAATTTGCTTCAACCACATACAGCTAATAGCAAGCTCAAAAATGAATTTTGAAATTGGTACTTATCAAGGAATAACGACTATATTTAAACTTGCTCATTTTTTTAATATTTTCTATATTCACGTTGCTGAAACGTTATAAAAGTAGAATGTATTTGATAGAAAATTTACTGCTTAATCGAATAGTATTTGCTTCAGCCATCTACAATTAATAGCAAGCTCAAGAATGAAGTTAGAAATTGGTATTTATCAAGGAATAACAACTCTTTTTGAACTTGCGTATTTTTTTAATTTTTTTTTATTTGCATTGCTGAAACTTTATAAAACTAGAATGTGTTTGATATACAATATCCTGCTCAATTGAATAATACTTTCTTCAGCCATTTAAAATCAATAGCAAGCTCAAGAATGAAGTTTGAAATTGATACTTATCAAGAAATAACGACTATTTTTAAACTTGCGCAATTTTTTAATTTTTTTTATATTTACATTGCTGAAACGTTATAAAAGTAAGATATATTTGATAGAAAATTTCCTGCTTAATCGAATGGCATTTGCTTTAACTATTTAAAATTAATAGCAAGCTAAATAATGAAGTTTGAATTTGGTACTTATCAAGGAATAACGACTATTTTTAAACTTGCGAATTTTTTTAATTTTTTTTATATTTACATTGCTGTAACGTTATAAAAGTAAAATATATTTGATAGAAAATTTCCTGCTTAATCAAACGGTATTTGCTACAGCTACATACAGCTAATAGCAAGCTCAAAAATGAAGTTTGAATTTGGTACTTATCAAGGAATAACGACTACCTTTAAACTTGCGCAATTTTTTAATTTTTTTATATTTATATTGCTGAAACGTTATAAAAGTAAGATATATTTGATAGAAAATTTCCTGCTTAATCAAATGGTATTTGCTTCAGCCATCTACAATTAATAGCAAGCTCAAGAATGAAGTTTGAAATTGGTTTTTATCAAGGAATAACGACTATTTTTAAACTTGCGCATTTTTTTAATTTTTTTTATATTTACATTGCTGAAACGTTATAAAAATAAGATACATTTGATGAAAAATTTCCTGCTTAATCGAATGGTATTTGCCTTAACCCTTTACAATTAACAGCAAGCTCAAAAATGAAGTTTGAAATTGGTACTTATCAAGGAATAACGACTATCTTTAAACTTGCGTATTTTTTTGATTTTTTTTATATTTACATTGCTGAAACGTTATAAAAATAAAATACATTTGACAAAAAATTTCCTGTTTAATTGAATGGTATTTGTCTCAACCATCTACAATTAATAGCAAGCTCAAGAATGAAGTTTGAAATTGGTACTTATCAAGGAATAACGACTATCTTTAAACTTGCGTATTTTTTTGATTTTTTTTATAATTACATTGCTAAAACTTTATAAAACTAAAATGTGTTTGATAGAAAATATCCTGCTCAATCGAATAGTATTTGCTTCAACCATTTACAACTAATAGCAAGCTCAAGAATGAAGTTTGAAATTGGTGTTTATCAAGAAATGACGACTCTCTTTAAACTTGCGTAATTTTTTGATTTTTTTTGTATTTACATCGTTGAAGCGTTATAAAGGTAGAATGTATTTAATAGGAAATTTCCTGCTTAATAGAACTGTACTTGTGTCAACTATCTACACTTAATACCAAGCTCAAAAATAAAGTTTGAATTTGGTAATTATCAAGGAATAACGACTATCTTAAAACTTGCGAACTTTTTTAATTTTTTTTATATTTACATTGCTGAAACGTTATAAAAGTAAGATGTATTTGATAGAAAATTTTCCGTTTAATCGAACGGTATTTGCTATAACTACATACAGCTAATACCAAGCTCAAAAATGAAGTTTGAATTTGGTAGTTATCAAGGAATAACGACTATCTTTAAACTTGCGTATTTTTTGATTTTTTTTATATTTACATTGCTGAAACGTTATAAAAGTAAAATATGTTTGATAGAAAATTTCCTGCTTAATCGAATGGTATTTGCTTCAACCATCTACAATTAATAGCAAGCTCAAAAATGAAGTTTGAAATTGGTTTTTATTAAGGAATAACGACTATCTTTAAACTTGCGTATTTTTTTGATTTTTTTTATATTTACATTGCTGAAACATTATAAGACTAAAATTTGTTTGATAGACAATATCCTGCTTAATCAAATAGTACTTGCTTCAACCATCTGCAATCAATAGAATACTCAAAAATGAAGTTTGAAATTGGTATTTATCAAGAAATAACAACTCTTTTTAAACTTGCGAATTTTTTTGATTTTTTTTATATTTACATTGCTGAAACATTATAAAGATAAAATATATATGATAGAAAATTCTTTGTTTAATCGAATGGTATTTGTTTCAACCATCTACAATTAATAGCAAGCTCAAGTATGAAGTTTGAAATTGGTATTTATCAAGGAATAACGACTATCTTTAAACTTGAGTATTTTTTTGATTTTTTTTATATTTACATTGCTGAAACATTATAAAAATAAAATATATATGATAGAAAATTTTCTGTTTAATCGAACGGTATTTGTTTCAACCATCTACGATTAATAGCAAGCTCAAGTATGAAGTTTGAAATTGGTATTTATCAAGAAATAACAACTCTTTTTAAACTTGCGTATTTTTTTAATTTTTTTTATATTTACATTGCTGAAACGTTATAAAGGTAGGATGTATTTGATTGAAAATTTTCTGCTCAATCAAATGGTACTTGTTTCAACCATCTGCAGTTAATAGCAAGCTCAAGAATAAAGTTTAAAATTGGTATATATCAAGAAATAACAACTTTCTTTAAACTTTCGTATTTTTTTAATTTTTTTAATATTTATATTGCTGAAACGTTATAAAAGTAACTTGTAGTTGATAGAAAATTTCCTGCTTAATCAAACAAAATTTGCTTCAACCACATACAGCTAATAGCAAGCTCAAAAATGAAGTTTGAAATTGGTACTTATCAAGGAATAACGACTATCTTTAAACTTGCGCTTTTTTTTAATATTTTCTATATTCACGTTGCTAAAACGTTATAAAAGTAGAATGTATTTGATAGAAAATTTACTGCTTAATCGAATGGTATTTGCTTCAGCCATCTACAATTAATAGCAAGCTCAAGAATAAAGTTTGAAATTGGTATTTATCAAGGAATAACGACTATTTTTAAACTTGCTCATTTTGTTAATTTTTTTTATATTTACGTTGCTGAAACGTTATGAAAGTAAATTTTATTTGATAGGAAAGTTTCTGCTTAATCGAATGGTATTTTTCTCAACCATCTACAATTAATAGCAAGCTCAAGAATGAAGTTTGAATTTGGTATTTATCAAGAAATAACAACTCTTTTTGAACTTGCGTATTTTTTTAATTTTTTTTTATTTACATTGCTGAAACTTTATAAAACTAAAATGTGTTTGATAGACAAAATCCTGCTCAATTAAATAATACTTTTTTCAGCCATTTAAAGTCAATAGCAAGCTCAAGAATGAAGTTTGAAATTGATACTTATCAAGAAATAACGACTATTTTTAAACTTGCGCAATTTTTTAATTTTTTTTATATTTACGTTGCTGAAGCGTTATAAAAGTAAGATATGTTTGATAGAAAATTTCCTGCTTAATCGAATGGCACTCGCTTCAACTATCTATAATTAACAGCAAGCTCAAAAATGAAGTTTGAAATTGGTTCTTATTAAGGAATAACGACTATCTTTAAACTTGCGTATTTTTTGATTTTTTTTATATTTACATTGACGAAGCGTCATAAAAGTAGGATGTATTTAATAGAAAATTTCCTGCTCAATAGGATGGTACTTGTGTGAACTATCTACAATTAATAGCAAGCTCAAGAATAAAGTTTGAAATTGGTACTTATCAAGGAATAACGACTATCTTAAAACTTGTGCAATTTTTTTAATTTTTTTTTATATTTACATAGTTGAAACGTTATAAAAGTAAGATGTATTTGATAGAAAATTTTTTGCTTAATCGAACGGTATTTGCTACAGCTACATACAGCTAACAGCAAGCTCAAAAATGAAGTTTGAATTTGGTACTTATCAAGGAATAACGACTATCTTTAAACTTGCGCAATTTTTTAATTTTTTTATATTTATATTGCTGAAACGTTATAAAAGTAAAATGTATTTTATAGAAAATTTTTTGCCTAATCGAATGATATTTGCTTTTACCATCTACAATTAATAGCAAGCTCAAGAATAAAGTTTGAAGTTGGTACTTATCAAGGAATAACGACTATCTTTAAACTTGCGCATTTTTTTAATATTTTCTATATTCACATTGTTGAAACGTTATAAAAGTAGAATGTATTTGATAAAAAATTTTCTGCTTAATCGAATGGTATTTGCTTCTGCCATCTACAATTAATAGCAAGCTCAAGAATGAAGTTTAAAATTGGTTTTTATCAAGGAATAACGACTATTTTTAAACTTGCGTATTTTTTTGATTTTTTTTATATTTACATTGCTGAAACGTTAAAAAATAAAATACATTTGATAAAAAATTTCCTGTTTAATTGAATGGTATTTGTCTCAACCATCTACAGTTAATAGCAAGCTCAAGAATGAAGTTTGAAATTGGTACTTATCAAGGAATAACGACTATCTTTAAACTTGCGTATTTTTTTGAGTTTCTTTATATTTACATTGCTGAAACTTTATAAAACTAAAACGTGTTTGATAGAAAATATCCTGTTCAATCAAATAGAACTTGCCTCAACCATCTACAATTAACAGCAAGCTCAAGAATGAAGTTTGAAATTGGTATTTATTAAGAAATGACGACTCTCTTTAAACTTGCGTAATTTTTTGATTTATTTTATATTTACATCGTTGAAGCGTTACAAAGGTAGAATGTATTTAATAGGAAATTTCCTGCTTAATAGAATGGTACTTGTGTCAACTATCTACACTTAATAGCAAGCTTAAAAATAAAGTTTGAAATTGGTAATTATCAAGGAATAACGACTATCTTAAAACTTGCGAATTTTTTTAATTTTTTTTATATTTACATTGCTGAAACGTTATAAAAGTAAGATGTATTTGATAGAAAATTTTCTGTTTAATCGAACGGTATTTGCCATAACTACATACAGCTAATACCAAGCTCAAGAATGAAGTTTGAATTTGGTATTTGTCAAGAAATAACAACTCTTTTTAAACTTGCGTATTTTTTAATTTTTTTTTTTTATTTACATTGCCGAAACTTTATAAAACTAGAATGTGTTTGATAGAAAATATTCTGCTCAATCGAATAGTATTTGCTTCAACCATTTAAAGTCAATAGCAAGCTCAAGAATGAAGTTTCAAATTGGTACTTATCAAGAAATAACGACTATTTTTAAACTTGCGAAATTTTTTAATTTTTTTTATATTTACATTGCTGAAACGTTATAAAAGTAAGATATATTTAATAGAAAATTTCCTGCTTAATCAAATGGTATTTGCCTCAACCATCTTCAATTAACAGCAAGCTCAAAAATGAAGTTTGAAATTGGTTCTTATTAAGGAATAACGACTATCTTTAAACTTGCGTATTTTTTTATTTTCTTTTATATTTACATTGCTGAAACATTATAAAACTAAAATGTGTTTGATAGAAAATATCCTGCTTAATCAAATGGTGCTTGCTTCAACCATCTGCAATCAATAGCATACTCAAAAATGAAGTTTGAAGTTGGTATTTATCAAGGAATAACGACTATCTTTAAACTTGCGTATTTTTTTAATTTTTTTTATATTTACATTGCTGAAACGTTTTAAAAGTAAGATGTATTTGATAGAAAATTTTCCGCTTAATCGAACGGTGCTTGATTCAACCATCTGCAATTAATAGCAAGCGCAAGAATAAAGTTTAAATTTGGTATTTATCAAGAAATAACAACTCTCCTTAAACTTGCGTATTTTGTTGATTTTTTTAATATTTACATTGCTAAAACTTTATAAAAAAAATGTATTTAATAGAAAATTTCCTGCTCAAATAAACGGTATTTGTTTGAACCATCTATAATTAATAGCAAGCTCAAGAATAAAGTTTGAAATTGGTACTTATCAAGAAATAACGACTATTTTTAAACTTGCGCATTTTTTTAATTTTTTTTATATTTACATTGCTGAATCGTTATAAAAGTAAGATATATTTGATAGAAAATTTTTTTGCTTAATCGAATGGTATTTGCTTCAGCCATCTACAATTAATAGCAAGCTCAAGAATAAAGTTTAAATTTGGTATTTATCAAGAAATAACAACTCTCTTTAAACTTGCGAATTTTTTTGATTTTTTTAATATTTACATTGCTAAAACGTTATAAGTATAAGATATGTTTGATAGAAAATTTCCTGCTTAATTGAATGGTATTTGCGTCAACCATTTAAAATCAACAGCAAGCTCAAAAATGAAGTTTGAATTTGGTACCTATCAAGGAATAACGACTATTTTTAAACTTGCGCATTTTTTAAATTTTTTTATATTTACATTGCTGAAACGTTATAAAAATAAGATACATTTGATAAAAAATTTTCTGTTTAATTGAATGGTATTTGTTTCGACCATCTACAATTAATAGCAAGCTCAAGTATGAAGTTTGAAATTGGTATTTATCAAGGAATAACGACTATCTTTAAACTTGCGCATTTTTTTGATTTTTTTTATAATTACATAGCTAAAACTTTATGAAACTAAAATGTGTTTGATAGAAAATATCCTGCTCAATCGAATAGTATTTGCTTCAACCATTTACAACCAATAGCAAGCTCAAGAATGAAGTTTGAAATTGGTGTTTATCAAGAAATGACGACTCTCTTTAAACTTGCGTATTTTTTTGATTTTTTTTTTATATTTACATCGTTGAAGCGTTATAAAGGTAGGATGTATTTAATAGGAAATTCCCTGCTCAATAGAATGGTACTTGTGTCAACTATCTACACTTAATAGCAAGCTCAAAAATAAAGTTTGAAATTGGTAATTATCAAGGAATAACGACTATCTTAAAACTTGAGATTTTTTTTAATTTTTTTTATATTTACATTGCTGAAACGTTATAAAAGTAAGATGTATTTGATAGAAAATTTTCTGTTTAATCGAACGGTATTTGCTATAACTACATACAGCTAATAGCAAGCTCAAAAATGAAGTTTGAATTTGGTACATATCAAGGAATAACGACTATCTTTAAACTTGCGCATTTTTTAATTTTTTTTATATTTATATTGCTTAAACGTTATAAAAGTAAAATGTGTTTTATAGAAAATTTTTTGCCCAATCAAATGGTATTTGCTTGAACTATCTACAGTTAATAGCAAGCTCAAGAATGAAGTTTAAACTTGGTACTTATCAAGGAATAACGACTATCTTTAAACTTGCGTATTTTTTTGATTTTTTTTATATTTATTTTGCTGAAACTTTATAAAACTAAAATGTGTTTGATAAAAAATATCCTGCTTAATTAAATAGTATTTGCGTCAACCATCTACAGTCAATAGCAAGCTCAAGAATGAAGTTTGAAATTGGTATTTATCAAGAAATAACAACTCTCTTTAAACTTGCGAATTTTTTTGATTTTTTTTATATTTAGATTGCTGAAACGTAATAAAAGTAAGAAATATTTAATAGGAAATTTCTTGCTCAATTGAATGGTACTTGTCTCAACCATCTACAATTAATAGCAAGCTCAAGAATGAAGTTTGAAGTTGGTACTTATCAAGGAATAACGACTATCTTTAAACTTGCAAATTTTTTTGATTTTTTATATTTTTACATTGCAGAAACATTATAAAGCTAAAATGTGTTTGATAGAAAATATCCTGCTCAATCGAATAGTATTTGCTTCAACCATCTACAATTAATATCAAGCTCAAGAATAAAGTTTGATATTGGTATTTATCAAGAAATAACGACTCTATTTAAACTTGCGTATTTTTTTGATTTTTTTTATATTTACATTGCTAAAACGTTATAAAAGTAAAATTTATTTCATAGAAAATTTCCTGCTCAATCGACTGGTATTTGCTTTAACCATCCACAGTTAATAGCAAGCTCAAGACCAAAGATTGAAGTTGGTACTTATCAAGGAATTACGACTATCTTTAAACTTGCGCATTTTTTTAATTTTTTTTATATTTACATTGCTGAAACGTTATAAAGATAGAATGTATTTGATAGAAAATTTTCTGCTCAATTAAATGGTAATTGTTTCAACTATTTACAATTAATAGCAAGCTTAAAAATAAAGTTTGAAATTGGTACTTATCAAGAAAAAACGACTATCTTTAAACTTGAGCATATTTTTAACATTTTTTATATTTACATTGCCAAAACGTTATAAAAGTAATATGTATTTGATAGAAAATTTTTTGCTTAATCGAACGGTATTTGCTTTAACCATCTACAATTAATAGCAAGCTCAAGAATAAAGTTTGAAGTTGGTACTTATCAAGGAATAACGACTATTTTTAAACTTGCGTATTTTTTTGATATATTTTATATTTACATCGCTGAAACGTTATAAAAGTAGGATGTATTTGATAGAAAATTTCCTGCTTAATTGAATAATATTTGTGTTAAAGATCTACAATCAATATCAAGCTCAAGAATAAAGTTTGAAATTGGTACTTATCAAGGAATAACGACTATCTTTAAACTTGCGTATTTTTTTAATTTTTTTTTATATTTACATTGCTAAAACTTTATAAAACTAAAATGTGTTTGATAGAAAATATCCTGCTCAATCAAATAGTACTTGCTTCAACCATTTAGAATTAATAGCAAGCTCAAGAATGAAGTTTGAAGTTGGTACTTAGCAAGTAATAACGACTATTTTTAAACTTGCAAATTTTTTTAATTTTTTATATATTTACATTGCTGAAACGTTATAAAAGTAAGATTTATTTGATGGAGACTTTTCTGCTTAATCAAATGGTATTTGCTCTAACCACATACAGCTAAGAGCAAGCTCAAGAATGAAGTTTGAATTTGCTACTTATCAAGGAATAACGACTATCTTTAAACTTGCGTATTTTTTTGATTTTTTTTTATATTTACATTGCTGAAACGTTATAAATAAAATATATTTGATAGAAAATTTCCTGCTTAATCGAATGGTATTTGCTTCAACTATCTACAATTAATAGCAAGCTCAAGAATGAAGTTTAAAATTGGTATTTATCAAGAAATAACGACTCCTTTTAAACTTGCGTATTTTTTTAATTTTTTTTATTTACATTGCTGAAACTATATAAAACTAGAACGTGTTTGATAGAAAATATCCTGCTCAATCGAATAGTATTTGCCTCAGCCATTTAAAATCAATAGCAAGCTCAAGAATGAAGTTTGAAATTGGTACTTATCAAGGAATAACGACTATTTTTAAACTTGCGCATTTTTTTAATTTTTTTCATATTTACATTGTTGAAACGTAATAAAAGTAAGATTTAGTTGATAGAAATTTTTTTGCTTAATCGAATGGTATTTGCTTCAACCACATACAGCTGAGAGCAAGCTCAAGAATGAAGTTTGAAATTGCTACTTATCAAGGAATAACGACTATCTTTAAACTTGCTTTTTTTTAATTTTTTTTATATTTACATTGCTGAAACGTTATAAAAGTAAGATATATTTGATGGAAAATTTTCTGCTTAATCGAACGGTATTTGTTTCAACCATCTACAATTAATAGCAAGCTCAAGAATAAAGTTTGAAATTGGTTTTTATCAAGAAATAACGACTATTTTTAAACTTGCGCATTTTTTTAATTTTTTCATATTTACATTGCTGAAACGTTATAAAAGTGAAATTTATTTAATATAAAATTTCTTGCTTAATCGAATGGTATTTGCTTCAACCACATACAGCTAAGAGCAAGCTCAAGAATGAAGTTTAAAGTTGATACTTATCAAGGAATATCGACTATCTATAAACTTGCGTATTTTTTTGATTTTTTTTATATTTACATTGCTAAAACTTTATAAAACTAAAATGTGTTTGATAGAAAATATCTTGCTCAATCGAATAGTACTTGCTTCAACCATTTAGAATCAATAGCAAGCTCAAGAATGAAGTTTGAAATTGGTACTTATTAAGGAATAACAACTATCTTTAAACTTGCGTATTTTTTTAATTTTTTTTATATTTACATTGCTGAAACGTTATAAAAGTAAGAAATATTTGATGAAAAATTTTCTGCTTAATCGAATGGTATTTGCTTCAACCATCAAGCGTTAACAGTAAGCTCAAAAATGAAATTTGAAATTGGTACTTATTAAGGAATAACTACTATCTTTAAACTTGCGTATTTTTTTGATTTTTTTTATATTTACATTGCTGAAACATTATAAAACTAAAATGTGTTTGATAGAAAATATTCTGGTTAATCAAATGGTATTTGCTTCAACCATCTACAGTTAATAGCATACTCAAAAATGAAGTTTGAAATTGGTATTTATCAAGAAATATCGACTCTATTTAAACTTTCGTATTTTTTTACTTTTTTTATATTTACATTGCTAAACCTTATAAAAGTAAAATGTATTTGATAGAAAATTTCTTGCTCAATCGAATGGTATTTGTTTCAACCAGCTACAGTTAATAGCAAGCTCAAGAATGAAGTTTGAAATTGGTATTTATCAAGAAATAACAACTCTCTTTAAACTTGCGTATTTTTTTGATTTTTTTAATATTTACATCGCTAAAACTTTATAAAAAAAGATATATTTGATAGAAAATTTCCTGTTTAATCGAATGGTATTTGCTTCAACCACATACAGCTAAGAGCAAGCTCAAGAATGAAGTTTGAAATTGCTACCTATCAAGGAATATCGACTATCTATAAACTTGCGTATTTTTTTATTTTTTTTATATTTACATTGCTGAAACGTTATAAAAATAAGACATATTTGATAGAAAATTTCCTGCTTAATCGAACGGTATTTGTTTCAACTATCTGCAATTAATAGCAAGCTCAAGAATGAAGTTTGAAATTGGTATTTATCAAGAAATAACGACTCCTTTTAAACTTGCGTATTTTTTTAATTTTTTTTTATTTACATTGCTGAAACTTTATAAAACTAGAATGTGTTTGATAGAAAATATCCTGCTCAATCGAATAGTACTTGCTGCAGCCATTTAAAATCAATAGCAAGCTCAATAATAAAGTTTAAAATTGGTACTTATCAAGGAATAACGACTATATTTAAACTTGCGTATTTTTTTAATTTTTTTTATATTTACATTGCTGAAACGTTATAAAAGTAAAATTTATTTGATAAAAGATTTTCTGCTTAATCGAATGGTATTTGTTTCAACCATCTACAATTAACAGTAAGCTCAAAAATAAAGTTTGAAATTGGTACTTATTAAGGAATAACAACTATCTTTAAACTTTCGTATTTTTTTGATTTTTTTTATATTTACATTGCTGAAACGTTATAAAAGCAAAATACATTTGATAGAAAATTTCTTGCTTAATCGAATGGTATTTGTTTCAGCTATCTACAATTAATAGCAAGCTCAAGAATAAAGTTTGAAATTGATACTTATCAAGAAATAACGACTATTTTTAAACTTGCTTTTTTTTGATTTTTTTATATTTATATTGCTGAAACGTTATAAATAAGATATATTTGATGGAAAATTTCCTGCTTAATCGAATGGTATTTGCTTCAATTACATACAGCTGAGAGCAGGCTCAAGAATGAAGTTTGAAATTGCTACTTATCAAGGAATAACGACTATCTTTAAACTTGCGTATTTTTTTGTTTTTTTTTTATATTTGCATTGCTGAAACGTTATAAAGATAACATATATTTGATAAAAAATTTCTTGCTTAATCGAATGGTATTTGTTTCAACTATCTACAGTTAATAGCAAGCTCAAGAATGAAATTTGAAATTGGTACTTATCAAGGAATAACGACTATTTTTAAACTTGCGCATTTTTTTAATTTTTTTTTTTATTGACATTGCTGAAACGTTATAAAAGTAAACTTTATTTGATAGAAAATTTCCTGCTTAATCGAATGGTATTTGCTTTAAACACATACAGCTAAGAGCAAGCTCAAGAATGAAGTTTGAAATTGCTACTTATCAAGGAATAACGACTATATTTAAACTTGCTCATTTTTTTAATTTTTTTTATATTTACATTGCTGAAACGTTATAAAAGTAAAATGTATTTAATGGAAAATTTCCTGTTTAATCGAATGGTATTTGCTTCAACCATCTACAATTAACAGCAAGCTCAAAAATGAAGTTTGAAATTGGTACTTATTAAGGAATAACAACTATCTTTAAACTTTCGTATTTTTTTGATTTTTTTTATATTTACATTGTTGAAACGTTATAAGAGTAAAATATATTTGATAGAAAATTTCTTGCTTAATCGAATGGTATTTGTTTCAGCTATCTACAATTAATAGCAAGCTCAAGAATAAAGTTTGAAATTGATACTTATCAAGAAATAACGACTATTTTTAAACTTGTGCATTTTTTTAATTTTTTTTATATTTACTTTGCTGAAACGTTATAAAGGTAAAATTTATTTGATAGAAAATTTCCTGCTTAATCGAACGGTATTTGCTTCAACTACATACAGCTAAGAGAAAGCTCAAGAATGAAGTTTGAAATTGCTACTTATCAAGGAATAACGACTATATTTAAACTTGCGTATTTTTTTGATTTTTTTATTTTTATATTGCTGAAACATTATAAAACTAAAATGTGTTTGATAGAAAATATCCTAATTAATCAAATGGTATTTGCTTTAACCATCTGCAATTAATAGCATACTCAAGAATGAAGTTTGGAATTGGTATTTTTCAAGAAATAACGACTCTCTTTAAACTTGCGTATTTTTTTGATTTTTTTTATATTTACATTGCTGAAACATTATAAAACTAAAATGTGTTTTATAGAAAATATCCTGCTTAATCGAATGGTATTTGTTTCAGCCATTTACAATTAATAGCAAGCTCAAGAATGAAGTTTGAAATTGGTATTTATCAAGAAATAACGACTCTTTTTAAACTTGCGTATTTATTTAATTTTTTTTTATATTTACATTGCTGAGGCTTTATAAAACTAGAATGTGTTTGATAGAAAATATTTTGTTCAATCAAATAGTACTTGCTTCAACCATTTAAAATTATTAGCAAGCTCTAGAATGAAGTTTGAAATTGGTACTTATCAAGGAATAACGACTATCTTTAAACTTGCGTATTTTTTTAATTTTTTTTATATTTACATTGCTGAAGCTTTATAAAACTAGAATGTGTTTGATAGAAAATATCCTGCTTAATCAAACAGTATATGCTTCAACCATTTAAAATCAATAGCAAGCTCTAGAATGAAGTTTGAAATTGGTATTTATCAAGAAATAACAACTCTCTTTAAACTTGCGTATTTTTTTGATTTTTTTAATATTTACATCGCTAAAACTTTATAAAAAAAGATATATTTGATAGAAAATTTCCTGTTTAATCGAATGGTATTTGCTTCAACCACATACAGCTAAGAGCAAGCTCAAGAATGAAGTTTGAAATTGCTACCTATCAAGGAATATCGACTATCTATAAACTTGCGTATTTTTTTATTTTTTTTATATTTACATTGCTGAAACGTTATAAAAATAAGACATATTTGATAGAAAATTTCCTGCTTAATCGAACGGTATTTGTTTCAACTATCTGCAATTAATAGCAAGCTCAAGAATGAAGTTTGAAATTGGTATTTATCAAGAAATAACGACTCCTTTTAAACTTGCGTATTTTTTTAATTTTTTTTTATTTACATTGCTGAAACTTTATAAAACTAGATTGTGTTTGATAGAAAATATCCTGCTCAATCGAATAGTACTTGCTGCAGCCATTTAAAATCAATAGCAAGCTCAATAATAAAGTTTAAAATTGGTACTTATCAAGGAATAACGACTATATTTAAACTTGCGTATTTTTTTAATTTTTTTTATATTTACATTGCTGAAACGTTATAAAAGTAAAATTTATTTGATAAAAGATTTTCTGCTTAATCGAATGGTATTTGTTTCAACCATCTACAATTAACAGTAAGCTCAAAAATAAAGTTTGAAATTGGTACTTATTAAGGAATAACAACTATCTTTAAACTTTCGTATTTTTTTGATTTTTTTTATATTTACATTGCTGAAACGTTATAAAAGCAAAATACATTTGATAGAAAATTTCTTGCTTAATCGAATGGTATTTGTTTCAGCTATCTACAATTAATAGCAAGCTCAAGAATAAAGTTTGAAATTGATACTTATCAAGAAATAACGACTATTTTTAAACTTGCTTTTTTTTGATTTTTTTATATTTACATTGCTGAAACGTTATAAATAAGATATATTTGATGGAAAATTTCCTGCTTAATCGAATGGTATTTGCTTCAATTACATACAGCTGAGAGCAGGCTCAAGAATGAAGTTTGAAATTGCTACTTATCAAGGAATAACGACTATCTTTAAACTTGCGTATTTTTTTGTTTTTTTTTTATATTTGCATTGCTGAAACGTTATAAAGATAACATATATTTGATAAAAAATTTCTTGCTTAATCGAATGGTATTTGTTTCAACTATCTACAGTTAATAGCAAGCTCAAGAATGAAATTTGAAATTGGTACTTATCAAGGAATAACGACTATTTTTAAACTTGCGCATTTTTTTAATTTTTTTTTTTATTGACATTGCTGAAACGTTATAAAAGTAAACTTTATTTGATAGAAAATTTCCTGCTTAATCGAATGGTATTTGCTTTAAACACATACAGCTAAGAGCAAGCTCAAGAATGAAGTTTGAAATTGCTACTTATCAAGGAATAACGACTATATTTAAACTTGCTCATTTTTTTAATTTTTTTTATATTTACATTGCTGAAACGTTATAAAAGTAAAATATATTTAATGGAAAATTTCCTGTTTAATCGAATGGTATTTGCTTCAACCATCGACAATTAACAGCAAGCTCAAAAATGAAGTTTGAAATTGGTACTTATTAAGGAATAACAACTATCTTTAAACTTTCGTATTTTTTTGATTTTTTTTATATTTACATTGTTGAAACGTTATAAGAGTAAAATATATTTGATAGAAAATTTCTTGCTTAATCGAATGGTATTTGTTTCAGCTATCTACAATTAATAGCAAGCTCAAGAATAAAGTTTGAAATTGATACTTATCAAGAAATAACGACTATTTTTAAACTTGTGCATTTTTTTAATTTTTTTTATATTTACTTTGCTGAAACGTTATAAAGGTAAAATTTATTTGATAGAAAATTTCCTGCTTAATCGAACGGTATTTGCTTCAACTACATACAGCTAAGAGAAAGCTCAAGAATGAAGTTTGAAATTGCTACTTATCAAGGAATAACGACTATATTTAAACTTGCGTATTTTTTTGATTTTTTTATTTTTATATTGCTGAAACATTATAAAACTAAAATGTGTTTGATAGAAAATATCCTAATTAATCAAATGGTATTTGCTTTAACCATCTGCAATTAATAGCATACTCAAGAATGAAGTTTGGAATTGGTATTTTTCAAGAAATAACGACTCTCTTTAAACTTGCGTTTTTTTTTGATTTTTTTTATATTTACATTGCTGAAACATTATAAAACTAAAATGTGTTTTATAGAAAATATCCTGCTTAATCGAATGGTATTTGTTTCAGCCATTTACAATTAATAGCAAGCTCAAGAATGAAGTTTGAAATTGGTATTTATCAAGAAATAACGACTCTTTTTAAACTTGCGTATTTTTTTAATTTTTTTTTATATTTACATTGCTGAGGCTTTATAAAACTAGAATGTGTTTGATAGAAAATATTTTGTTCAATCAAATAGTACTTGCTTCAACCATTTAAAATTATTAGCAAGCTCTAGAATGAAGTTTGAAATTGGTACTTATCAAGGAATAACGACTATCTTTAAACTTGCGTATTTTTTTAATTTTTTTTATATTTACATTGCTGAAGCTTTATAAAACTAGAATGTGTTTGATAGAAAATATCCTGCTTAATCAAACAGTATATGCTTCAACCATTTAAAATCAATAGCAAGCTCTAGAATGAAGTTTGAAATTGGTACTTATCAACGAATAACGACTATTTTTAAACTTGCGCATTTTTTTAATTTTTTTTATATTTACATTGCTGAAACGTTATAAAAGTAAGTTACAATTAATAGAAAATTTTCTGCTTAATCGAATGGTTTTTGCTTCAGTCACATACAGCTAAGAGCAAGCTCAAGAATGAAGTTTGAAATTGCTACTTATCAAGGAATAACGACTATCTTTAAACTTGCGTATTTTTTTGATTTTTTTTAAATTGCATTGCTGA
Organism: Tribolium confusum; assembly: GCA_029207805.1. Lineage (NCBI taxonomy): Eukaryota > Metazoa > Arthropoda > Insecta > Coleoptera > Tenebrionidae > Tribolium > Tribolium confusum. Next base: position 375,520 of record JALGAY010000034.1, on the reverse strand, counting down.
AACGTTAAAAAAATAAGATATATTTGATAGAAAATTTCCTGCTTAATCGAATGGTATTTGTTTCAACCATCTACAATTAATAGCAAGCTCAAAAATAAAGTTTGAATTTGGTATTTATCAAGAAATAACAACTCTTTTTAAACTTGCGCATTTTTTTAATTTTTTTAATATTTACATTGCTGAAACGTTATAAAAGTAAGATATAATTAATAGAAAATTTCCTGCTTAATCAAATGGTATTTGCCTCAACCATCTACAATTAACAGCAAGCTCAAAAATGAAGTTTGAAATTGGTATTTATTAAGGAATAACGACTATATTTAAACTTGCGTACTTTTTTAATTTTTTTTTATATTTACATTGTTGAAGCTTTATAAAACTAGAACGTTTTTTAATAAAAAATATCCTGTTCAATCGAATAGTACTTGCTTCAATCATCTAAAATCAATAGCAAGCTCAAAAATGAAGTTTGAAATTGCTACTTATCAAGGAATAACGACTATCTTTAAACTTGCGTATTTTTTTGTTTTCTTTTATATTTGCATTACTGAAACGTTATAAAAATAAGACATATTTGATAAAAAATTTCCTGCTTAATCGAATGGTATTTGCTTCAAACACATACATCTAAGAGCAAGCTCAAGAATGAAGTTTGAAATTGCTACTTATCAAGGAATAACGACTATCTTTAAACTTGTTTTTTTTAATTTTTTTTATATTTACATTGCTGAAACGTTATAAAAGTAAGATATATTTGATGGAAAATTTTCTGCTTAATCGAACGGTATTTGTTTCAACTATCTACAATTAATAGCAAGCTCAAGAATAAAGTTTGAAATTGGTTTTTATCAAGAAATAACGACTCTTTTTAAACTTGCGTATTTTTTTAATTTTTTTTTATTTACATTGCTGAAACGTTATAAAAGTAAAATATATTTAATAAAAAATTTTCTGCTTAATCGAATGCTATTTGCTTCAACTATCTACAATTAACAGCAAGCTCAAAAATAAAGTTTGAAATTGGTACTTATTAAGGAATAACGATAAACTTGCATATTTTTTTTATTTTTTTTTATATTTAAATTGCTGAAACATTATAAAACTAAAATGTGTTTGATAGAAAATATCCTGTTTAATCAAATGGTACTTGCTTCAGCCATCTGCAATTAATAGCAAGCTCAAGAATAAAGTTTGAAATTGGTATTTATCAAGAAATAACAACTCTCTTTAAACTTGCGTATTTTTTTGATTTTTTTAATATTTACATTGTTGAAACGTTATAAAAGAAAAAATGCATTTGATAGAAAATTTCCTGTTTAATCAAATGGTATTTGTTTCAACCATCTGTAATTAATAGCAAGCTCAAGAATAAAGTTTGAAATTGGTACTTATCAAGAAATAAAGACTATTTTTAAACTTGCGCATTTTTTTAATTTTTTTTATATTTACATTGCTGAAGCGTTATAAATGTAAAATACATTTGATAGAAATTTTCTTGCTTAATCGAATGGTATTTGCTTCAACCATTTACAATTAATGGCAAGCTCAAGAATGAAGTTTGAAATTGGTACTTATCAAGGAATAACGACTATTTTTAAACTTGCACATTTTTTTAAATTTTTTTATATTTACGTTGCCAAAACGTTATAAAACTAAAATGTGTTTGATAGAAAATATTCTGCTCAATCGAATAATACTTGCTTCAGCCATCTACAATCAATAGCAAGCTCAATAATGAAGTTTGAAATTGGTATTTATCAAGAAATAACGACTCTCTTTAAACTTGCGTATTTTTTTGATTTTTTTATATTTACATTGTTGAAACCTTATAAAACTAAAATGTGTTTGATAGAAAATATTCTGCTCAATCCAATAGTACTTACTTCAACCATTTAGAATCAATAGCAAGCTCAAGAATGAAGTTTGAAATTGGTACCTATCAAGAAATAACGACTATTTTTAAACTTGCGCATTTTTTTAATTTTTTCATATTTACATTGCTGAAACGTTATAAAAGTGAAATTTATTTAATATAAAATTTCTTGCTTAATCGAATGGTATTTGCTTCAACCACATACAGCTAAGAGCAAGCTCAATAATGAAGTTTGAAATTGCTACCTATCAAGGAATATCGACTATCTATAAACTTGCGTATTTTTTTATTTTTTTTTATATTTACATTGCTGAAACGTTATAAGAATAAAACATATTTGATAGAAAATTTCCTGGTTAATCGAACGGTATTTGTTTCAACTATCTGCAATTAATAGCAAGCTCAAGAATGAAGTTTGAAATTGGTATTTATCAAGAAATAACGACTCCTTTTAAACTTGCGTATTTTTTTAATTTTTTTTTATTTACATTGCTGAAACTTTATAAAACTAGAATGTGTTTGATAGAAAATATCCTGCTCAATCGAATAGTACTTGCCGCAGCCATTTAAAATCAATAGCAAGCACAAGAATAAAGTTTAAATTTGGTACTTATCAAGGAATAACGACTATATTTAAACTTGCGTATTTTTTTAATTTTTTTTATATTTGCATTGCTGAAACGTTATAAAAATAAAACTTATTTGATAAAAAATTTCCTGCTTAATCAAATGGTATTTGCTTCAACCATCTACAATTAACAGTAAGCTCAAAAATAAAGTTTGAAGTTGGTACTTATTAAGGAATAACAACTATCTTTAAACTTTCGTATTTTTTTGATTTTTTTTATATTTACATTGTTGAAACGTTATAAAAGCAAAATATATTTGATAGAAAATTTCTTGCTTAATCGAATGGTATTTGTTTCAGCTATCTACAATTAATAGCAAGCTCAAGAATAAAGTTTGAAATTGATACTTATCAAGAAATAACGACTATTTTTAAACTTGCTTTTTTTTGATTTTTTTATATTTACATTGCTGAAACGTTATAAATAAGATATATTTGATACAAAATTTCCTGCTTAATCGAATGGTATTTGCTTCAATTACATACAGCTGAGAGCAGGCTCAAGAATGAAGTTTGAAATTGCTACTTATCAAGGAATAACGACTATCTTTAAACTTGCGTATTTTTTTGTTTTTTTTTATATTTGCATTGCTGAAACGTTATAAAAATAAGATATATTTGATAAAAAATTTCCTGCTTAATCGAATGGTATTTGTTTCAACTATCTACAGTTAGTAGCAAGCTCAAGAATGAAATTTGAAATTGGTACTTACCAAGGAATAACGACTATTTTTAAACTTGCGCATTTTTTTAATTTTTGTTTTTTATTGACATTGCTGAAACGTTATAAAAGTAAACTTTATTTGATAGAAAATTTCCTGCTTAATCGAATGGTATTTGCTCTAAACACATACAGCTAAGAGCAAGCTCAAGAATGAAGTTTGAAATTGGTATTTATCAAGAAATAACGACTCTTTTTAAACTTGCGTATTTTTTTATTTTTTTTTATTTACATTGCTGAAACTCTATAAAGCTAGAATGTGTTTGATAGAAAATATCCTGCTCAATCGAATAGTACTTGCCTCAACCATTAGAATTAATAGCAAGCTCAAGAATAAAGTTTGAAATTGGTACTTATCAAGGAATAACGACTATATTTAAACTTGCTTATTTTTTTAATTTTTTTTATATTTACATTGCTGAAACGTTATAAAAGTAAAATATATTTGATGGAAAATTTCCTGCTTAATCGAATGGTATTTGCTTCAACCATCTACAATTAACAGCAAGCTCAAAAATGAAGTTTGAAATTGGTACTTATTAAGGAATAACAACTATCTTTAAACTTTCGTATTTTTTTGATTTTTTTAATATTTACATTGTTGAAACGTTATAAGAGTAAAATATATTTGATAAAAAATTTCTTGCTTAATCGAATGGTATTTGTTTCAGCTATCTACAATTAATAGCAAGCTCAAGAATAAAGTTTGAAATTGATACTTATCAAGAAATAACGACTATTTTTAAACTTGTGCATTTTTTTAATTTTTTTCATATTTACTTTGCTGAAACGTTATAAAGGTAAAATTTATTTGATAGAAAATTTCCTGCTTAATCGAACGGTATTTGCTTCAACTACATACAGCTAAGAGAAAGCTCAAGAATGAAGTTTGAAATTGCTACTTATCAAGGAATAACGACTATATTTAAACTTGCGTATTTTTTTGATTTTTTTATTTTTATATTGCTGAAACATTATAAAACTAAAATGTGTTTGATAGAAAATATCCTAATTAATCAAATGGTATTTGCTTTAACCATCTGCAATTAATAGCATACTCAAGAATGAAGTTTGGAATTGGTATTTTTCAAGAAATAACGACTCTCTTTAAACTTGCGTATTTTTTTGATTTTTTTTATATTTACATTGCTGAAACATTATAAAACTAAAATGTGTTTGATAGAAAATATCCTGCTTAATCGAATGGTATTTGTTTCAGCCATTTACAATTAATAGCAAGCTCAAGAATGAAGTTTGAAATTGGTACTTATCAAGGAATAACGACTATCTTTAAACTTGCGTATTTTTTTAATTTTTTTTATATTTACATTGCTGAAGCTTTATAAAACTAGAATGTGTTTGATAAAAAATATCCTGTTCAATCGAATAGTACTTGCTTCAATCATCTAAAATCAATAGCAAGCTCAAGAATGAAGTTTGAATTTGGTACTTATCAAGAAATAACGACTATTTTTAAACTTGCAAATTTTTTAAATTTTTTTTATATTTACATTGTTGAAACGTTATAAGAGTAAGATATATTTGATAGAAAATTTCCTGCTTAATCGAACGGTATTTGCTTCAACCATCTACAATTAACAGCAAGCTCAAAAATGAAGTTTGAAATTGGTTCTTATTAAGGAATAACGACTATCTTTAAACTTGCGTATTTTTTTAATTTTTTTTATATTTACATTGCTAAGACGTTATAAAGATAAAATTTATATGATAGAAAATTTCCCGTTTAATCAAATGGTATTTGTTTCAACCATCTGCAATTAATAGCAAGCTCAAGAATGAAGTTTGAAATTGGTATTTATCAAGATATAACAACTCTTTTTAAACTTGCGTATTTTTTTAATTTTTTTTTAACTTTGCATTACTGAAACGTTATAAAGGTAGGATGTATTTGATAGAAAATTTCCTGCTTAATCAAACGGAATTTGCTTTAACCACATACAGCTAATAGCAAGCTCAAAAATGAAGTTTGAAATTGGTACTTATCAAGGAATAACGACTATCTTTAAACTTGAGTATTTTTTTAATTTTTTTTATATTTACATTGTTGAAACGTTATAAAGGTAAGATATATTTGATAGAAAATTTCCTGCTTAATCGAATGGTATTTGCTTCAACCATCTACAATTAACAGTAAGCTCAAAAATGAAGTTTGAAATTGGTTCTAATTAAGGAATAACGACTATCTTTAAACTTGCGTATTTTTTTAATTTTTTTTATATTTACATTGCTGAAACATTATAAAGCTAAAATGTGTTTGATAGAAAATATCCTGCTTAATCAAATAGTACTTGCTTCAACCATCCGCAATCAATAGCATACTCAAAAATGAAGTTTGAAATTGGTATTTATTAAGGAATAACGACTAAATTTAAACTTGCGTATTTTTTTGATTTTTTTTATATTTACAATGCTGAAACGTTTTAAAAGTAAGATGAATTTGATAGAAAATTTTTCGCTCAATCGAATGGTACTTGTTTCAACCATCTGCAATTAATAGCAAATTCAAGAATAAAGTTTAAATTTGGTATTTATCAAGAAATAACAACTCTCTTTAAACTTGCGTATTTTTTTGATTTTTTTAATATTTACATTGCTGAAACGTATAAAAAAATGTATTTGATAGAAAATTTCCTGCTCAAATAAATGGTATTTGTTTCAACCATCTACAATTAATAGCATATCAAGCTCAAGAATAAAGTTTGAAACTGGTACTTATCAAGAAATAACGACTATTTTTAAACTTGCGCATTTTTTAAATTTTTTTTATATTTGCATTGCTGAATCGTTATAAAGGTGAGATATATTTGATAGAAAATTTTCCGCTTAATCAAACGGTATTTGCTTTAACTATTTGCAATTAATAGCAAGCTCAAGAATAAAGTTTGAAATTGGTACTTATCAAGGAACAACGACTATCTTTAAACTTGTGTATTTTTTTGAGTTTCGTTATATTTACATTGCTGAAACTTTATAAAACTAAAACGTGTTTGATAGAAAATATCCTGCTCAATCGAATGGTACTTGCCTCAACCATTTACAATCAATAGCATACTTAAAAATAAAGTTTGAAATTGGTATTTATCAAGGAATAACGACTATCTTTAAACTTGCGTATTTTTTTGATTTTTTTTATATTTACATTGCTGAAACGTTATAAAGATAAAATACAATTGATAGAAAATTTCCTGTTTAATTGAATGGTATTTGTTTCAACCATCTACAATTAATAGCAAGCTCAAGAATGAAGTTTGAAATTGGTACTTATCAAGAAATAACGACTATATTTAAACTTGCGTATTTTTTTGAGTTTTTTTATATTTACATTGCTGAAACTTTATAAAACTAAAACGCGTTTGATAGAAAATATCCTGCTGAGTTAAATAGTACTTGCCTCAACCATCTACAATTAATAGCAAGCTCAAGAATGAAGTTTGAAATTGGTATTTATTAAGAAATAACGACTCTATTTAAACTTGTGTATTTTTTTGATTTTTTTTATATTTACATTGCTGAAACGTTATAAAGATAAAATACAATTGATAGAAAATTTTTTGTTTAATTGAATGGTATTTGTTTCAACCATCTACAATTAATAGCAAGCTCAAGAATGAAGTTTAAAGTTGGTACTTATCAAGGAATAACGACTATCTTTAAACTTGCGTATTTTTTTGAGTTTCTTTATATTTACATTGCTAAAACTTTATAAAACTAAAATGTGTTTGAGAGAAAATATCCTACTCAATCGAATAGTACTTGCCGCAACCATCTACAATCAATAGCAAGCTCAAGAATGAAGTTTGAAATTGGTATTTATCAAGAAATAACGATTCTCTTTAAACTTGAGAATTTTTTTAATTTTTTTTATATTTACATTGCTGAAACGTTATAAAATTAAGATACATTTGATAGAAAATTTCCTGCTTAATCAAATGGTATTTGCTTTAACTATTTACAATTAATAGCAAGCTCAAGAATGAAGTTTGAATTTGGTATTTATCAAAAAATAACGATTCTCTTTAAACTTGCGTATTTTTTTGATTTTATTTTATATTTACATTATTGAAACGTTATAAAAATAGGATGTATTTATTAGGAAATTTTTCGCTTAATCGAATGGTACTTGTGCCAACCATCTACAATTAATAGCAAGCTCAACAATAAAGTTTGAAATTGGTACTTATCAAGGAATAACGACTATCTTTAAACTTGCGAATTTTTTTAATTTTATTTATATTTACATTGATGAAACTTTATAAAACTAAAATGTGTTGGATAGAAAATATCCTGCTCAATCGAATAATACTTGCCTCAACCATTTAAAATTAATAACAAGCTCAAGAATGAAGTTTGAAATTGGTACTTATCAAGGAATAACGACTATCTATAACTTGCGTATTTTTTTGTTTTTTTTTATATTTACATTGCTGAAACGTTATAAAATTAAGATACATTTGATAGAAAATTTTCTGCTTAATCAAATGGTATTTGTTTCAACCATCTACAATTAATAGCAAGCTCAAGAATGAAGTTTGAATTTGGTATTTATCAAGAAATAACATCTCTTTTTAAACTTGCGTATTTTTTTAATATTTACATTGCTGAAACGTTATAAAAAAATGTATTTGATAGAAAATTTTCTGCTTAATCGAATGGTATATGTTTCAACCATCTACAATTAATAGCAAGCTCAAGAATAAAGTTTGAAATTGGTATTTATCAAGAAATAACTACTCTTTTTAAACTTGCGTATTTTTTTAATTTTTTTTATATTTACATTGTTGAAACTTTATAAAGCTAGAATGTGTTTGATAGAAAATGTCCTGCTCAATCGAATAGTACTTGCTTTAACCATTTAAAATCAATAGCAAGCTCAAGGATGAAGTTTGAAATTGGTACTTATCAAGGAATAACGACTATCTTTAAACATGCGTATTTTTTTGAGTTTCTTTATATTTACATTGCTAAAACTTTATAAAACTAAAATGTGTTTGATAGAAAATATTCTACTCAATCGAATAGTACTTGCCACAACCATCTACAATCAATAGCAAGCTCAAGAATGAAGTTTGAAGTTGGTATTTATCAAGAAATAACAACTCTTTTTAAACTTGCGTATTTTTTTAATTTTTTTTATATTTACATTGCTGAAACGTTATAAGGGTAGGATGTATTTGATTGAAAATTTTCTGCTCAATCAAATGGTACTTGTTTCAACCATCTGCAGTTAATAGCAAGCTCAAGAATAAAGTTTAAAATTGGTATTTATCAAGAAATAACAACTTTCTTTAAACTTGCGTATTTTTTTAATTTTTTTAATATTTACATTGCTGAAACGTTATAAAAGTAACTTGTAGTTGATAGAAAATATCCTGCTTAATCAAACGAAATTTGCTTCAACCACATACAGCTAATAGCAAGCTCAAAAATGAAATTTGAATTTGGTACTTATCAAGTAATAACGACTATGTTTAAACTTGCGCATTTTTTTAATTTTTTTTATATTTACATTGCTGAAACGTTATAAAGATAAGATACATTTGATAAAAAATTTCCTGTTTAATCGAATGGTATTTGCTTTAACCCTTTACAATTAACAGCAAGCTCAAGAATGAAGTTTGAAATTGGTGCTTATCAAGGAATAACGACTATTTTTAAACTTGCGCAATTTTTAATTTTTTTTATATTTACATTGCTGAAACGTTACAAGGTAACTTGCAGTTAATAGAAAATTTCCTGCTTAATCAAACGGAATTTGTTTCAACCACATACAGCTAATAGCAAGCTCAAAAATGAAGTTTGAAATTGGTACTTATCAAGGAATAACGACTATCTTTAAACTTGCGTATTTTTTTGATTTTTTTTATAATTACATTGCTAAAACTTCATAAAACTAAAATGTGTTTGATTGAAAATGTCCTGCTCAATTGGATAGTATTTGCTTCAACCATCTACAACCAATAGCAAGCTCAAGAATAAAGTTTGAAATTGGTATTTATCAAGAAATGACGACTCTCTTTAAACTTGCGTATTTTTTTGATTTTTTTTATATTTACATTGACGAAGCGTCATAAAAGTAAGATGTATTTAATAGAAAATTTCCTGCTGAATAGAATGGTACTTGTGTGAACTATCTACAATTAATAGCAAGCTCCAGAATAAAGTTTGAAATTGGTACTTATCAAGGAATAACGACTATCTTTAAACTTGCGTATTTTTTTAATTTTTTTATATTTATATTGCTGAAACGTTATAAAAGTAAAATGTATTTTATAGAAAATTTTTTGCCTAATCGAATGATATTTGCTTTTACCATCTACAATTAATAGCAAGCTCAAGAATAAAGTTTGAAGTTGGTACTTATCAAGGAATAACGACTATTTTTAAACTTGCGCATTTTTTTAATTTTTTTATATTTAGATTGTTGAAGCGTTAAAAAAGTAAGATGTATTTGATAGAAAATTTTTTGCTTAATCAACTGGTATTTGCTTTAACTATCTACAGTTAATAGCAAGCTCAAGTATGAAGTTTGAAGTTAGTACTTATCAAGGAATAACGACTATCTTTAAACTTGCGCATTTTTTTAATTTTTTCTATATTTACATTGCTGAAACGTTATAAAGGTAGGATGTATTTAATAGAAAATTTCTCGCTCAATTAAACGGTATTTGTCTTAACCATTTACAATTGATAGCAAGCTCAAGAATAAAGTTTGAAAGTGGTACTTATCAAGGAATAACGACTATCTTTAAACTTGCGCATTTTTTTATTTTTTTTTATTTACATTGCTGAAACGTTATAAAAGTAAAATGTATTTGATAGAAAATTTCCTGCTTAATCAAACGGTATTTGCTTAATACATATAGCTAATAGCAAGCTCAAGAGTGAAGTTTGAAATTGGTACTTTTCACGGAATAACGACTATATTTAAACTTGCGCATTTTTTTGATTTTTTTTATATTTACATTGTTGAAACGTTATAAAAATAAAATATATTTAATAGAAAAGTTCCCGCCTAATCGAATGGTATTTGTTTCAACCATCTGCAATTAATAGCAAGCTCATGAATGAAGTTTGAAATTGGTATTTATCAAAAAATAACGACTCTTTTTAAACTTGCGTATTTTTTTAATTTTTTTTATATTTACATTGCTGAAACGTTATAAAAGTAAGATATATTTCATAGAAAATTTCTTGCTTAATCGAACGGTATTTGCTTTAACTACATGCAGCTAATAGCAAGCTCAAGAATGAAGTTTGAAATTGGTACTTATCAAGGAATAACGACTATCTTTAAACTTGCGTATTTTTTTGATTTTTTTTATATTTACATTGCTGAAAGGTTACAAAAATAAGATACATTTGATAAAAAATTTCTTGCTATTTCAAATAGTATTTGTTTTAACCATCTACAGTTAATACTAAGCTCAAGAATGATGTTTGAAATTGGTATTTATCAAGAAATAACGACTCTTTTTAAACTTGCGTATTTTTTTAATTTTTTTTATATTTACATTGCTGAAACGTTATAAAAGTAAGATTTATTTGATAGAAAATTTCCCGCCTAATCAAATGGTATTTGCCTCAACTATCTACAATCAACAGCAAGCTCAATAATGAAGTTTGAAGTTGGTACTAATTAAGGAATAACGACTATCTTTAAACTTGAGTATTTTTTTGATTTTTTTTATATTTAGGTTGATGAAACATTATAAAGCTAAAATGTGTTTGATAGAAAAAATCCTGTTCAATCAAATAGTATTTGCTTCAACCATCTACAATCAATAGCATACTCAAATATAAAGTTTGAAATTGGTATTTATCAAGGAATAACGACTATCTTTAAACTTGCGTATTTTTTTGATTTTTTTTACATTTACATTGCTGAAACGTTATAAAAATAAGATATATTTGATAGAAAATTTTCTGCTTAATTGAATGGTATTTGTTTTAACCATCTACAATTAATAGCAAGCTCAAGAATAAAGTTTGAAATTGGTATTTATCAAGAAATAACAACTCTTTTTAAACTTGCGTATTTTTTTGTTTTTTTTTTATATTTACATTGCTGAAACTTTATAAAACTAGAATGTGTTTGATAGAAAATATCCGGCTCAATCGAATAGTACTTGCTTCAAACATTTGAAATCAATAGCAAGCTCAAGAATGAAGTTTGAAATTGGTACTTATCAAGGAATAACGACTATTTTTAAACTTGCGCATTTTTTTGATTTTTTTTATATTTACATTGCTGAAACTTTATAAAACTAGAATGCGTTTGATAGAAAATATTCTGCTCAATCGAATAATGCTTGCTTCAACTATCTATAGTTAATAGCAAGCTCAAGAATGAAGTTTGAAATTGGTACTTATCAAGAAATAACGACTATTTTCAAACTTGGGTATTTTTTTTATTTTTTTTATATGTACATTGCTGAAACGTTATAAAAGTAAGATCTATTTGATAGAAAGTTTCTTGCTTAATCAAATGGTGTTTGTTTCAACCTTCTGCAATTAATAGCAAGCTCAAGAATAAAGTTTGAAATTGGTACTTATCAAGGAATAACGACTATCTTTGAACTTGCAAATTTTTTTGATTTTTTTTATATTTACATTGTTGAAACTTTATAAAACTAAAATGTGTTTGATAGAAAATATTCTGCTCAATCGAATGGTACTTGTTTCAACCTTCTACAATTAATAGCAAGCTCAAGAATAAAGTTTGAAATTGGTATTTATCAAAAAATAACGACTCTCTTTAAACTTGCAAATTTTTTTGATTTTTTTTATATTTACATTGACAAAACGTTATAAAAGTAAAATGTATTTATTAAAAAATTTTCTGCTCAATCGAACGGTACTTGTGCCAACCATCTACAAATAATAGCAAGCTCAAAAATAAAGTTTGAAATTGGTACTTATCAAGGAATAACGACTATCTTTGAACTTGCGCATTTTTTTAATTTTTTTTATATTTACATTGCTAAAACGTTATAAAAGTAAGACGTATTTGATAGAAAATTTCCTGCTCAATCAAATAGTACTTGCTTGAACTATTTACAGTCAATATCAAGCTCAAGAATAAAGTTTGAAATTGGTACTTATCAAGGAATAACGACTATCTTTAAACTTGCGTATTTTTTTGATTTTTTTTATATTTACATTGCCTAAACGTTATAAAAATAAAATATATTTGATAGAAAATATCCTCCTAAATTAAACGGTACTTGCTTCAACTATCTGCAATTAATAGCAAGCTCAAAAATAAAGTTTGAAATTGGTACTTATCAAAGAATAACGACTATCTTTAAACTTGCGAATTTTTTTAATTTTTTTTATATTTACATTGCTAAGACGTTATGAAAGTAGAATGTATTTAATAGAAAATATTCTGCTTAATTGAATGGTACTTGTTTTAACTATCTACAATTAATAGCAAGCTCAAGAATAAAGTTTAAAATTGGTACTTATCAAGGAATAACGACTATCTTTAAACTTGCGTATTTTTTTGATTTTTTTTATATTTACTATGCTGAAACTTTATAAAACTAAAATGTGTTTGATAAAAAATATCCTGCTCAATCGCATAATACTTGCTTTAACCATCGACAATTAATAGCAAGCTCAAGAATGAAGTTTGAAATTGGTATTTATCAAGAAATAGCAACTCTCTTTAAACTTGCGTATTTTTTTGATTTTTTTTATATTTACATTGCTAAAACGTTATAAAATTAAAATCTATTTGATAGAAAATATCCTCCTAAATTGAACGGTACTTGCTTTAACTATCTGCAATTAGTAGCAAGCTCAAGAATAAAGTTTGAAATTGGTACTTATCAAAGAATAACGACTATCTTTAAACTTGCGAATTGTTTTATTTTTTTTTATATTTACATTGCTAACGCGTTATAAGGGTAGGATGTATTTAGTAGGAAATTTTCTGCTTAATCGAACGGTATTTGCTTCATTTATCTTCAATTAATAGCAAGCTCTAGAATGAAGTTTGAAATTGGTACATATCAAAGAATAACAACTATCTTAAAACTTGCGAATTTTTTAAATTTTTTTTATATTTACATTGCTGAGACGTTACAAAAAGAAAATGTATCTGATAGAAAATTTCCTGCTCAATTAAATGGTATTTGTTTCAACTATCTACAATTATTAGCAAGCTCAAGAATGAAGTTTGAAATTAGTATTTATCAAGAAATAACGACTCTTTTTAAACTTGCGTATTTTTTTGATTTTTTTTATATTTACATTGTTGAAACTTTATAAAACTAAAATGTGTTTGATAGAAAATATCCTGCTCAATCAAATAATACTTGCTTCAACTATTTGCAATCAATATCAAGCTCAAGAATAAAGTTTGAAAATGGTACTTATCAAGGAATAACGACTATCTTTAAACTTGCGCATTTTTTAAATTTTTTTTATATTTACATTGCTGAAACGTTATAAAGATAGAATGCATTTGATAGAAAATTTCCTGCTCAATTAAATGGTAATTGTTTCAACTATCTACAATTATTAGCAAGCTCAAGAATGAAGTTTGAAATTGATATTTATCAAGAAATAACGACTCTTTTTAAACTTGCGTATTTTTTTGATTTTTTTTATTTACATTGCTGAAACTTTATAAAACTAGAATGTGTTTGATAGAAAATATTTTGCTCAATTGAACAGTACTTGTTTCGACTACTTACAATCAATAGCAAGCTCAAGAATGAAGTTTGAAATTGGTACTTATCAAGGAATAACAACTATCTTTAAACTTGCGCATTTTTTTATTTTTTTTTATATTTACATTGCTTAAACGTTATAAAAATAAAATGTATTTGATAGAAAATTTTCTGCTCAATTAAATGGTTTTTGTTTCAACCATCTTCAATCAACAGCAAGCTCAAGAATAAAGTTTGAAATTGGTATTTATTAAGAAATGACGACTCTCTTTAAACTTGCGTATTTTTTTAATTTTTTTTTATATTTACATTTTTGAAGCGTCATAAATGTAGGATGTTTTTAATAGAAAATTTTCTGCTCAATTGAATAGTACTTGCTTCAACCATTTACAATTAATAGCAAGCTCAAGAATGAAGTTTAAACTTGGTACTTATCAAGGAATAACGACTATATTTAAACCTGCGTATATTTTTTTTAATTTTTTTTATATTTATTTTGCTGAAACTTCATAAAACTAAAATTTGTTTGATAAAAAATATCCTGCTCAATTAAACAGTATTTGCCTCAACTATCTACAGTGAATAGCAAGCTCAAGAATGTAGTTTGAAAATGGTACTTATCAAGAAATAACGACTATATTTAAACTTGCAAATTTTTTTAATTTTTTTTATATTTACATTGTTGAAACGTTATAAAAGTAAGATGCATTTAACAGAAAATTTTGTGTTCAATTGAACGATATTTGCTTCAACCATCTGCAATTAATAGCAAGCTCAAAAATGAAGTTTGAATTTGGTACTTGTCAAAGAATAACGACTATCTTTAAACTTGCGAACTTTTTTAATTTTTTTTATATTTACAATGCTGAAACTTTATAAGACTAAAATGTGTTTGATAGAAAATATCCTGCTCAATCGCATAATACTTGTTTTAACCATCGACAATTAATAGCAAGCGCAAGAATGAAGTTTGAAATTGGTACTTATCAAGGAATAACGACTATCTTTAAACTTGCAAATTTTTTTAATTTTTTTTAATTTCTATTGCTGAAACGTTACAAAGATAGAATGTATTTGATAGAAAATTTTCTGCTCAATCTAATGGTACTTGCTTTAACCATCTACGATTAATAGCAAGCTCAAGAATAAAGTTTAAAATTGGTACTTATCAAGGAATAACGACTATCTTTAAACTTGCGCATTTTTTTAATTTTTTTATATTTAAATTGCTAAATCGTTTTAAAAGTAGAATGTATTTGATAGAAAATTTCCTGCTCAATCGAATAGTATTTGTTTTAACCATCTGCAATTAATAGCAAGCTCAAGAATGAAGTTTGAAGTTGGTACTTATCAAGGAATAACGACTATCTTTAAACTTGCGCATTTTTTTATATTTTCATTGCTAAAACGTTATAAAAGTAGAATGTATTTGATAGGAAATTTTGTGCTCAATCAAATGGTACTTGCTCTAACCATCTACATTTAATAGAAAGCTCAAGAATAAAGTTTGAAATTGGAACTTATCAAGGAATAACGACTCTCTTTAAACTTGCGTATTTTTTTGATCTTTTTAATATTTACATTGCTAAGACGTTATGAAGGTAGAATGTATTTATTAGGAAATTTTCTGCTTAATCGAATGGTACTTGTCTTAACCATCTACAATTAATAGCAAGCTCAAGAATAAAGTTTAAAATTGGTACTTATCAAGGAATAACGACTATCTTTAAACTTGCGCATTTTTTTAATTTTTTTATATTTAAATTGTTGAAATGTTATAAAAGTAAGAAGTATTTGATAGAAAATTTTTTGCTTAATCAATTGGTATTTGCTTTAACCATCTACAATCAATAGCAAGCTCAAGAATGAAGTTTGAAATTGGTACTTATCAAGAAATAACGACTATCTTTAAACTTGCGAATTTTTTTAATTTTTTCTATATTTACATTACTGAAACGTTATAAAGATAGAATGTATGTGATAGGAAATTTTTTGCTTAATCAAATGGTATTTGCTCCAACTATTTACAGTTAATAGCAAGCTCAAGAATAAAGTTTAAAGTTGGTACTTAACAAGGAAAAACGACTATCTTTAAACTTGCGCATTTTTTTAATTTTTTTTATATTTACATCGCTGAAATGTTATAAAGATAAGATGTATTTGATAGAAAATTTTTTGCTCAAATAAACTATATTTGCTTTAACCATCTACAATTAATAGCAAGCTCAAGAATGAAGTTTGAAATTGGTACTTATCAAGGAATAACGACTATCTTTCAACTTGCGAATTTTTTTAATTTTTTTTTTATTTTCATTGCTGAAACGTTATAAAGATAGAATGTATTTGATAGGAAATTTCCTGCACAATCTAATGGTACTTGCCTTAACTATCTACGATTAATAGCAAGCTTAAGAATAAAGTTTAAATTTGGTACTTATCAAGGAATAGCGACTATCTTTAAACTTGCGCATTTTTTTAATTTTTTTTATATTTTTATTGCTGAAAGGTTATAAAGATAGAAGGTATTTGATAGGAAATTTCCTGCTCAATCGAATTATATTTGTTTTAACCATCTACGGTTAATAGCAAGCTCAAGAATAAAGTTTGAAATTGGTACTTAACAAGGAATAACGACTATCTTTAAACTTGCAAATTTTTTAAATTTTTTTTATATTTTCGTTGCTAAAACGTTATAAAGATAGAATATATTTGATAAAAAATTTCCTGCTCAATCAAATGGTACTTGTTTTAACCATCTACGATTAATAGCAAGCTCAAGAGTGAAGTTTGAAATTGGTACTTATTAAGAAATAACGACTATATTTAAACTTGCAAATTTTTTTATTTTTTTTTTTCATATTTACATTGTTGAAACGTTATAAAAGTAAGATGCATTTAATAGAAAATTTTTTGTTCAATTGAATGATATTTGTTTCAACCATCTGCAATTAATAGCAAGCTCAAAAATGAAGTTTGAATTTGGTACTTATCGAGGAATAACGGCTGTCATTAAACTTGCGTATTTTATAATTTTTTCTATATTTACATTGCTAAAACTTTATAAAACTATAATGTGTTTGATAAAAAATATCCTGCTCAATTAAATAGTATTTGCGTCAACCATCTACAGTCAATAGCAAGCTCAAGAATGAAGTTTGAAATTGGTACTTATCAAAGAATAACGACTATCTTTAAACTTGCAAATTTTTTTAAATTTTTTTATATTTACATTGCCAAGACGTTACGAAGGTAGGATGTATTTGATAGGAAATTTTTTGCTTAATCGAACGGTATTTGCTTCAACCATTTACAATTAATAGCAAGCTCAAGAACGAAGTTTGAAATTGGCACTTATCAAAGAATAACAACTATTTTTAAACTTGCGAATTTTTTTAATTTTTTTTATATTTACATTGCTGAAACGTTTTAAAAGTGAGATTTATTTGATAGAAAATTTTCTGCTCAATCGAATGGTACTTGTTTCAACCATCTACAGTTAATAGCAAGCTCAAGACCAAAGTTTGAAATTGGTATTTATCAAGGAATAACGACTATCTATAAATTTGCGCATTTTTTAATAAATTTTTTTATATTTACATTTTACAAACGTTATAAAGATAAGATGTATTTAATAGAAAATTTTTTGCCTAATCGAATGGTATTTGCCTTAACTATCTACAGTTAATAGCAAGCTCAAGAATGAAGTTTGAAATTGGTACTTATCAAGGAATAACGACTATCTTTAAACTTGCGTATTTTTTTGTTTTTTTTATATTTACATTGCTAAAACGATATAAAAGTAAAATCTATTTGATAGAAAATTTCTTGCTCAATCGATTGGTATTTGTTTTAACCATCCACAGTTGATAGCAAGCTCAAGACCAAAGATTGAAATTGGTACTTATCAAGGAATTACGACTATCTTTAAACTTGCGCATTTTTTTAATTTTTTTTATATTTACATTGCTGAAACGTTATAAAGATAGGATGTATTTAATAGAAAATTTTCTGCTCAATTAAACGGTTTCAACTATCTACAATTAATAGCAAGCTTAAGAATGAAGTTTGAAATTGGTATTTATCAAAAAATAACGACTCTTTTTAAACTTGCGTATTTTTTTGATTTTTTTTATATTTACATTAATGAGACTTTATAAAACTAAAACGTGTTTGGTAGGAAATATTCTGCTCAATTGAATAGTACTTCTTCAGCTATTTACAATCAATAACAAGCTTAAGAATGAAGTTTGAAATTGGATACTTATCAAGGAATAACGACTATCTTTAAACTTGCGTATTTTTTTGATTTTTTTTATATTTACAATGCTGAAGCTTTATAAAACTAAAATGTGTTTGGTAGGAGATATCCTGCTCAATCGAGTAATACTTATTTTAACCATCTACAGTCAATAGCAAGCTCAAGAATGAAGTTTATAATTGGTATTTATCAAGAAATAACGACTCTTTTTAAACTTGCGAATTTTTTTAATTTTTTTTATATTTACATTGCTGAAACGTTATAAAGATAAGGTGTATTTAATAGAAAATTTTTTGTTTAATTAAATAGTATTTGCTTCAACCATCTACAATTAATAGCAAGCTCAAAATGAAGTTTGAAATTGGTATTTATTAAGAAATAACGACTTTTTTAAACTTGCGTATTTTTTTGATTTTTTTTATATTTACATTGCTGAAACTCTATAAAACTAAAATGTGTTTAATAGAAAATATCCTGCTCAATCGAATAGTATTTGTTTCAACCATTTGCAATCAATAGCAAGCTCAAGAATGAAGTTTGAAATTGGTACTTATCAAGGAATAACGACTATCTTTAAACTTGCGCATTTTTTTAATTTTTTTATATTTAAATTGCTAAAACGTTATAAAAGTAAGATGTATTTGATAGAAAATTTCCTGCCTTATCAAATGGTATTTGCCCCAACTATCTACAGTTAATAGCAAGCTCAAGAATGAAGTTTAAACTTGGTACTTATCAAGGAATAACGACTATTTTTAAACTTGCGTATTTTTTTGATTTTTTTTATATTTACATTGTTAAAACGTTATAAAAGTAAAATTTATTTGATAGAAAATATCCTACTCAACTGAATGGTACTTGCTTCAACTATCTACAATTAATAGCAAGCTTAAGAATAAAGTTTGAAATTGGTATTTATCAAGGAATAACGACTATCTTTAAACTTGCAAATTTTTTTAATTTTTTTCTATATTTACATTGCTACAACGTTATAAAGGTAAGATGTAGTTGATAGAAAATTTTCTGCTTAATCGAACGGTATTTGCTTCAACTATCTACAATTAATAGCAAGCTCTAGGATGAAGTTTGAAATTGGTACTTATCAAAGAATAACAACTATCTTTAAACTTGCTTATTTTTTTATTTTTTTTATATTTACATTGCTAAGACGTTATAAAGGTAGAATGTATTTAATAGAAAATTTTCTGCTTAATTGAATGGTACTTGTTTTAACCATCTTCGATAAATAGCAAGCTCAAGAATAAAGTTTGAAGTTGGTACTTATCAAGGAATAACGACTATCTTTAAACTTGCTCATTTTTTTAATTTTTTTATATTTAAATTGCTAAAACGTTATAAAAGTAAGATGTATTTGATAGAAAATTTTCTGCCTAATCGAATGTTATTTGCCCCAACTATCTACAGTTAATAGCAAGCTCAAGAATGAAGTTTAAACTTGGTACTTATCAAGGAATAACAACTATTTTTAAACTTGCGTATTTTTTTGATTTTTTTTATATTTATTTTGCTGAAACTTTATAAAACTAAAATGTGTTTGATAGAAAATACCTTGCTCAATTAAATAGTATTTGCTTCAACCATTTACAGTCAATAGCAAGCTCAAGTATGAAGTTTGAAATTGGTATTTATCAAGAAATAACGACTCTCTTTAAACTTGCGTATTTTTTTGATTTTTTTTATATTTACATTGTTAAAACGTTATAAAAGTAAAATCTATTTGATAGAAAATATCCTGCTCAATTGAATGGTACTTGCTTCAACTATCTGCCATTAATAGCAAGCTTAAGAATAAAGTTTGAAATTGGTATTTATCAAGGAATAACGACTATCTTTAAACTTGCGAATTTTTTTAATTTTTTTTTATATTTACATTGCTAAGACGTTATAAAGTTAAGATGTATTTGATAGGAAATTTTTTGCTTAATCGAACGGTATTTGCTTCAACCATCTACAATTAATAGCAAGCTCAAGAATGAAGTTTGAAGTTGGTACTTATCAAAGAATAACAACTATCTTTAAACTTGCGAATTTTTTTAATTTTTTTATATTTAAATTGCTAAAACGTTATAAAAGTAAGATGTATTTGATAGAAAATTTTCTGCTTAATCGAACGGTATTTGCCTTAACTATCTACAATCAATAGCAAGCTCAAGAATAAAGTTTGAAATTGGTATTTATCAAGAAATAACAACTCTTTTTAAGCTTGCGTATTTTTTATATATTTACATTGCTAAGACGTTATGAAGGTAGGATGTATTTAATAGGAAATTTTCTGCTTAATTGAATGGTATTTGTTTTAACCATCTACAATTAATAGCAAGCTCAAGAATAAAGTTTCAAATTGGTACTTATCAAGGAATAACGACTATCTTGAAACTTGCGCATTTTTTTAATTTTTTTATATTTAAATTGATAAAACGTTATAAAAGTAAGATGTATTTGATAGAAAATTTTCTGCTTAATCGAATGGTATTTGCTTTAACCATCTACAATCAATAGCAAGCTTAAGAATGAAGTTTGAAATTGGTATTTATCAAGAAATAACAACTCTCTTTAAACTTGCGTATTTTTTTGATTTTTTTTATATTTACATTGCTAAGACGTTATGAAGGTAGGATGTGTTTAATAGGAAATTTCCTGCTTAATTGAATGGTATTTGTTTTAACCATCTACAATTAATAGCAAGCTTAAGAATAAAGTTTTAAATTGGTACTTATCAAGGAATAACGATTATCTTTAAACTTATGAAAGTAGAATGTATTTGATAGGAAATTTTCTGCTTAATCAAACAATATTTGCTTCAACCATCTACAATTAATAGCAAGCTTAAGAATGAAGTTTGAAATTAGTACTTATCAAAGAATAACAACTACCTTTAAACTTGCGTATTTTTTTGATTTTTTTTATATTTACAATGCTGAAACTTTATAAAACTAAAATGTGTTTGATAAAAAATATCCTGCTCAATCGAATAATACTTGTTTTAACCATCTATATTCAATAGCAAACTCAAGAATAAAGTTTGAAATTGGTATTTATCAAGAAATAACAACTCTCTTTAAACTTGCGTATTTTTTTGATTTTTTTATATTTACATTGCTGAAACGTTATAAAAGTAAGATGTGTTTGATAGAAAATTTTCTGCTCAATCGAATGGTACTTGTGTAGACCATCTACAATTAATAGCAAGCTTAAGAATATAGTTTGAAATTGGTACTTATCAAAGAATAACAACTATCTTTAAACTTGCGTATTTTTTTGATTTTTTTTTATATTTGCATTGCTAAAACTCTATAAAGCTAAAATGTGTTTAATAGAAAATATCCTGTTCAATTGAATAGTATTTGCTTCAACCATTTACAATCAATAGCAAGCTCAAGAATGAAGTTTGAAATTGGTACTTATCAAGGAATAACGACTATTTTTAAACTTGCGCATTTTTTTAATTTTTTTATATTTAGATTGCTAAAATGTTATAAAAGTAAGATGTATTTGACAAAAAATTTCTTGCTTAATCGAATAGTATTTGCCTTAACCATCTACACTCAATAGCAAGCTCAAGAATGAAGTTTGAAATTGGTACTTATTAAGGAATAACGAGTATCTTTAAACTTGCGAATTTTTTTAATTTTTTTTATATTTTCATTATTGAAACGTTATAAAGATAAAATGTGTTTGATAGGAAATTTTTTGCTCAATCGAATGGTACTTCTTTTAACCGTCTACAATTAATAGCAAGCTCAAGAATAAAGTTTGAAATTGGTACTTATCAAGGAATAACGACAATCTTTAAACTTGCGATATTTTTTAATTTTTTTTATATTTACATTGCTAGTACTTTATAAAGATAGAATGTGTTTGATAGGAAATTTTGTGCTTAATCAAACGGTATTTGCCCCAACTATTTACAGTTAATAGCAAGCTCAAGAATGAAGTTTAAAGTTGCTACTTATCAAGAAATAACGACTCTTTTTAAACTTGCGTATTTTTTTGATTTTTTTTTTATATTTACATTGCTGAAACTTTATAAAACTAGAATGTGTTTGATAGAAAATATCCTGTTCAATCGAATAGTTCTTGCTTCAACCATTTAAAATCAATAGAAAGCTCAAGAATAAAGTTAGAAATTGGTACTTATCATGGAATAACGACTATTTTTAAACTTGCGCATTTTTTTAATTTTTTTTATATTTACATTGCTGAAACGTTATAAAAGTAAAATATATTTGATGAAAAATTTTCTGCTTAATCGAATGGTATTTGCCTCAAATATCTACAATTAACAGCAAGCTCAAAAATAAAGTTTGAAGTTGGTACTTATTAAGGAATAACGACTATCTTTAAACTTGCGTATTTTTTTGATTTTTTTAATATTTACATTGCTGAAACGTTATAAAACTAAAATGTGTTTGAGAAAAATTATCCTGCTTAATCGAATAATACTTGCCTCAGCCATCTACAATCAATAGCAAGCTCAAGAATGAAGTTTGAATTTGGTATTTATCAAGAAATAACGACTCTTTTTAAACTTGCGTATTTTTTTAATTTTTTTTTATATTTACATTGCTGAAACATTATAAAACTAGAATGTGTTTGATAGAAAATATCCTGTTCAATCGAATGGTACTTGCTTCTACCATTTAAAATCAATAGCAAGCTCAAGAATAAAGTTAGAAATTGGTACTTATCAAGGAATAACGACTATCTTTAAACTTGCGTATTTTTTTAATTTTTTTTTATATTTACATTGCTGAAACATTATAAAACTAAAATGTGTTTGATAGAAAATATCCTGCTTAATCAAATGGTACTTGCTTCAACTATCTACAATGAATAGCATACTCAAAAATAAAGTTTGAAGTTGGTATTTATCAAGAAAAAACGACTCTATTTAAACTTGCGTATTTTTTTTTATTTTTTTTTATATTTACATTGCTGAAACGTTATAAAAATAAAATTTTTTTGAGAGAAAATTTTCTGCTCAATCAAATAGTACTTGTTTCAACCATCTGCAATTAATAGCAAGCTCAAGAATAAAGCTTAAATTTGGTATTTATCAAGAAATAACAACTCTCTTTAAACTTGCGTATTTTTTTGATTTTTTTAATATTTACATTGCTGAAACATTATAAAGCTAAAATGTGTTTGATAAAAAATATTCTGCTTAATCGAATAATACTTGCCTCAGCCATCTACAATCAATAGCAAGCTCAAGAATGAAGTTTGAAATTGATATTTATCAAGAAATAATGACTTTTTTTAAACTTGCGTATTTTTTTAATTTTTTTTATATTTACATTGCTGAAACTTTATAAAACTAGAATGTATTTGATAGAAAATATCCTGTTCAATCAAATTGTACTTGCCTCAACCATCTTCACTTAATAGCAAGCTCAAGAATAAAATTTGAAATTAGTACTTATCAAGGAATAACGACTATTTTTAAACTTGCGCATTTTTTTAATTTTTTTATATGTAAATTGCTGAAACGTTATAAAAGTAAGATGTATTTGATAGAAAATTTTTTGCTTAATTGAATGGTATTTGCTTTAACCATCTACAATTAATAGCAAGCTCAAGAATAAAGTTTGAAATTGGTACTTATCAAGAAATAACGACTTTCTTTAAACTTGCGTAATTTCTTGATTTTTTTTATATTTACATTGCTGAAATAATATAAAAGTAGGATGTATTTGATAGAAAATTTCCCGTTCAATCAAATTGTACTTGCCTCAACCATCTTCAATTAATAGCAAGCTCAAGAATAAAGTTTGAAGTTGGTACTTATCAAGGAATAACGACTATCTTTAAACTTGCGTATTTTTTTGATTTTTTTTTATATTTACATTGCTGAAAAGTTATAAAAATAGAAAGTATTTGATAGAAAATTTTTTGCTCAATTAAACGGTATTTGTCTCAACTATCTACAGTTAATAGCAAGCTCAAGAATAAAGTTTGAAATTGGTATTTACCAAGAAATAACGACTCTTTTTAAACTTGCGTATTTTTTTGATTTTTTTTATATTTACATTAATGAAACTTTATAAAACTAGAACGTGTTTGTTAAAAAATATTCTGCTCAATCAAATAGTACTTGCTTCAACTATTTACAGTCAATAGCAAGCTCAAGAATGAAGTTTGAAATTGGTACTTATCAAGGAATAACGACTATCTCTAAACTTGCGCATTTTTTAATTTTTTTTATATTTATATTGCTAAAACTCTATAAAACTAAAATGTGTTTAATAGAAAGTATCCTGCTCAATTGAAAAGTATTTGCTGCAACCATTTACAGTCAATAGCAAGCTCAAGAATGAAGTTTGAAATTGGTATTTATCAAGAAATAACAACTCTCTTTAAACTTGCGCATTTTTTTGATTTTTTTTATATTTACATCGCTGAAACGTCATAAATGTAGAATGTATTTGATAGAAAATTTCTTGCTAAATCGAATGGTACTTGTGTCGACCATCCACAATTAATAGCAAGCTCAAGAATATAGTTTGAAATTGGTACTTATCAAGGAATAACAACTATCTTTAAACTTGCGAATTTTTTTAATTTTTTTTATATTTACATTGCTAAAACTCTATAAAACTATAATGTGTTTGATAGAAAATTTTCTGCCTAATCGAATGGTACTTGTGTCGACCATCTACAATTAATAGCAAGTTCAAGAATATAGTTTGAAATTGGTATTTATCAAAGAATAAAAACTATCTTTAAACTTGCGAATTTTTTTGATTTTTTTTATATTTACTTTGCTGAAACGTATTGAAGGTAGGATACATTTAATAGGAAATTTCCTGCTCAATCAAATAGTACTTGCCTCAACTACTTACAGTCAATAGCAAGCTCAAGAATGAAGTCTGAAATTGGTACTTATCAAGGAATAACGACTATTTTTAAACTTGTGAATTTTTTTGATTTTTTCTATATTTACATTGCTGAAACGTTATAAAGGTAGAATGTATTTAATAGAAAATTTTCTACTTATTAGAATGGTACTCACTTCAACCATCTACAATTAATAGCAAGCTCAAAAATAAAGTTTGAAATTGGTACTTAACAAGAAATAAGGACTATTTTTAAACTTGCGTATTTTTTTAATTTTTTTTATATTTACATTGCAGAAACATTATAAAAAAAGATGTATTTAATAGAAAATTTTCTGCTCAATCGAGCGGTACTTGCTTCAATTATCTACAATTAATAGCAAGCTCAAGAATGAAGTTTGAAATTGGTACTTATCAAGGAATAACAACTATCTTTAAACTTGCGTATTTTTTTAATTTTTTTTATATTTACATTGCTGAAACGTTATAAAAGTAAAATGAATTTGATAGAAAATTTCCTGCTCAATCGAATGGTATTTGCTTCAATCATCTACAATTAACAGCAAGCTCAAAAATGAAGTTTGAAATTAGTACTTATTAAGAAATAACGACATTATTAATAATCACATTGCTAAAACTTTATGAAGCTAAAATGTGTTTCATAGAAAATATCCTGCTCAATCGAATAGTATTTGCTTCAACCATCTACAATCAACAGCAAGCTCAAAAATGAAGTTTGAATTTGGTATTTATCAAGAAATAACGACTCTCTTTAAACTTGCGTATTTTTTTGCATTTTTTTATATTTACATTGTTGAAACGTTATAAAAGTATAATGTATTTGATAGAAAATTTTCTGCTTAATCGAACGGTATTTGCTCTAACCACATACAGCTAATAGCAAGCTCAAGAATGAAGTTTGAATTTGGTACTTATCAAGGAATAACGACTACCTTTAAACTTGCGCATTTTTTTAATTTGTTTATATTTATGTTGCTGAAACGTTATAAATATAAAATGTACTTGATAGAAAATTTTTTGCTTAATCGAATGGTATTTGCTTTGACCATCTACAGTTAATAGCAAGCTCAAGAATGAAGTTTGATTTTAGTACTTATCAAGGAATAACGACTATCTTTAAACTTGCGCATTTTTTTAATTTTTTTATATTTATATTGCTAAAACGTTATCCGGGTAAGATGTATTTGATAGAAAATTTTCTGCTCAATCAAATGGTATTTGCTTTTACCATCTACAATTAATAGCAAGCTCAAGAATAAAGTTTGAAATTGGTAGTTATCAAGGAATAACGACTATCTTTAAACTTGCGCATTTTTTAAATTTTTTTATATTTATATTGCTGAAACGTTATAAAAGTAAGATGTAATTGATAGAAAATTTTTTGCTTAATTAAATGGTATTTGCCTCAACCATCTTCACTTAATAGCAAGCTCAAGAATAAAATTTGAAATTGGTACTTATCAAGGAATAACGACTATTTTTAAACTTGCGCATTTTTTTAATTTTTTTATATTTAAATTGCTAAAATGTTATAAAAGTAAGATGTGTTTGATAGAAAATTTTCTGCTTAATCGAATCGTATTTGCTTTTACCATCTACAATTAATAGCAAGCTCAAGAATAAAGTTTGAAATTGGTAGTTATCAAGGAATAACGACTATCTTTAAACTTGCGCATTTTTTTAATTTTTTTATATTTATATTGCTAAAACGTTATAAAGGTAAGATGTATTTGATAGAAAATTTCCTGTTCAATCAAATTGTACTTGCCTCAACCATCTTCACTTAATAGCAAGCTCAAGAATAAAATTTGAAATTGGTACTTATCAAGGAATAACGACTATTTTTAAACTTGCGCATTTTTTTAATTTTTTTATATTTAAATTGCTAAAATGTTATAAAAGTAAGATGTATTTGATAGAAAATTTTCTGCTTAATCGAATGGTATTTGCTTTAACCATCTATAATTAATAGCAAGCTCAAAAATGAAGTTTGAAATTGGTATTTATCAAGAAATAACGACTCTTTTTAAACTTGCGTATTTTTTTGATTTTTTTTTTATATTTACATTGCTGAAACTTTATAAAACTAGAATGTGTTTGATGGAAAATATCCTGTTCAATCGAATAGTTCTTGCTTCAACCATTTAAAATCAATAGAAAGCTCAAGAATAAAGTTAGAAATTGGTACTTATCATGGAATAACGACTATTTTTAAACTTGCGCATTTTTTTAATTTTTTTTATATTTACATTGCTGAAACGTTATAAGAGTAAAATATATTTGATGAAAAATTTTCTGCTTAATCGAATGGTATTTGCCTCAACTATCTACAATTAACAGCAAGCTCAAAAATAAAGTTTGAAGTTGGTACTTATTAAGGAATAACGACTATCTTTAAACTTGCGTATTTTTTTGATTTTTTTAATATTTACATTGCTGAAACGTTATAAAACTAAAATGTGTTTGAGAAAAATTATCCTGCTTAATCGAATAATACTTGCCTCAGCCATCTACAATCAATAGCAAGCTCAAGAATGAAGTTTGAATTTGGTATTTATCAAGAAATAACGACTCTTTTTAAACTTGCGTATTTTTTTGATTTTTTTTTATATTTACATTGCTGAAACATTATAAAACTAGAACGTGTTTGATAGAAAATATCCTGTTCAATCGAATAGTACTTGCTTCTACCATTTAAAATCAATGGCAAGCTCAAGAATAAAGTTAGAAATTGGTACTTATCAAGGAATAACGACTATCTTTAAACTTGCGTATTTTTTTGTTTTTTTTTATATTTACATTGCTGAAACATTATAAAACTAAAATGTGTTTGATAGAAAATATCCTGCTTAATCAAATGGTACTTGCTTCAACTATCTACAATGAATAGCATACTCAAAAATAAAGTTTGAAGTTGGTATTTATCAAGAAAAAACGACTCTATTTAAACTTGCGTATTTTTTTTTATTTTTTTTATATTTACATTGCTGAAACGTTATAAAAATAAAATTTTTTTGAGAGAAAATTTTCTGCTCAATCAAATAGTACTTGTTTCAACCATCTGCAATTAATAGCAAGCTCAAGAATAAAGCTTAAATTTGGTATTTATCAAGAAATAACAACTCTCTTTAAACTTGCGTATTTTTTTGATTTTTTTAATATTTACATTGCTGAAACGTTATAAAGCTAAAATGTGTTTGATAAAAAATATTCTGCTTAATCGAATAATACTTGCCTCAGCCATCTACAATCAATAGCAAGCTCAAGAATGAAGTTTGAAATTGATATTTATCAAGAAATAATGACTTTTTTTAAACTTGCGTATTTTTTTAATTTTTTTTATATTTACATTGCTGAAACTTTATAAAACTAGAATGTATTTGATAGAAAATATCCTGTTCAATCAAATTGTACTTGCCTCAACCATCTTCACTTAATAGCAAGCTCAAGAATAAAATTTGAAATTAGTACTTATCAAGGAATAACGACTATTTTTAAACTTGCGCATTTTTTTAATTTTTTTATATTTAAATTGCTAAAATGTTATAAAAGTAAGATGTATTTGATAGAAAATTTTCTGGTTAATCGAATGGTATTTGCTTTAACAATCTACAGTTAATAGCAAACTTAAGAATGAAGTTTGAATTTGGTACTTATCAAGGAATAACGACTATTTTTAAACTTGCGCATTTTTTTAATTTTTTTATATGTAAATTGCTGAAACGTTATAAAAGTAAGATGTATTTGATAGAAAATTTTTTGCTTAATTGAATGGTATTTGCTTTAACCATCTACAATTAATAGCAAGCTCAAGAATAAAGTTTGAAATTGGTACTTATCAAGAAATAACGACTTTCTTTAAACTTGCGTAATTTCTTGATTTTTTTTATATTTACATTGCTGAAATAATATAAAGGTAGGATGTATTTGATAGAAAATTTCCCGTTCAATCAAACTGTACTTGCCTCAACCATCTTCAATTAATAGCAAGCTCAAGAATAAAGTTTGAAGTTGGTACTTATCAAGGAATAACGACTATCTTTAAACTTGCGTATTTTTTTGATTTTTTTTTATATTTACATTGCTGAAAAGTTATAAAAATAGAAAGTATTTGATAGAAAATTTTTTGCTCAATTAAACGGTATTTGTCTCAACTATCTACAGTTAATAGCAAGCTCAAGAATAAAGTTTGAAATTGGTATTTACCAAGAAATAACGACTCTTTTTAAACTTGCGTATTTTTTTGATTTTTTTTATATTTACATTAATGAAACTTTATAAAACTAGAACGTGTTTGATAAAAAATATTCTGCTCAATCAAATAGTACTTGCTTCAACTATTTACAGTCAATAGCAAGCTCAAGAATGAAGTTTGAAATTGGTACTTATCAAGGAATAACGACTATCTCTAAACTTGCGCATTTTTTAATTTTTTTTATATTTATATTGCTAAAACTCTATAAAACTAAAATGTGTTTAATAGAAAGTATCCTGCTCAATCGAAAAGTATTTGCTGCAACCATTTACAGTCAATAGCAAGCTCAAGAATGAAGTTTGAAATTGGTATTTATCAAGAAATAACAACTCTCTTTAAACTTGCGCATTTTTTTGATTTTTTTTATATTTACATCGCTGAAACGTCATAAATGTAGAATGTATTTGATAGAAAATTTCTTGCTAAATCGAATGGTACTTGTGTCGACCATCCACAATTAATAGCAAGCTCAAGAATATAGTTTGAAATTGGTACTTATCAAGGAATAACAACTATCTTTAAACTTGCGAATTTTTTTAATTTTTTTTATATTTACATTGCTAAAACTCTATAAAACTATAATGTGTTTGATAGAAAATTTTCTGCCTAATCGAATGGTACTTGTGTCGACCATCTACAATTAATAGCAAGTTCAAGAATATAGTTTGAAATTGGTATTTATCAAAGAATAAAAACTATCTTTAAACTTGCGAATTTTTTTGATTTTTTTTATATTTACTTTGCTGAAACGTATTGAAGGTAGGATACATTTAATAGGAAATTTCCTGCTCAATCAAATAGTACTTGCCTCAACTACTTACAGTCAATAGCAAGCTCAAGAATGAAGTCTGAAAGTGGTACTTATCAAGGAATAACGACTATTTTTAAACTTGTGAATTTTTTTGATTTTTTCTATATTTACATTGCTGAAACGTTATAAAGGTAAAATGTATTTAATAGAAAATTTTCTACTTATTAGAATGGTACTCACTTCAACCATCTACAATTAATAGCAAGCTCAAAAATGAAGTTTGAAATTGGTACTTAACAAGAAATAAGGACTATTTCTAAACTTGCGTATTTTTTTAATTTTTTTTATATTTACATTGCAGAAACATTATAAAAAAAGATGTATTTAATAGAAAATTTTCTGCTCAATCGAGCGGTACTTGCTTCAATTATCTACAATTAATAGCAAGCTCAAGAATGAAGTTTGAAATTGGTACTTATCAAGGAATAACAACTATCTTTAAACTTGCGTATTTTTTTAATTTTTTTTATATTTACATTGCTGAAACCTTATAAAAGCAAAATGAATTTGATAGAAAATTTTTTGTTCAATCGAATGGTACTTGTGTTGACCATCTACAATTAATAGCAAGCTCAAGAATATAGTTTGAATTTGGTACTTATCAAGGAATAACAACTATCTTTAAACTTGCGTATTTTTTTAATTTTTTTTATATTTACATTACTAAAACTCTATAAAATTAAAATGTGTTTAATAGAAAAGATCCTGCTTAATCGAAAAGTATTTGCTTCAACCATTTACAATCGATAGCAAGCTCAAAAATGAAGTTTGAAATTGGTATTTATCAAGAAATAACGACTCTTTTTAAACTTGCCAATTTTTTTAATTTTTTTTATGTTTTCATTGCTGAAACGTTATAAAAGTAAAACCTATTTGATAGAAAATTTTCTACTTATTAGAATGGTACTCACTTCAACCATCTACAATTAATAGCAAGCTCAAAAATAAAGTTTGAAATTGGTACTTAACAAGAAATAAGGACTATTTTTAAACTTGCGTATTTTTTAAATTTTTTCTATATTTACATTGCTAAAACATTATAAAAAAAAAACTATTTAATAGAAAATTTTTTGCTCAATCGAGCGGTACTTGTTTCAACCATCTACAAATAATAGCAAGCTCAAGAATAAAGTTTGAAATTGGTACTTATCAAGGAATAACGACTATCTTTAAACTTGCGCATTTTTTTAATTTTTTTTATATTTACATTGCTGAAAGGTTATAAAGCTAAAATGTGTTTATTAGAAAATATCCTGCTCAAACGAATAGTACTTGCTTCAACCATCTACAATCAATAGCAAGCTCAAGAATGAAGTTTGAAATTGGTATTTATCAAGAAATAACAACTCTCTTTTAAACTTGAGTATTTTTTTAATTTTTTTTATATTTACATTGCTAAAACATTATTAAAAAAATGTAATTGATAGAAAATTTTCTGCTCAATCAAATGGTATTTGCTTTAACTATCAACAATTAATAGCAAGCTCAAGAATAAAATTTGAAATTGGTACTTATCAAGGAATAACGACTATCTTTAAACTTGCGCATTTTTTTAATTTTTTTATATTTATATTGCTGAAACGTTATAAAAATAAAATGCATTTGATAGAAAATTTTCTGCCCAATCGAATGGTCTTTGCTTTTATCATCTACAATTAATAGCAAACTCAAAAATAAAGTTTGAAATTGGTACTTATCAAGGAATAACGACTATCTTTAAACTTGCGCATTTTTTTAATTTTTTTTATATTTAAATTATTGAAACGTTATAAAAGTAAGATGTATTTGATAGAAAATTTCCTGTTTAATCAAATGATACTTGCCTCAACCATCTTCAATTAATAGCAAGCTCAAGAAGGAAGTTTGAAATTGGTACTTATCAATGAATAACGACCATCTTTAAATTTGCGTATTTTTTGAGTTTCTTTATATTTACATTGCTGAAACTTCATAAAACTAAAACGTGTTTGATAGAAAATATCCTGCTCAATCGAATAGTATTTGCCTCAACCATCTACGGTCAATAGCAAGCTCACGAATAAAGTTTGAAGTTGGTACTTATCAAGGAATAACGACTATCTTTAAACTTGCGTATTTTTTTAATATTTTTTATATTTACATTGCCAAAGCGTTATGAAAGTAAGATGTATTTGACAGGAAATTTCCTGCTCAATCGAATGGTAATTGCTTTAACCATCTGCAATTAATAGAAAGCTCAAAAATAAAGATTGAAATAGGTACTTATCAAGGAATAACGACTATCTTTAAACTTGCGTATTTTTTTGATTTTTTTTATATTTACATTGCTAAAACGTTATAAAAGTAAAATGTATTTGTTAGGAAATTTTTTGCTTAATAGAATAGTACTTGTCTCAACCATCAAAAATTAATATAAAGCTCCAGAATAACGTTTGAAATTGGTACTTATCAAGGAATAACGACTATCTTTAAACTTGCGTATTTTTTGATTTTTTTTTTTATATTTACATTACTGAAGCCTTATAAAAGTAAGATATATTTAATAGAAAATTTCCTGGTAAATCTAATGGTATTTGCTCCAACCTTCTACAATTAATAGCAAGCTCAAGGATGAAGTTTGAAATTGGTACTTATCAAGGAATAACGACTATC
Source organism: Tribolium confusum (assembly GCA_029207805.1). Lineage (NCBI taxonomy): Eukaryota > Metazoa > Arthropoda > Insecta > Coleoptera > Tenebrionidae > Tribolium > Tribolium confusum. Next base: position 342,765 of record JALGAY010000034.1, on the reverse strand, counting down.
TTTAAACTTGCATATTTTTTTAATTTTTTTTATAATTAAATTATTGAAACGTTATAAAAGTAAAATGTATTTGATAGAAAATTTCCTGTTCAATCAAACGGTACTTGCCTCACCACCTTCAATTAATAGTAAGCTCAAGAATGAAGTTTGAAATTGGTACTTATCAAGGAATAACGACCATCTTTAAACTTGCGTATTTTTTTGAGTTTCTTTATATTTACATTGCTGAAACTTCATAAAACTCAAATGTGTTTGATAGAAAATATCCTGCTCAATCGAATAGTACTTGCCTCAACCACCTACAATCAATAGCAAGCTCAAGAATGAAGTTTGAAATTGGTACTTATCAAGGAATAACGACTATCTTTAAACTTGCGCATTTTTTTGATTTTTTTTATATTTACATTGCTGAAACGTTATAAAAGTAAAACGTGTTTAATAGGAAATTTTTTACTTAATAGAATAACATTTGCTTCAACCACCTACAAATAACAGCAAGCTCAAAAATAAAGTTTGAAATTGGTACTTATCAAGGAATAACGACTATCTTTAAACTTGCGAATTTTTTTGATTTTTTTTATATTTAGATTGCTGAAACTTTATAAAGCTAAAATGTGTTTGATAGAAAATATCCTGCTCAATCGAATAGTATTTGCTTCAACCATCTACAATCAATAGCAAGCTCAAGAATAAAGTTTAAATTTGGTATTTATCAAGAAATAACGACTCTCTTTAAACTTGCGTATTTTTTTGATTTTTTTTATATTTACATTGTTGAAACGTTATACAAATAGGATCTATTTGATAGAAAATTTCCTGCTAAATCGAATGGTACTTGTTTTAACCATCCACAGTTAATAGCAAGCTTAAGACTAAAGATTGAAATTGGTACTTATCAAGGAATAACGACTATCTTTAAACTTGCAAAATTTTTTAATTTTTTTTATATTTACATTGCTGAAATGTTATAAAGATAGGATGTATTTGATAGAAAATTTTCTGCTCAAAAAAATGGTATTTGTTTTAACCATCTACAATTAATAGCAAGCCCAAGAATGAAGTTTGAAATTGGTATTTATTAAGAAATAACGACTCTGTTTAAACTTGCGTATTTTTTTAATTTTTTTTATATTTACATTGCTAAAACTTTATAAAACTAGAATGTGTTTAATATAAAATATTTTTTTCAATCGAATAGTATGTGCTTCAACCATCTACAATCAATAGCAAGCTCAAGAATGAAGATTGAAATTAGTACTTATCAAAGAATAGCAACTATCTTTAAACTTGCGTATTTTTTTGTTTTTTTTTATATTTACATTGCTAAAATTTTATAAAACTAAAAAGTGTTTTATAGAAAATATCCTGCTTAATTGAATAATACTTGTTTTAACCATCTACAATCAATAGCAAGCTCAAGAATGAAGTTTGAAATTGGTATTTATCAAAAAATAACAACTCTCTTTAAACTTGCGTATTTTTTTGATTTTTTTTATATTTACATTGCTGAAACGTTATAAAAGTAGAATGTATTTGATAGAAAATTTCCTGCTCAATCGAATGGTATTTGTGTCGACCATCTACAATTAATAGCAAGCTCAAGAATATAGTTTAAATTTGGTACTTATCAAGGAATAACAACTGTCTTTAAACTTGCGTATTTTTTTGATTTTTTTTATATTTACATTGCTAAAACTCTATAAAACTAAAATGTTTTTAATAGAAAATATCCTGCTCAATTGAATTGTATTTGCTGCAACCATTTACAATCAACAGCAAGCTCAAGAATGAGGTTTGAAGTTGGTATTTATCAAGAAATAACGACTCTTTTTAAACTTGCGCATTTTTTTAATTTTTTTTATATTTACGTTACTGAAACGTTATAAAAATAGAATGTATTTGATAGAAAATTTCCTGCTTAATCATATGGTACTTGCTTTAACCATCTACAATTAATAGCAAACTCAAAAATAAAGTTTGAAATTGGTACTTATCAAGGAATAACGACTATCTTTAAACTTGCGCATTTTTTAAATTTTTTTTATATTTAAATTATTGAAACGTTATAAAAGTAAGATGTATTTGATACAAAATTTCCTGTTTAATCAAATGGTACTTGCCTCAACCACCTACAATCAATAGCAAGCTCAAGAATGAAGTTTGAAATTGGTACTTATCAAGGAATAACGACTATCTTTAAACTTGCGCATTTTTTTGATTTTTTTTATATTTACATTGCTGAAACGTTATAAAAGTAAAACGTATTTAATAGGAAATTTTTTACTTAATAGAATAACATTTGCTTCAACCACCTACAAATAATAGCAAGCTCAAAAATAAAGTTTGAAATTGGTACTTATCAAGGAATAACGACTATCTTTAAACTTGCGAATTTTTTTGATTTTTTTTATATTTAGATTGCTGAAACTTTATAAAGCTAAAATGTGTTTGATAGAAAATATCCTGCTCAATCGAATAGTATTTGCTTCAACCATCTAGAATCAATAGCAAGCTCAAGAATAAAGTTTAAATTTGGTATTTATCAAGAAATAACGACTCTCTTTAAACTTGCGTATTTTTTTGATTTTTTTTATATTTACATTGTTGAAACGTTATACAAATAGGATCTATTTGATAGAAAATTTCCTGCTAAATCGAATGGTACTTGTTTTAACCATCCACAGTTAATCAGATTTGTGTCTGCCATTTAACCTTTTGTACATTTTTGTTTTAATGTGCAATAAACTTTATTATTATTATTATTATTATTATATACCGGTTTCGGGTTTGTTCCGGCGAATTTATCCAAAAAGTAAAAAAAGGGCAAAAAAAAGGCGAAAAAAATTCTTTTTTTCTCAGGGTTTTATTTAATGAACTAATGTTAGTACTGGTTTTTTTTGGTAGGGGAAGCCATTCATAAAAATTTTAGTTTGAAATTTCAGTTTGGTTAAAAAAAAATTGGTATTTTTCGGTAAAAATCACTTGCTGGTTAAGGAAATTCAGACATACAATTAAAATATTATTCTTAATTTTTAAGGGGAAAATTTTACTAGCAAACAGGGGATATAGATTTAGTAAAGTTTTAAAGGTTAAGATAATAATTTTAAAAGTATTGATTGAACTAGATTTTTGCTGGTTTCTCGGGAAGGAAACCAAATTGTGTTAGTTAAAATTATATTTTCTATAAAGTTTTATTATAGCTTTGAGATTAGCTACTGAATTTTTTTATATGTGAATAATAGTAAGGTTCAATTTTATAAAAATTGATTTTAGTTGCAGTATTTACTTTTAAGTTTTACGTAATTGTAGATTTAGGAATTTTTTTTGTATGGACTAAGTTTGTGCCAGCAGTTGCGGTTATACAAACTATGCAAGCTAATTTTTTTTAGTATAATTAGGTGTTAATTAGAAAATGAAGAAATAATTTTTTAGGTGAAATTTTATATTTTTGAATATTTTGTTTAATGCTTCTGAAGTTAGGAAATTTGGTTTATAAACTAGGATTAGATACCCTATTATTACAAATGTGAATTTTTTACTTAAAATGATTATTAGTTATGTTCTTTAAAGTTAAAGAATTTGGCGGTATTTTAGTCTTTTCAGAGGAACCTGTTTTTTGATTGATAATCCACGATAAGTTTTACTTTTGTTTTTAATTTATATATCGTCGTTTATAAAGATTTTATTAGAATTATAATTTTTGATTTTTTAATTAAAATTGAGTTCAGATCAAGGTGTAGTTAATATAAAAGTTAAAACGGGTTACATTGTATTTATATATGGTTATTTTATTGAAAATAATATATAAATTGGATTTGAAAGTAATGTTGTTATTTATGCAACTTGATTTAGCTCTAAAATATGCACATATCGCCCGTCGCTTTCACTTTAAGGTGAAATAAGTCGTAACAGAGTAGGTTTATTGGAAAATGAGCCTGGAATGATCAAATTAGAGCTTGGTTAAGCGTTTTATTTACACTAAAAAGTTAATTGTGAAATTCAATTTAATTTGAAATTTGAGGGTTATTGTATTATCTAAGGTTATTTTATTTTTGTAAGAAATATATTTGTTTTTATTAATTTTATTTGAATAAATTTTTTTTATTATAGCTTATTGTACTGTGAAGGAAGTTCTTTTTTTCTGTAAAAGTAAATTTTATTAGTTGTACCTTTTGTATCAGGATTTATTAAAAATAGTTTAATGATTTAATTTTCTCGAATCTATAAGAGTTATAATAATATTTATATTAATGTAGAATAATTATTTATAATATTATTATGGAAATGAAATGTTATTCGTTTATAGATATATCTAGTTTTCTAAGAAATAAGTTTAATTTAATTGTTAGTATTATTTATATATGTTTAAATTATGTGATGTTAACATTAAATATTCAAGGGGATAAGCTTTTGAATTTGTTTTATATATAATTAATTATTAATAATAAATAGGATTAGAATTTTCCATTTTTGTAAGTATGTTATATTTTATTATTTATTTAGGTTGATTTAATTTTTTATTAAATTTTTTATTAGAATGTTGTTTTTATTTTTAATTGATAATTAATTATGATTGAATTAGTATAATTTTATGTAATTTTATGTTTTATTGTCAGGTTATTTTAAGGAATTCGGCAAAATAATTTTCACCTGTTTATTAAAAACATGGCTTTTTGAGTATTATTTAAGGTCAGGCCTGCTCCATGATTTTTAAATAGCCGCAGTATTTTGACTGTGCAAAGGTAGCATAATCATTAGTTTCTTAATTAGAAGCTGGAATGAATGGTTCGATGAGAAATTGACTGTCTCATTTTAATTGAATTAGAACTTAAATTTTAAGTGAAAATGCTTAAATGTTTTATGAGGACGAGAAGACCCTATAGAGTTTTATTTTAAATTTTTTAGTTTTATGTAAGATTTAATTTGAATTTATTAAATTTGAAATTTTGTTGGGGTGATGTGAAAATTAGAAAAACTTTTTATTTTATTACACAATAATTATTGAATTGATGATCCTGAATTTTGGATTATAAGATTTAATTACCTTAGGGATAACAGCGTAATTTTTTTGAAAGTTCTTATTGAAAAAGAAGTTTGCGACCTCGATGTTGGATTAAAATTTATTTATGGTGCAGTAGCTATAAAATTAGGTCTGTTCGACCTTTAAAATTTTACATGATCTGAGTTTAAACCGGTGTGAGCCAGGTTGGTTTCTATCCTTTAAATTTTGAAGCATTTTAGTACGAAAGGACCAGGTGTTTGAATTATATTTTTATAGTTGATTATGATTGTTGTTTTGGCAGATTAGTGCTATAGATTTAGAATCTTTTTATGTAAATTTATTTTACAAATAACATTGATTTTAAAAGATATAATTTTGTTAGGATTTTCAATGATTATTTTGGTTGTTTGTGTATTAGTAGGGGTAGCATTTTTGACTTTATTAGAGCGAAAGGTTTTAGGGTATATCCAGATTCGAAAGGGTCCTAATAAGGTAGGATTTGTGGGTTTATTACAACCTTTTAGTGATGCAATCAAACTTTTTACTAAAGAGCAGACTTTTCCTTATATATCTAATTTAAATATTTATTATTTTTCTCCTGTTTTTAATTTTTTTATTTCTTTGTTATTATGAATGGTAATACCTTTTGTTACAGTTTATTTGAATTTTAATTTATCATTATTGTTTTTTTTGGCTGTGTCTAGTTTAAGTGTTTATACAGTCATAATAGCTGGGTGGTCTTCTAATTCTTCTTATGCATTATTAGGGAGATTGCGAGCTGTAGCTCAAACAATTTCTTATGAGGTGAGTTTGGCTTTAATTTTAATATCTTTTGTTTTTCTTATTTTGAGGTTAAGACTTATTGATTTTTCTGGATATCAGTTTTATAGGTGATTTATTTTTATATGTTTTCCATTAGGGTTTATATGAATTATTTCTAGTTTAGCAGAAACTAATCGAACTCCGTTTGATTTTGCTGAGGGTGAATCAGAGTTGGTATCAGGTTTTAATGTGGAATATAGAAGAGGAGGTTTTGCTATAATTTTTTTGGCTGAGTATGCTAGTATTTTATTTATAAGAATGATTTGCGTTATATTGTTTTTGGGGGGCTGATTTAATTTCTTATTTATTTTTTGTTAAGTTGGTTTTCTTTTCTTTTTTTTGAATTTGAGTACGTGGTACTTTACCTCGTTTCCGGTATGATAAGCTTATGTACTTGGCTTGAAAGAGTTTTTTACCTAGTTCTTTAAATTTTTTACTTTATTATTTTTGTTTTAAGCTAGCTATTTTTGTCATTTTAATTTAGTTAATAAAATTTAGTACAAACTAATAGAAAGTATTATTTCTTTCTTATATTTTCAAAATATAAACTTGTTCAAGTTCATTAGTTAATTAATTATTTTATTTCATCTTGTGTATATGATAGGATTAATTAAATAAAAAGTGAAATAAAGTACGGTTAAGATTTGTCCTGTTATAATGTAAGGGTCTTCTACTGGTCGGGCTCCAATTCATGTTAATAAGCAGACGGTAGTAACTATTCTTCAAAATAAAGTTTTATTAATTGGGTAAAATTGATTTCCTAGGAAGTTTTTTTTTCCTGTGAATGGTATAATATAGAGAATTGCAATTGATATAGCTAGGGCTACAACTCCTCCTAGTTTATTAGGAATTGATCGGAGAATTGCATAGGCAAATAAAAAATATCATTCTGGTTGAATATGAACTGGAGTTACCAAAGGATTGGCTGGGATAAAATTATCTGGATCTCCTAACAGGTAGGGATTTATTAAAGATAGAAGAACTAGTGAAATTGTTATAATTAAAAATCCCACGATGTCTTTGAAAGAGAAATAAGGATGGAATGGAATTTTGTCAATATTTCTGTTTATTCCTAAAGGATTATTTGATCCTGTTTGATGGAGAAATAGTAAATGAATTATTACTATAGCAGCTACAATGAAAGGGAGGAGGAAATGAAATGAAAAAAACCGAGTTAATGTTGCATTGTCAACAGCAAAACCCCCTCATACTCATTGTACAATAGTAGTTCCTAAATAAGGGATTGCTAATAGTAAATTTGTAATAACTGTAGCTCCTCAAAATGATATTTGCCCTCACGGTAATACATAAACTAAGAAGGCTGTTGCTATTACTAGGAATAAGATTGTTACTCCGGCTATTCATGTGTGAATTAGGTTATATGAACTGTAATAAATTCCTCGGCCAATATGGAGGTAGATGCAAATGAAAAAGAATGAGGCTCCGTTAGCGTGAAGAGTTCGGATTAATCAACCATTGTTTACATCTCGGCAAATATGAGCAACTCTGTTGAATGCAAGATTAACATTTGGGCAATAGTGTATTGCTAAAAAAATTCCTGTAATGATTTGAATTCCTAAGCATAGTCCTAGGAGGGAGCCAAAATTTCATAATGTAGAAATTCTTGAAGGTGTTTGTAGATCAACTAAGGAGTTATTTACGATTTTTAGTAAAGGTGAATATTTTCGGATTGGTATTTTCATTAGTTTATTTGACGAATAGGGCCTTTTTTAAATTGAGTAATTTTTACAGTTGCTACTAAGGTAATTAATAAATATATAATTATTAGTGTTAAAATTAGTCTTGTAGGTATAAAGGCATATTTAGCAAGGGAGTTTCTGATGCAATTGGTTTTGTTTATTACATTTAATTCATTGTTTGAGGTTAAATTGTTACAGTAGGGTTTAATTGTTAAATAGAATATTGGTAATAATATTAGTGGAATTAATTCTTTAATTTGTGGTTTGAATTTTTCATTTGATGCAATTCTGGTTATATATATGAATAGAATTAATATTCCACCAATTAGAATTAAGAATAGGATATAAGAGAATCAGAATCTTCTAATGAAATTTCCTGTAATTAAGCTAATTAAAATTGTTTGAATTAGAAGTGTTATCCCTATTGATAAGGGGTGATTTATTAAAATGAACATAGTTGAGATTATTATTCTTGATGATAAGAGTAGAGTGATTATTTCAAGAAATAGTTTAATTAAAATATTAATTTTGGAGATTAATGATAAATTTAGTAGTTTTTTCTTGATGTTTTTAAAGCTAGGCTTATTTTTAGTTTACAAGACTAATATTTTATTTAAATTATAAAAACTTATGTTAATATATAAATTTATTGGATTGTTTATGTTTATTAGGGGTTTGTTAGTATTTAGAATAAAACGTAAGCATTTACTTTTGATATTATTAAGATTGGAATTTATTGTTTTATCAATTTATTTAATTTTATTTATCTATTTAAGGTTTTTGGGGGAAGAATTTTTTTTCTCAATGGTTTTCTTGACATTTAGAGTTTGCGAAGGTGTTTTGGGACTATCAATTTTGGTATCTTTAATTCGCAGACATGGAAATGATTATTTTCAAAGTTTTAGTTTGTTATGATAAAGTTTTTATTTTCTTTGGTATTTATGATTCCTTTATGTTTTATAAGATCGTTTTGATTAAATCAGTTTATTTGGTTTGTTTTAGTTTTTTTATTTTTTTCTTGTTTTGCTTTTAGTAGATTATTTGTTTGTATTTCTTATGAATTAGGGGTTGATTTATTATCTTATATGATGATTTTTTTAAGTTTTTGAATTTGTAGGTTGATATTATTGGCTAGAAATAAAATTTATTTAGCTGGGAGTTTTACTTCTTATTTTTTATTTATTGTTTTAGTATTAATGATTTCGCTGTTTTTGGCTTTTGGTTTTATGAATTTATTTTTATTTTATGTGTTTTTTGAGATTAGGTTAATTCCTACATTAATTTTAATTGTTGGTTGGGGCTATCAGCCAGAGCGTTTACAGGCTGGTATTTATTTGTTGTTTTATACATTATTTGCTTCTTTACCAATAATGATTTCATTGTTTTTTTGTTATGATCATTTTAATTCTTTGCATTATTTTTTTTTTGTTAGTGAAATTGACAGTTTATTGATTTATGTACTTATAAATTTTGTATTTTTTGTTAAGATTCCTATGTTTTTTGTTCATTTATGATTACCAAAGGCACATGTTGAGGCCCCAGTTGCTGGGTCAATGATTTTGGCTGGAATTATACTTAAATTAGGTGGTTATGGTATAGCTCGTCTGATAGTAGTATTTATAGGTTTAGGTGTTAGAATTAATTTGATTTTTATTGGTTTAAGATTAGTAGAGAGATTTTATGTTTCGTTAATTTGTTTACGTCAAAGAGATATAAAGTCTTTAATTGCTTATTCTTCTGTATCTCATATAGGACTTGTTTTATCAGGTGTTATAACTATGAATTATTGAGGGTTAGCAGGTTCTTTAACGATAATGGTTGCTCATGGATTATGTTCGTCTGGTTTATTTTGTTTGGCTAATATTTCTTATGAGCGGTTAGGGAGTCGAAGTTTATATATTAATAAAGGTTTAATTAATTTAATTCCTAGCCTATCATTGTTTTGATTTCTTTTATTGTCTTCTAATATAGCTGCTCCTCCTTCGTTGAATTTATTAGGGGAAATTGCTTTGATCAATAGATTAATAGGTTTTAGTAGTTTTAGTATGTTAATATTAATATTACTATCTTTTTTTAGAGCTGTTTATTCTTTATTTTTATATTCTTATAGACAACATGGAATGATTTATTCTGGTGTTTATTCATTTTTTCCTTGTAGAATTCGTGAATTTTTATTATTGATTTTACACTGATTGCCTTTAAATTTATTTGTTTTAAGAGGTGAGTTTTTTATGTTGTGGATTTATTTAGATAGTTTAATTAAAATTTTGATTTGTGGTGTCAGAGATATATTTATAGTATTCTAAGTAATTCATATTTGTTTAATTTATTCAGGATTTTTCCTTTTTTTGGGGTTTAGATTTTTTTGTGTTAGAGTTTATTTAATATTATTAGATTTAACTTATTTTTTAGAGTATAATTTAATTGTTATTAATTCAAGCTCTGTGGTAATAACGTTTTTATTTGATTGAATATCATTATTATTTATGAGATTTGTATTATTTATTTCAAGAATAGTGATTTTTTATAGGCGTGAGTATATAAGGGGTGATTTAAATGTTAATCGATTTATTTTATTAGTAGTTATGTTTGTTTTTTCAATAATATTGCTTATTATTAGCCCTAATTTGATTAGAATTTTATTAGGATGAGACGGGTTAGGTTTAGTTTCTTACTGTTTAGTAATTTATTATCAGAATGTTAAATCATTTAATGCAGGTATGTTAACAGCTTTAAGAAACCGGATTGGGGATGTTGCTTTACTAATAGCTATTGCGTGAATATTAAATTACGGGAGATGAAATTATGTGTTTTATTTATTTGAATTAGGTTCTGATTTTTATATGTGTGTTATTTCTTATTTAATTGTATTGGCTGCTATAACAAAGAGAGCTCAAATTCCTTTTTCTTCTTGATTGCCTGCTGCTATAGCGGCCCCTACTCCAGTATCTTCTTTAGTTCATTCTTCAACTTTGGTTACTGCCGGGGTTTATTTACTTATTCGTTTTAATTTTTGTTTTAGGGAAATTTTACTTTATTTGTTGTTATTTATTTCAAGAATAACAATATTTATATCTGGTTTAGGGGCTAGGTTTGAATTTGATTTAAAGAAAATTATTGCTTTGTCGACTTTAAGTCAATTAGGGTTGATAATAATAATTTTGTCATTAGGAAGTTATGAGTTGGCTTTTTTCCATCTTTTAACACATGCTTTGTTTAAGGCTCTTCTTTTTATATGTGCTGGGAATATTATTCATAGTTTAAGGAATTGTCAAGATATTCGTTTCATAGGAGGTTTGGTGAGATTTATACCTTTAACTTGTGTATATTTTAATGTAAGAAATTTATCTTTATGTGGAATTCCATTTTTGAGTGGATTTTATTCAAAGGACTTGATTGCTGAAGTTTTAAGAATGGGCTATCTAAGTTTGTATGTATATATTGTTTTTTATTTGTCTATTGGTTTGACGGTTTGTTATAGATTTCGTTTGGTTTATTATTCTTTTGTTGGTGATTTTAATTTTTTATCTATTAATGGATTATTCGAGAGGGGAATTGTAATGTTGAAAGGTATAGGAGGATTAATTTTTCTAGTAATTTTTATAGGAAGCGTGGGAAGTTGATTAATTTTTCCTTATCCTTATGTTATTGTTTTACCTTTTTATATAAAGATAATAACTTTAATTATAGTAATTTTAGGTGCTTGAATTGGTTATGTTATATCTAAATTTTATATTAGGTATATTAATTTATCTTTGCATAATTATAATTTAACATGGTTTTTATCTGGGATATGAAATATACCTATTATTTCTACTTATGGTGTTAATTTTTATCCAATTTATTTAGGTTCCTATGTCTATAAAACTATAGATCAAGGGTGATCTGAAGTTTTTGGTTCTCAGGGAATTTATGGTACTTTAATTAGTGGAACTAAGATTTCTCAAGTTTTTATATTTAATAGAATTAAGATTTTTTTTATTTTAATAATTGTTTGGTTAATATTAATTGGTGTTGTTATTTACTTAAATAGCTTATTTAGAGCATGATATTGAAGATATTAGGGAGATTAATTTAATCTTTGAGTATTCATAAATTATGAATTATTTTTACATTGAAAATGTAATGTTTTAGTTAAACTATATGAATTAGAAATATAAACATTACTAATGCTTTAAATTAAGTTAGAAGCTTATTTTTTATATATTTCTTTAATTGGAATTAGACTTCAATTTTATCATTAACAGTGATATACCTCTATTTTGGTTTCAATTAAAAATAAGGATTAATTATTAATCAGAATTTTAGGTCGAAACTAAATGTAAATTTTTTACTTCTTATTTAAGATAAATTGATTTTCAATAATTTTTAAATGCAAATTAAATGTTATTATTTAACTATTATCCTATTTAATAAGTTCAATTTAAAGCACCTTGCTTTCATTCATGAATTAGACCGATTATTAAAATGATAATAAATAATGTTAAGGTAGGTATGTATGAGATTGGTGAGTTAATTTTAAGGGTTACGATTAATGGAAATAGTAAGGTGATTTCAACATCAAAGATTAGAAAAATAATAGCAATTAAAAAAAAATGAAGTGAGAAAGGTAGACGGGTAGAGGATTTTGGATCGAAACCACATTCAAATGGGGATCTTTTTTCTCGATCAGAAATTGATTTTTTTGAGGTTAGGTTTAGTAAGACGATCAGAATTGATCTGATTATTATAATTACTAGAGATATAATAGTTAGTGTTGTTATTATTTATACTATTGGTGTAGATCTTTTGATTGGAAGTCAAAAATAATTTTTATACTATATAAATAACTACCTCATCAGTAAATAGTAATATATAGGAATAGTCATACTACGTCTACAAAGTGTCAATATCATGCTGCTGCTTCAAATCCGAAGTGATGAATAGGGGAAAAGTGATTATTTAAATGTCGAGCTAGACAAATTGCTAGGAATGTAGTCCCAATGATTACATGGATTCCGTGGAATCCTGTTGCTATAAAAAATGATGAACCGTAAGCTGCATCTGAGATAGTGAAGGGCGATTCAATATACTCATATCCTTGGAGAATGGTAAAATATAAACCTAGAATTACTGTTAATATTAAGCCTTGGGAAGTTTGTTTGAAATTATTTTCTATTAATCTGTGATGTGCTCATGTGACAGTTAATCCTGAAGTTAGAAGGATTAGCGTATTTAAGAGGGGAATTTGAATAGGATTGAAAGTTTCGATTCCTTTAGGTGGTCATATTATTCCAATATCAATTGCGGGAGCAAGACTGTTATGGAAAAATCCTCAAAAAAATGAAAGGAAAAAAAATACTTCAGATGTAATAAATAAAATTATTCCTCATTTTAATCCTAATGTTACAGTAAAGGTGTGTTGACCTTGAAATGTTCCTTCTCGAGAAATATCTCGTCATCATTGGTATATGATTAGAATTATTGAGATTGAACCAATTATTATAAGTGATGAGTCAAATATGTGGAACCATTTAATTAAACCTGATATTATAATTATAGCTCTTAATGATCTTAAAATAGGTCATGGTCTAATATCTACTAAATGATAAGGGTGATTTTTATGCATTAGTTTACTTCTCTGGAGTATAGAGTTCTTAGAACTGCAAATACATAAGATTGAATAATTGCTACAGCTCTTTCTAAAGTTAGGAGTAAAATTTGAACAATAATAAGGATATTTAGCATTAAGGTTGATAGTATTGTTCCTGTATTACCGAGTAAGGTTATTAGTAAGTGACCTGCAATTATGTTAGCAGATAATCGAATTGCCAGAGTTCCTGGTCGAATTAGGTTTCTAATAGTTTCAATACATACTATAAAAGGTATTAATACGGGAGGAGTTCCCTGGGGAACTAGATGAGCGAGTATATGAATGGAATTGTTTAATCAACCAAATAATATAAATGATAATCATAATGGTAAGGCTAGTGTTAATGTTAAGACTATATGTCTAGTTCTAGTAAAAATATATGGAAATAATCCTAAGAAGTTATTAAATAAAATTAGTCTGAAGATTGCAATGAATGTAAGGGCTGCGGTTTTGTTTTTAGGGCCGAGAAGGGTTAGGAATTCTTTATGAAGAGATATTAGGATTTTGTTTCATATGAAATTGATTCGTGATGGGATTAGTCAAAATATTGGTGGAATAATAAGAATTCCTAAAAGAGTTCTTATTCAATTTAAAGAAGTTCTTCAATTTGTAGAGGGGTCGAATGATGAAAATAGATTTGCTATCATTTTCAATTGGTTTTAATTTCTAGTTTTAGGTTTTGAGAAGGTTTCGTAAGTGTTTGATAAGTAACAGTATAATAATTTATAATGTTAAATGTAACTAGAATGGTGATGAAGATAATTATAAGTAATAATCAGTTTAATGGGGCTATTTGAGGTATTAAGGAGTAATAATATTTATTAATTTAAGCACGACAAGCTAACGTTATTAGTTTAACTAACTCCTTGGTACCGAGGAAACGCGACTGAGTCGCGTGACTGAGGCGGGGGGGGTTCCATTAGAAATATTTGTTAATTACTATAATATGGTTTAAGAGACCAGTGCTTACTTTTCAGCCATCTAATGATTGAATTATTTTTGAAATTCATTTATTGAAGAATTTAGGGGAAATTATTTCTACAACAATTGGCATGAACCTATGATTTGCACCACAGATTTCTGAACATTGGCCGTATATTAATCTAGATCGAGTGGGAATAAATCTTGTTTGGTTTAATCGACCTGGGGTTGCATCAATTTTAACTCCTAGTGATGGGATTGTTCAAGAGTGGATTACATCTGCTGCTGAGACAAGTATTCGAATTTGTGAGAGGAATGGAATAATTATACGGTTATCTACATCTAGTAGACGGAAATTGAATTTGTTAAGTTCATTTTGTGGTGTTATGTATGAATCAAATTTAATGTTTTTGAAGTCTGAATATTCATATGATCAATACCATTGGTGCCCAATGGTTTTAATTGTAATTGTTGGATTGTTAGTTTCATCAAGAATATAAATTAATCGAAGTGACGGTAGGGCAATAAAAATTAGTGTGATTGCCGGTAACACAGTTCAAATTAGTTCAATTATTTGACCTTCTAGTAAGAATCGATGAGTTAGTTTATTGAAAAATAAACCTCTTATTATTTGACCTACTAGAATAGTAATAATTACTAGAATTAGTAAAGTGTGGTCGTGGAAAAATGAGAGTTGTTCTATTAAAGGGGAAGCACTATCTTGAAGTATTAGTAATTTTCAGGTTGCTATTTCTAAAAAAAGTGTTTAACTTTATTGGAGGAATTTAAATCCACTGCACTAGTCTGCCATATTAGAATCTTGAGAGATTCATAGATAACATAATTCTTGAGATAACATAGGAAGTTCAGAATATCTATGATCTGCAGGTGGTATATTTTGTAATCATTCGATGGATGAAGTTATGTTTAATGGAATAATAGTTTTTCGTGAAGATGATATTGCTTCTCATATTATGAAAATGAGGAATAGTACTCCGATTATTGAAATGATTGATCCTACAGAGGAGATAATATTTCAAGTTGTGAAAGCATCAGGATAGTCAGAGTATCGTCGAGGTATTCCTCTTAATCCTAGGAAATGTTGGGGAAAGAATGTCAGGTTTACTCCTATGAATATTACTAGAAATTGGATTTTACATAGTTTTGGGTTTATTGCTACTCCAGTAAATAGGGGGAATCAGTGAACTAGTCCTGCTATAATAGCAAATACAGCTCCTATAGATAGAACGTAATGGAAGTGGGCTACAACATAATAAGTGTCATGAAGTATAATATCGATTGATGAGTTGGCTAATACTACACCTGTAAGACCTCCTACTGTAAATAGGAATACAAATCCTAGAGCTCAAATTAGTGAGGGTCTATAATTTAATTGAGTTCCGTGAAGGGTGGCTAGTCATCTGAAAATTTTAATTCCAGTGGGAACTGCAATAATTATAGTTGCTGATGTGAAATAGGCTCGAGTGTCAACATCTATTCCTACAGTGAATATGTGGTGTGCTCATACAACGAACCCTAGTAATCCAATTGCTATTATAGCATAAATTATTCCTAAAGTGCCAAATGCTTCTTTTTTTCCTCTTTTTTGTCTAATAATATGGGAGATTATCCCGAATCCAGGAAGAATTAGAATGTAAACTTCTGGGTGTCCAAAAAATCAGAATAGGTGTTGATATAGAATTGGGTCTCCCCCACCTGCAGGGTCAAAAAACGATGTATTGATGTTTCGATCAGTTAAAAGTATAGTAATAGCTCCTGCTAGAACTGGTAGTGATAAGAGAAGTAAAATAGCAGTAATTACTACTGCTCAAACAAATAAAGGTATTCGTTCAAATGATATTCCTGTAGGTCGTATATTAATTACTGTAGTAATAAAATTTACAGCTCCTAGGATTGAAGAAATACCAGCTAAGTGTAACCTAAATATTGCTAGGTCAACTGAAGCTCCTCCGTGAGCGATATTGGATGATAAAGGGGGGTAAACAGTTCATCCTGTTCCTGCCCCTCTTTCTACTACTCTTCTTATGATAAGAAGTCTTAATGAGGGTGGTAGGAGCCAGAATCTTATGTTATTTATTCGGGGGAATGCTATATCATGGGCTCCTAGTATTAGTGGTACTAATCAATTTCCAAAACCTCCAATTATAATTGGTATTACTATGAAGAAAATTATAATAAATGCATGGGCTGTAACAATAACGTTATAGATTTGATCATCACCAATTAGTGAACCAGGATTTCCCAGTTCAGCTCGGATTAGTAATCTAAGTGAGGTTCCTACTATTCCTGATCATGCGCCAAATATGAAATAAAGAGTTCCAATGTCTTTGTGGTTAGTTGAAAATAATCATTTGTTCGGTGAGATGGCTGAGGTTTAAGCGGTAAATTGTAAATTTACATACGAAAGTGATTTCTCTTGCCATCTCGTTTATGGTTTAGTAGTCAATTATGACATTGGATTGCAAATCTGAAGGTGAAGTTAGTTCTTAAGCCTAAGGCTTAGAATCATTTCTATTTACAACTTTGAAGGTTGTTAGTTTGTTTAACTTAAATCCTTGTTAAAAGAAGTTAAACATAAGGGAGCATAATGGTAATCTGATTAATGTGATTGAGTTGATTAAGTTAATAATTAAGGGCGTTTTTACTCTGGTTTTGATTTTGGGTTCATTTGTTGTTAGAGTTGAGGAGGAAATTATGATTCGAGTGTAGATGAACAGTATAATTAAAGTGCTTATGATTATTGTTAACGTAAGTAATAACATTTTTTCAGATGATAAGGTGTTGATAACAAATCATTTTGGTATAAATCCGATGAATGGGGGAAGACCTCCTAGTGAAAGAAAGTTTAGTATTACAATAAATTTAGTTAGTTTATTTATTGAAGTGATATTGTTTAATTGGTTTAGATAAAAAGTTTTAGTTTTGTTAAAAATTAAGATGATATTTAAGTTGATTAATGAGTAGATTAGGAAATAGATTAGTCATAGTGAAATGGATGTTATTAATCTTGATAATATTCAACCAATATGATTAATTGAGGATAGGGCTAGAATTTTCCGTATTCTGATTTGATTTATTCTTCTGATAGCTCTAATTGTTAATGATAGAATAATGATCGTTATTAGGAAATTTGTGTGGATTTTGTTATTTATAAGGAGTAGGATTGGGGCAATTTTTTGTCAAGTTAATAGAATTAAAGTATTTATTCATCTAAGACCCTCTATTACTTCAGGGAATCAGAAATGGAAGGGAGCTGCTTCTAATTTTGTTAATAATGCTGAATTTAGTATTATTTTAAGGTTTAAATTCATCAGGGGATGGATGAATTCATCTGTTAATAATAATATTGTAATTCTTATTAGGAGGATAAGTGATGCAAGTGCTTGGGTAATAAAATCTTTCAGTGATGATTCGGAGGCGAAAATGTTTTTACTATTAGAAAATAGGGGGATAATCGATAGTAAGTTAATTTCCAATCCTATCTATATTCTTATTCACGAATAAGAGGATACTGAAATCAAGGTCCCTAGTACTATAGAGTTGAGGAAGATGATTTTATAAATTTTTATTAAAAAGAGAAAGATTTTACTTTCATGGACAGGGTATGAACCTATTAGCTTTGTTAGCTTATCTTTTTATATTTTAGTATAAGATGTATTAGGGTTTTTGATGCTCTAGGTAATAGTTTAATTCTGTTAAATATAATGAAGGTAATTTCTTACATGATTTATTCTATCAAAATACTCCTTTTTCAGGCACTTCATTAAAACTTATTTTGTAAATTTGTAGGGGTTGATTTTGTTATAATGATTTAATTTTTTTTAGTTTAGTTATTTTTGTTTAGTAGGAAGTTTTGATTTTTCAAAAAAAAGTGAAAAATTTGCACATTTTGTGCATCGTGATTTTTCCTAAAAAAAAATTAACTTGAGGTGTTTTACCAGAGGCTATAAATTTGGCTAAAAATTTCATAAAAATGGGCTCTATAATAAAAATTATTGAATTATAATAGGATATATAATTATATATTAAATAAGTAATTATCGTATAAGTATATATTATTGAATTATATAATAAGAGGCTAAATATATGTTATATATATATTAATAAAAGCTATATATATATTATAATTATATATATATATATATAATGGTATTTAATTAATTAAATAGAAAGTATATGATATATAAATATTACTGGAATTAATAATTGCTTGCTACTGAAAGAGAGAAATTAAAAATTGTTTAATTTAAAATTAATGATAAATTAATAGTTTATTTATTTTAATATAAACTTATATATTTCAATAAGACATTATTATTTATAGATATATAAATAATAATGTAGATTATACTACAATTAATTTAATTAATAATAATACATAAATATTTTATAGAAAAAAAAAAAAACTTGCTTATCTCCATTGTTAAATAAATTAATTATATGATAAGTAATAAAAATCGGCAATCTTTGATTACATTATTTAAAAATTAAATTTTAACTAAAAATGAGTTATATACCGGTTTAAGACTAGAGATTAAGACTAAAGATTGAAATTGGTACTTATCAAGGAATAACGACTATCTTTAAACTTGCACAATTTTTTAATTTTTTTTATATTTACATTGCTGAAATGTTATAAAGATAGGATGTGTTTGATAGAAAATTTTCTGCTCAAAAAAATGGTATTTGTTTTAACCATCTACAATTAATAGCAAGCCCAAGAATGAAGTTTGAAATTGGTATTTATTAAGAAATAACGACTCTGTTTAAACTTGCGTATTTTTTTAATTTTTTTTATATTTACATTGCTAAAACTTTATAAAACTAGAATGTGTTTAATATAAAATATTTTTTTCAATCGAATAGTATTTGCTTCAACCATCTACAATCAATAGCAAGCTCAAGAATGAAGTTTGAAATTAGTACTTATCAAAGAATAGCAACTATCTTTAAACTTGCGTATTTTTTTGTTTTTTTTTATATTTACATTGCTAAAATTTTATAAAACTAAAAAGTGTTTCATAGAAAATATCCTGCTTAATTGAATAATACTTGTTTTAACCATCTACAATCAATTGCAAGCTCAAGAATGAAGTTTGAAATTGGTATTTATCAAAAAATAACAACTCTCTTTAAACTTGCGTATTTTTTGATTTTTTTTATATTTATTCCATGATAAGTACCAAATTCAAACTTTATTATTGAGCTTGCTATTAATTGTAGATGTTTGAAACAAACACCGTTCGATTGGGCAAAAAATTTTATATCAAAAAAATCCTACTTTTATTACGTTTCAACAATGTAAATATAAAAAAAATTAAAAAAATACGCATGTTTAAAGAGTGTCGTTATTTCTTGATAAATACCAATTTCAAACTTTATTCTTGAGCTTGCTATTGATTGCAGATGGTTGAGGCAAATACCATTCGATTGAGCAAAATATTTTCTATCAAACACTTTTTAGTTTTATAAAGTTTCAACAATGTAAATATAAAAAAAATAAAAAAAATACGCAAGTTTAAAGAGAGTCGTTACTTCTTGATAAATACCAATTTCAAACTTCATTCTTGAGCTTGCTCTTGATTGTAAATGGTTGAGGCAAATACTATTCAATTGAGCAGGTTATTTTCTATTAAACATATTTTAGTTTTATGAAGTTTCAACAATGTAAATATAAAAAAAAATCAAAAAAATAAGCAAGTTTAAAAAGAGTCGTTATTCCTTGATAAGTACCAATTTCAAACTTTATTCTTGAGCTTGCTCTTGATTGTAAATGGTTGTAGCAAATACTATTCAATTGAGCAGGTTATTTTCTATTAAACATATTTTAGCTTTATGAAGTTTCAACAATGTAAATATAAAAAAAATCACAAAATACGCAAGTTAAAAGACAGTCGTTATTCCTTAGTAAGTACCAAATTTAAACTTCAATCTTGAGCTAGCTATTATTTGTAGATGGTTAAAGCAAATACCATTTGATTGAGCAGAAAATATTCTATAAAATACATTCTACCTTTATAACGTTTCAGCAATTTAAATATAAAAAAAATCAAAAAATACGCAAGTTTAAAGAGAGTCGTTATTTCTTGATAAATACCAATTTCAAACTTCATTCTTGAGCTTGCTGTTAACTGTAGAATGTTGAAGCTATTACCGTTCGATTAAACAGGAAATTTTCTATTAAATACATTTTTTTTTTGTAACGTTTTAGCTATGTAAATATAACAAAAATCAAAAAAATACTCAAGTTTAAAGAGAGTCGTTACTCCTTGATAAGTACTAATTTCAAACTTCATTCTTGAGCGTGCTATTAAATGCAAATGGTTGAAACACATACTATTTGATTAAGCAGGAAATTTTCTATCAAATACATTTTAGTTTCATAGAGTTTCAACAATGTAAATATAAAAAAAATTAAAAAAATACGCAAGTTTAAAGATAGTCGTTATTCCTTGATAAGTACCAATTTCAAACTTTATTTTTGAGCTTGCGATTAAATCTAGATGGTTGAAGCAAGTACCATTCGATTGAGCAAAAAATTTTCTATCAAATACGTTTAATTTTTATAACGTTTCAGCAATGTAAATATGAAAAAAATCAAAAAAATACGCAAGTTTAAAAAGAGTCGTTATTCCTTGATAAGTACCAAATTCAAACTTTATTCTTGAGCTTGATAATAATTGTAGATAGTTAAAGTAAACACCATTCGATTGAGCAGGAAATTTTCTATCAAAAACATCCTACTTTTATAACGTTTCAGCAATGTAAATATAAAAAAAAATCAAAAAATACGCAAGTTTAAAGAGAGTCGTAATTTCTTGATAAATACCAATTTCAAACTTTATTCTTGAGCTTGCTATTAATTGCAATTGGTTGAAGCAAATACTATTCGATTAAGCAGAATATTTTCTATCAAACAATTTTAGTTCTATAAAGTTTCAGCAATGTAAATATAAAAAACATCAAAAAAATACGCGAGTTTAGAGAGAGTCGTTATTTCTTGATAAATACCAATTTCAAACTTTATTCTTGAGATTGCTATAAATTGTAGATAATTTAAGCAAGTACCATTTGATTGAGCAAAAACTTTTCTATCAAATAGATTTTACTTTTGTGACGTTTCAGTAAATTAAATATAAAAAAAATCAAAAAATACGCAAGTTTAAAGAAAGTCGTCATTTCTTGATAAGTACCAATTTCAAATTTCATACTTGAGCTTGCTATTAACTAAAGATGGTCGAGGCAAATAAAATACGATTAAGCAAAAAATTTCCTATCAAATACATCCTATTTTTATAACGTTAAAGCAACTATTCGATTGAGCAAGATATTTTTTATCAAACACATTTTAGTTTTATAAAGTTTCAGCAATGTAAATATAAAAAAAATCAAAAAAATACGCAAGTTTAAATATAGTCGTCATTCCTTGATAAGTACCAATTTCAAACTTTATTCTTGAGCTTGCTGTTAATTGTAAATAGTTGAAAAAAGTACCATTCGATTGAGTAGAAAATTTTCTATAAAATACATCCTACCTTTATAACGCTTTAGCAATGTAAATAAAAAAAAATTAAGAAAATGCGCAAGTTTAAAATTAGTCGTTAATTCTTGATAAATACCAATTTCAAATTTTATTCTTGAGCTTGCTATAAATTGTAGATGGTTAAAACAAACACCATTTGTTTGAGCAGGAAATTTTCTATCAAATACGTCCTCTTTTTTAACGTTTTAGCAATTTAAATATAAAAAAAACCCAAGTTTAAAAAGAATCGTTATTTTTTGATAAATATCAATTTCAAACTTCATTCTTGAGCTTGCTATTAATTGTACATGGTTGAAGCAAGTACCATTCGATTGAGCAGAAATTTTTCTATTAAATACATCCTACTCTTATAACGTTTCAATAATGTAAATATAAAAAAAACTAAAAAAATTTGCAAGTTAACTATATTTAGTCGTTATTTCTTAATAAATACCAATTTCAAACTTCATTCTTGAGCTTGCTATTGATTGTAGATGGTTGAAGCAAGTACTATTCGATTGAGCAGGATACTTCCTATCAAACACATTCTAGTTTTATAAAGTTTCAGTAATGTAAATATAAAAAAAATCAAAAAAATTACCAAGTTTAAAGAAAGTCGTTATTTCTTGATAAATTAAGCAGAAAATTTCTTATCAAACACATTCTAGTCTTATAAAGTTTCAGCAATGTAAATATAAAAAAATCAAAAAAATACGCAAGTTTAAATATAGTCGTTATTTCTTGATAAGTACCAATTTCAAACTTTATTCTTGAGCTCGCTGTTAATTGTAAATGGTTGAAACAAACACCATTTGTTTGAGCAGAAAATTTTCTATTAAATACGTCCTCTTTTTTAACGTTTTAGCAATTCAAATATAAAAAAAATCAAAAAATACCCAAGTTTAAAAAGAGTCGTTATTTTTTGATAAATATCAATTTCAAACTTCATTCTTGAGCTTGCTATTAATTATAACAAGTACCACTCGATTCAGCAGAAATTTTTCTATTAAACACATCCTACTTTTATAACGTTTTAATAATGTAAACATAAAAAAAACTAAAAAAATTTGAAAGTTTAAATATAGTCGTTATTTCTTAATAAATACCAATTTCAAACTTCATTCTTGAGCTTGCTATTGATTGTAGATGGTTGAAGCAAGTACTATTCGATTGAGCAGGATACTTCCTATCAAACACATTCTAGTTTTATAAAGTTTCAGCAATGTAACTATAAAAAAAATCAAAAAAATTACCAAGTTTAAAGAAAGTCGTTATTTCTTGATAAATACCAAATTCAAACTTTATTCTTGAGCTTGCTATTGATTGTAGATGGTTGAAGTAAATACTATTCGATTAAGCTGTATATTTTCTATCAAACACATTTTAGTTTTATAAAGTTTTAGCAATGTAAACATAATAAAAATTAAAAAATTACGCAAGTTTAAAGATAGTGGTTATTCCTTAATAAGTACCAATTTTAAACTTTATTCTTGAGCTTGCTATTAACTGTAGATGGTTGAGGCAAATACTATTTGATTAAGCGGAATATTTTCTATCAAATACATCTTACTTTTATAACGTTTCAGCAATGTAAATATAAAAAAAATTAAAAAAATTAGCAAGTTTAAAAATAGTCGTTATTTCTTGATAAGTACCAAATTCAAACTTCACTCTTGAGCTTGCTATAAAATGTAAATGGTTGAGGCAAATACTATTTGATTGCGCAGAATATTTTCTATCAAATACATCTTACTTTTATAACGTTTCAGCAATGTAAATATAAAAAAAATTAAAAAAATACGCAAGTTTAAATAGAGTTGTTATTTCTTGATAAATATCAATTTCAAACTTCATTTTTGAGCATGCTATTGAATGTAGATGGTTGAGGCAAGTATTATTTGATTAAGCAAAATATTTTCTATTAAACACAATCTAGTTTTATAAAGTTTTAGCAATGTACATATAAATAAAATCAAAAAAATACGCAAGTTTAAAAAGAGTGGTTATTCCTTGATAAGTACCAATTTCAAACTTCATTCTTGAGCTTGCTATTGATTGTAGATGTTTGGAGCAAGTACTATTCGATTGAGCAGGATATTTCCTATCAAACACAATCTAGTTTTATAAAGTTTTAGCAAGGTAAATATATATATAAAAAAAAAATTACCAAGTTAAAGAGAGTCGCTATTTCTTGATAAATACCAATTTTAAACTTTATTGTTGAGCTTGCTATTAATTGCAGATGGTTGAAACAAAAACCATTTGATTAAGCAGAAAAAAATTTTTATCAAATATTTCTTATTTTTATAACGTTTCAGCAATGTAAATATAAAAAAAATCAAAAAAATACGCAAGTTTAAAGATAGTCGTTATTCCTTGATAAGTAGCAATTTCAAACTTCATTTTTGAGCTTGCTCTTAGCTGCATGTGGTTGAAGCAAATACCATTCGATTAAGCAGGAAATTTTCTATCAAACGCATTCTAGTTCTATAAAGTTTCAGCAATGTAAATATAAAAAAAATCAAAAAAATACTCAAGTTTAAAAAAGAGTCGTTATTTCTTGATAAATACCAATTTCAAACTTCATTCTTGAGCTTGCTAATAATTGTAGATAGTTGAAACAAATACCATTTAATTGAGCAAAAATTTTTTTATCAAATACATTTTTTTTTTAACGTTTCAACAATGTAAATATAAAAAAAATTAAAAAAATGCGCAAGTTTAAAGATACTTGTTATTCCTTGATAAGTACCAAATTCAAACTTCATTCTTGAGCTTGCTATTAATTGTAGATGGTTGAAACAAATACCATTTAATTGAGCAAAAAATTTTTTATCAAATACATTTTTTTTATAATGTTTCAGCAATGTAAATATAAAAAAAATTAAAAAAATGCGCAAGTTTAAAGATAGTCGTTATTCCTTAATAAGTACTGTAATGAGATCGTCGTTGAGGAAAGGTGTTAAATAATAACCAAAATTAAATATTAAATATTTTCTTTTAAATTTTAAACCATTTTGGTATAATTCGGCTCGCCTACGTTGTGCTTAATCGTCTAGAGTAATCACTCTCATAGTGATAATTAATTTAACCCTTTCTGTAAGAACAGAAGGGATAAGTGGTAACTCAAATTCGAATTCAAAGTAGTGTCAAACGCGTGGGAGAAGAAATTAAAAGTCAAATTTCTTCAAAACAAAATTTATTACATATCTTCAAAATGTTTTTTACAACAATACAAGAATTTTGAGGGTTAATCCAAATTTGCCATTTATTCAAGTTTTCATTTATATTATTTAGTCAAATTTTTAACATCTGTAACCACAAATCTGTTCAAATTTGAGACTATAATTTTATAAACCTCTAGTCGCGGATTTTAAGTAATAAATAAATTTATTATTAACATTATTATTTAGAATTTACTCTTTCTGTTTCAATGGTTCTAATTCTGTGTTGTACATCTACCCTAAATTCCAATTTATATTTGCTCAGATTTATAATTTCAAGGCAAAGTTTAATAATACGTTTGATAAGCTACTCTTGTACCTGAGTTGGTGGGTTACATGCTCGCGGCTCTCTTTTTATACGTGCAAAATTCGAGCAAAACCAAGATATACAAATCTTTGCAACATAAACTGAATTATTGTAGAAACCATTTCTCTCACAAATTTCGGTCACGAGCTTGGATAAAGACTTTTCAGAACTTCACCCTTTCGCGATACCAGTTTATTACAGGTAACCCGGGGATGGTTATTTTTTCTCGTTTATCTTGTAATAGCCTGCATATACAAGTATATGCCGTTGGAGCGGTTCTACTACGCTCATTCTAACTTCAAGTGTCGGAAACTACGACCTTACACATTGAGTTAGACCTTAGTAAAGTTGGAAGAAAGGGTTCCCGGGAACCACGACTTTCCTCTTGAAGGTGGCCGACAAACGAGCCTATAATTTCAGGTGTAATCTCGCCTAACACGACGCGAGAGAGAAACAACCCTACGCTACCCTAATTTCAAAATATGCAACAAATTCAACCTCCCGAAATTTTGTAACAACAAAACTTTGCACTGATTTGGAGTGACCATTTGACGCAATTGTTGAGAACCCTTTCTGTAATAGATTGATGATTGATATCTTAGATTTTAATTATTTGGGTTGATAGTCACATCCAGATCGGGCAAAATAAAGAAAGAATACAAGTTAAAATTCATTTCAAAAGTGACAGAAAGTTGTTGCATTTTTCACCAAAAATTTTTATTTATAATTTACTTTTCTAAATTCTGAATATTTATTTTAAACCAATTAAGCTGAAATTATTTTTGAAAATAAAATTTCCAAAACACAAATTAAAAGTAATACAATTAATAAATTTCAATAAAATGATTTAAATAAATTTGTGGTCACGATGACGATTAAATAGTGTAAATTTAATCAAATGATTTGAAGAAACTCGGATTAAATTAAATAAAATCTTCGTATAAAATTAATTAATTCAAATAATAAATAGATAGAAAACCCTTTGTGGGCTTACCTAGAAAATTAATCCCTTTGATTGTCCTGGGAGCCCTTGTGGTTAAATTGCCAAGTTGGTTGGTTTTTCTTTTAACACAAACCGTCACAATTTAATTTAAATTATTAAATAAAAAAAATATTATTACTCCTTCACACTAGCACGAAATCAAAAAAATATTTAATGATAAAATAATATTAAATTCTAAAATAAACCCAAAGGGTTGAAATTGGACTTTGTTAAATTAAATAAATTTAAACAAAGAGAATAATTCGAAAATTAACTATCTCGAAAGACCGTCAAGAATCGACTGCCGAAAATCCACGCGAAATCTGTTTTTATGAAATAGGGACGCTCCCTGAACCACCCCCTCTGGTACTTTCTTTCCACATATGTATGATTATGCAAATTTGACTCTTAAACGTTTTGGCATTAAGATCAACCCTCGTTTATCCCTCCTAAACAAAATATTATTTACTAGTAAGGGTATTTTTGATTCGATTTTTTCCCTATATTATTTAACATACAATTTATAAATTTCTTTGATGACCGAATATAATACAATCACAATGTCGAATCAACCCCTATTTACCTGAAAGAGAAATTAAACTCCAAAGTTTGTTGCCGTTTTGTCTGAACTTATTTTTAAACATTATTGTGGCAAATACATGCAGCAACAAATTTCGTTTGTTTAAATTTTATGGAAATGTAGAATTAAATTCGGAAAGAAAACTGTAATGTCGCGGTACTACCCTCCACTTGGTGTCGCCACCAGTATTATCTTCGTACGATTTTTCCGAATTTATTCGAAAACTTTACGAATTTCCATCTACTTTTCTTTCTATCACTATGTTAGTAATTGGCAACCATTGTGTCGTACCAAATTGGTTTACAATGAGTTTAAATAAATTAAATTGTTTACATGCAATTTCACGGTTGCCCCCGCCTAAATTAGGGTTAAATTTTATATTAAAATGTTCAGAAAATTTCACGCGTTTTTCTAAAATACTTGTTTTGTACTGGATCTTTTGTATTTAGCAACAATTTAATAATTTTACTAAAACTTTTCTAAATGAACACATGTGCAAAATATTTTCGGTATTCTTCCAGCGCTTGGTGTTAGGGCGTGTCTTCTTTTAAGAAACCACTTGACCGTCAGCTTTATCCTTGACAAAATTTAAATTCCAGATTTCCTGTTACAATCGCCCAATATATTTGTGAATATTTAGAATAATGATTTTGGACAAATTGGCAGATTTACGTTAATTTAAAGTACTATGCTATGAGTGTAGCTTTTTTTTAAATTTAAATTATTGAAAGTTTTATTATGCATCTAATAACTACAAATTTTGTGCCTCTGACCGAATTTATTTACCAAATTGTGGATCTTTATTAAATTTATAATTTTCTTTCAGATACGGATTAATAAGTATTTTCAAAATAGGACTATTAATTGATTATAAAATTATAGTTTTAATTTATTTATTAACTTTAAACAATAATAGGATTATTTGTATTTTTATGTGGTGTGCAATATTTCTTTGAACGACTAGATTCGTGGGTGGCGATGACGCTATTCTTGCCGCTTTAAAACATCCCCCGTTAACATGTGGCCTTTTAAAACATGGTTTTGCAATTTGTAATCACTTAGAGTTCTAGGAAGAATTTCGTGGGAACGGTCGTTTTCTAAACATTTCATATTTACAAAACACGTGTGAATTTAAACTACATCTAAATTTGGTTGTTTCTTTTAATTTTCACGGAAACAAATCGATCGTGATAAAATTTATCTAATAAATTACTAATTTGAAATTACTTTCTTGCCCGATTATTAATAAATAAAATTTATAAATACCGCGTTCATGACATTCGCCCCCTGTCTTGCGTTGCTTCGTAGATGCGGCGTAAGACATCGCGTGGTAGGTTGGAGGTAGTTTGATGCTGTTAGGGATGGTGGATGCGTCTTGGTGGATGCGCCATGGTGGATGCACCATGGTGAATAGACCCCTTTGGTTTTGGTGGATGCGCCAGCCTGGTGGATGCGCCAGCTTGGTGGAAGCACTACGAAACTTTTCTTGAGATACACTTCGTAGATTTATTCGTCTCGTCGGTGGTAGAACTTTAGGTTTGTCATATTGTACACCCCTTTTACTTCATTCGACACTGGATCGGCAATTTGGTACGTGTTGGGATGTGGTTTAGCAATTATTTTGTACGGCCCGCTGTATAATGGCATAAACTAGGCAAACTGTTGATTTCTTGTGTCCGAAGTAACTTTGTTTTTCAACAATACCCAATCGTCGATTTCCAGTAACGTGATTTCGCCCTTTTGGTTTTGTTGACGGAGATTAGCGTGATGTCGTAAATTTTCACGAACCTTTTCATGAATGTCTTCTATGGCTAGTGGTTCTCGATGTGGCAGCAAACCATTTGTAACGGCGTCTAACGGATTTGGCGGTTTTCTGCCGTACAGGATTTCGTAAGGAGAAAACCCTGTACTAATGTGCGGTACGTAGTTCAAACAATCTTCAATATTGTTCAGATGGTTTGCCCAACTTGAGTGATTTTCTCGACAATAAGCCCGGAAAATTCTACCTAGCTCCCGCATTACACGCTTGCTAGGATTTGATTGTGGATGCCGAATTGATGAAAGTGTTGTTTGGATACCTGCAGCTCTCAAACTATTCTGCCAGGTGTTGGAAATAAACTGTGTGCCATGATCACTCAACACACATTTCGGTTTGATATATTCTGCGTAATTTTCGATAATTCGTTTGGCAGCGACTTTGGCGGTGGCTTTTCTCAATGGATAGAGTTTGAGAAATTTGCTGAAGGCGTCGATTACCACAAACACATACGACGCCCCTAGTCGGGAAGTCGGTAAGGGCCCATAGAAGTCGACACTCACTAAGTCCCCAACATGGTCGTACAGAATTGGTGTAAGTGGCCCTTGTTGTGGACGGTTTGAACATTTGGTTTTCTGGCAAAGGTCGCAGCTTCGGAGGCGTTTTTTGATGGAACGGTACATGTTTGGCCAATAATATTCATTCTTCATTGCGTTGTACACTTTGGTTGCCCCAAAATGCCCTAGGAGTTGATGGTGGTAGTCTACCAGTTTGTTAACCAGACTTTCAGGCACGGCAAGGCAGTCTTCGTTAGAATTCTGAGACCTGTGAACTAACACATTATTTAATAAATAAAACTGTGCCCAAACCCGTTGAGTTCTCAAATCTGGAGCAGGTTTTCCGGATTTTTTATTTTCGATGATTTGTTTCAATATGGGGTCTTCCAATTGATGTTGATTTAAATCGGTCATCAGTTGCAACATTTCGGGTGTGTTGTGGACTTCAAACATTGCAACTATTGGCTGTTCACGTGGGTATTCATAGCTAGCTTCACCGTCACATGGATAACGTGAAAGAATATCGGCAGCTACGTTATCTTTCCCTTTCACTAACTCGATTTCGTAGTCAAATTGGCTTAACACTAATGTCCATCGAGTTAGGCGTTCACTGAGCAATCGACAACGACTCAAAAATTTTAACGCTTGATGATCTGTGCGAATGACGATTTTTGTGGCTTGAATGTAAATTCGAAATTTGTGTAACGCAAAAATGACACCCAGTAGTTCCTTTTCAGTTGTCGTGTAGTTTAATTCTGGACTTTTCAAGGAACGACTTGCAAATGCGATTACACCTCGTGATCCATCGTCTTGGATTTGACACAATTCCGCCCCCAATCCATAGCCGGAACTGTCAGTTTGGACGTAGAATACTTTATTTTGATCGGGGTATCGTAACAGCACTGTTTTGAGGAACAAATCTTTAATAGAATCAAACGCTTCCTGTTCCTTGCGCCCCCATCTCCATTTTTCGCCCTTTCGCAGTAGTTTATTGAGGTCTTGTGTTGCTGCACTGTACTGAGCACAAAATTTTCTGTAGAAATTGCCGAGTCCGAGAAATGCTCGTACGTGTTTCGTTTTCTGAGGGACCGGAAAATTGCGGATGGCACTGACTTTTTCCGGGTCTGCTTTAATACCGTCTGTCGTGAGAATGTGCACCAGAAATTTCACTTCCTTTTGGATAAAACTTGATTTCTCAAGATTTACCGTCATTCTGGCCTGTTTCAATTTTTCAAACACTTGTCGAAGGTGTTCTAAGTGCTCGTCTAGATTTTTGGAAGCCACTAATAAGTCGTCAATGTAATTTACGACAAATTCGCGAACTTCTGTGCCCAAAACTACGTCCATTGCGCGACTAAATGACCCCACGGCAGTTTTCAGTCCAAACGGTAGAACTTGGTATGTGTAACTTCAGCCCTTGTATAAAAACGCAGTGTACTGTCTGCTTTCTGGCGACAAAGGAATTTGCCAATACGAAGACCTTAAATCGATGGTAGACATGAATCGAGTCCCATAAAATCGGCGTAATAATTCATCGGCTGCGGGTGGAGATTCGCAATCAGCAACCATTTTTGAATTGATCATCCTAGCATCGAGACAAATTCTCACCGATCCATCTTTCTTTTTTACTACTGTCATTGGGCTCGCATATGGTGAAGCTTCCCGCTTTATGACTCCCAAATCTAACATTTCCTGAATTGTCGTATCAACGGCAGGACGAAGAGCGAAAGGCACTGGGTACGGCCTTTTTAAGAATGGAGTTTTGTCGTGTAACTTTATTTCATGCGTGTATTTCTGTGTTAGTCCTGGGCGTGAACTAAAAACACACCTGTAATCTTGCAGCAGGTGTTTCAACCTTGTTTTTGATGTTTCAGAAATTTTGAGAGAGTCAACTTTTTCATGAAGTGCGTTGATTGGCTCTAAATAGCTTTCGTTTCTATGATTTGTAGTTGGAGTGTTTGTTTCGATATGTCCGATGAGCTCTTCTACGTAATCTTCTGGCTCAGATTGAAATTCCACGGTGTTTTTGAAAGAAAAAATGTGATTTCCCGTTTCCCCTTTCAAAATGACTTTGTTGTTATCAAAATCAATAACAGCACGCTGTTCATTCAGCCAATCCGCTCCCAAAATTGCAGGTTTAATTAAATTTTTCACGACTAACGCCACGACAGTATAAGCGTGTTCGTCGATTATTATCTCCAAGAAACATTGGATGATGACTTGGCAGCTTCGTTGTCCGATGGCTCCGCGAAGATGGATTGACGTAACAGGTAATGTTGGAGGTTTGTTTCCGGTTGTAATTAGCTTTGACCAAACTTCTTCCGAAATACAGCTGACTTCACTTCCGGTGTCTAATAACGCTACGATTGACTGTTGTCCGATTTGGATGCTCATTTCTGGTATAACCCTTTTCTTGTTTGTCTGATTACCTGTAACATTCGATTTAATTAGAGAACCGATGTTTTTTGTTACCTGAGATGCTCGTTGAGCATCTAGTTTTTCCTCTGTTTGATGTGCTGAAAGAGAACGTTTCCGTTTTCTTTCTTGTCTCCTCTCCTGATTATCGTCGCTTTGAGGGCCTTCGCGCTGTTGGGAGTACATTAGGCCCCGTTTTGTACTCCGTCCCCGTTTCCCGCATCCTTTGGACGGTGTGTGTCATTCTGCGGCCTCACGTTGTTGTGATGTTGGGTGTGACGCCATTGATTGTTTTCCGGACGCCGTTGGAATCGATTCGTTGCAAATCTGTTCGCCGACGTCGATTGGCCTGGGTTTCCAGAAAATCGTTTTTCCACGTTCCGGTCTCCTGGAACTGGTTGCCTAGTCCTCTCGAAACGGCTGTCGTACGGCCTCGAGTGCTTTGCCCTCTTGTTGGTCTGGTGGCGGTGGGTGACAACACGGCCCTTGTCTCTAGAGGTGGTTTCTTTGACCTCCGGATTTTGCTCTGGAATTTCCTGACCTGACAGGAATTCCGCAGCCTCAGTGATGGTGCTGATTTTTTCTAGAACCCACAAAGACTGGACGTTTTCTGGAAAATGTCTAATTAATTCATCAAGTAAAACTTCCTCCGACAGAGGCGTCGTCAGCATCTTTGCCATGTCCACGAAGTAGGCAAAGTGCGACAACATTGTTCCCTTTGTGTCGTCGTAACGCCCTGTAGCAATCTGGAACCGAATATCTCGTTGTCGCTTGGCTGACCAGAACGTCTTGTGAAAGTCTCGCTTGAAATCCTCGTAGACATGCCAATTTTCCCGGCAAATCCCGGTCCAATGTTTGGCATTCCCTTTGAGGCAATCAATCGTCACTCCCAGAAGTCGGTGCGAATCTAACCCGAAAGAACGTCCGTATTCTTCCACGGCTCTCACAAATTTCATTGGATTTTGTCTCCTCAGTCCTTCGAAAGAAGGTCGTTCGGGTGCAGGAAGTGGACGGTCCAACAGGTTTCGAAGTACCCCGGAAAGCGCGGCCACATTGTCGGTGAGTGTTAAATCCACTGAAGTTCCTGCTGATGTTCCTGCCGAGGTTCCTGCTGATGATGTGGAACTCTCCGGTGTTTGGATGACAGATTGTGCGACGGATTCTGGTTGAGAAATTCCCAGGCTGCTGCTTGGCATCAGCGTTATTTCCCAACCATCGTTTTTGGCGGTAGCGCTGGTCGTCGGTACTGCTGGTGTAGGAACAGCTGTGCGTTGCGTCGGTGCTGACGGCATTGAAAAGGTTGGCTGCTGCGCGTTCAACCAGCGGATGAACCAAACTGGCATTTCTTCTGATCCTGCTCCGGAGCTTCCGGGATTATTTTTGTTGTTCTCCATGACGTCGACAACCTTCAATTTCGGGTATCGAACCGAGTAAAAATTGGGATCCTAGAAAATTAAATAACCCAGCAGTATCTTTTTTTTGACTATTTTTCCCCTCGGAAATGACACTTTATGACTTTAAATCCTGGTCACGGCACCAAAAATTTTATGTAATGAGATCGTCGTTGAGGAAAGGTGTTAAATAATAACCAAAATTAAATATTAAATATTTTCTTTTAAATTTTAAACCATTTTGGTATAATTCGGCTCGCCTACGTTGTGTTTAATCGTCTAGAGTAATCACTCTCATAGTGATAATTAATTTAACCCTTTCTGTAAGAACAGAAGGGATAAGTGGTAACTCAAATTCGAATTCAAAGTAGTGTCAAACGCGTGGGGGAAGAAATTAAAAGTCAAATTTCTTCAAAACAAAATTTATTACATATCTTCAAAATGTTTTTTACAACAATACAAGAATTTTGAGGGTTAATCCAAATTTGCCATTTATTCAAGTTTTCATTTATATTATTTAGTCAAATTTTTAACATCTGTAACCACAAATCTGATCAAATTTGAGACTATAATTTTATAAACCTCTAGTCGCGGATTTTAAGTAATAAATAAATTTATTATTAACATTATTATTTAGAATTTACTCTTTCCGTTTTAATGGTTCTAATTCTGTGTTGTACATCTACCCTAAATTCCAATTTATATTTGCTCAGATTTATAATTTCAAGGCAAAGTTTAATAATACGTTTGATAAGCTACTCTTGTACCTGAGTTGGCGGGTTACATGCTCGCGGCTCTCTTTTTATACGTGCATCGCAATCACTATTTCGTCCTATCGCCGAAACCGACCCTGGTAAATGTCAGGTGCCTAAACACCTCTTGCAAAATTCGAGCAAAACCAAGATATACAAATCTTTGCAACATAAACTGAATTATTGTAGAAACCATTTCTCTCACAAATTTCGGTCACGAGCTTGGATAAAGACTTTTCAGAACTTCACCCTTTCG
Organism: Tribolium confusum; assembly: GCA_029207805.1. Taxonomy (NCBI): domain Eukaryota; kingdom Metazoa; phylum Arthropoda; class Insecta; order Coleoptera; family Tenebrionidae; genus Tribolium; species Tribolium confusum. Next base: position 308,925 of record JALGAY010000034.1, on the reverse strand, counting down.
CGATACCAGTTTATTACAGGTAACCCGGGGATGGTTATTTTTTCTCGTTTATCTCGTAATAGCCTGCATATACAAGTATATGCCGTTGGAGCGGTTCTACTACGCTCATTCTAACTTCAAGTGTCGGAAACTACGACCTTACACATTGAGTTAGACCTTAGTAAAGTTGGAAGAAAGGGTTCCCGGGAACCACGACTTTCCTCTTGAAGGTGGCCGACAAACGAGCCTATAATTTCAGGTGTAATCTCGCCTAACACGACGCGAGAGAGAAACAGCCCTACGCTACCCTAATTTCAAAATATGCAACAAATTCAACCTCCCGAAATTTTGTAACAACAAAACTTTGCACTGATTTGGAGTGACCATTTGACGCAATTGTTGAGAACCCTTTCTGTAATAGATTGATGATTGATATCTTAGATTTTAATTATTTGGGTTGATAGTCACATCCAGATCGGGCAAAATAAAGAAAGAATACAAGTTAAAATTCATTTCAAAAGTGACAGAAAGTTGTTGCATTTTTCACCAAAAATTTTTATTTATAATTTACTTTTCTAAATTCTGAATATTTATTTTAAACCAATTAAGCTGAAATTATTTTTGAAAATGAAATTTCCAAAACCCAAATTAAAAGTAATACAATTAATAAATTTCAATAAAATGATTTAAATAAATTTGTGGTCACGATGACGATTAAATAGTGTAAATTTAATCAAATGATTTGAAGAAACTCGGATTAAATTAAATAAAATCTTCGTATAAAATTAATTAATTCAAATAATAAATAGATAGAAAACCCTTTGTGGGCTTACCTAGAAAATTAATCCCTTTGATTGTCCTGGGAGCCCTTGTGGTTAAATTGCCAAGTTGGTTGGTTTTTCTTTTAACACAAACCGTCACAATTTAATTTAAATTATTAAATAAAAAAAATATTATTACTCCTTCACACTAGAACGAAATCAAAAAAATATTTAATGATAAAATAATATTAAATTTTAAAATAAACCCAAAGGGTTGAAATTGGACTTTGTTAAATTAAATAAATTTAAACAAAGAGAATAATTCGAAAATTAACTATCTCGAAAGACCGTCAAGAATCGACTGCCGAAAATCCACGCGAAATCTGTTTTTATGAAATAGGGACGCTCCCTGAACCACCCCCTCTGGTACTCCTTTTCCACATATGTATGATTATGCAAATTTGACTTTTAAACGTTTTGGCATTAAGATCAACCCTCGTTTAACCCTCCTAAACAAAATATTATTTACTAGTAAGGGTATTTTTATTCGATTTTTCCCTATATTATTTAACATACAATTTATAAATTTCTTTGATAACCGAATATAATACAATCACAATGTCGAATCAACCCCTATTTACCTGAAAGAGAAATTAAACTCCAAAGTTTGTTGCCGTTTTGTCTGAACTTATTTTTAAACATTATTGTGGCAAATACATGCAGCAACAAATTTCGTTTGTTTAAATTTTATGGAAATGTAGAATTAAATTCGGAAAGAAAACTGTAATGTCGCGGTACTACCCTCCACTTGGTGTCGCCACCAGTATTATCTTCGTACGATTTTTCCGAATTTATTCGAAAACTTTACGAATTTCCATCTACTTTTCTTTCTATCACTATGTTAGTAATTGGCAACCATTGTGTCGTACCAAATTGGTTTACAATGAGTTTAAATAATTTAAATTGTTTACATGCAATTTCACGGTTGCCCCCGCCTAAATTAGGGTTAAATTTTATATTAAAATGTTCAGAAAATTTCACGCGTTTTTCTAAAATACTTGTTTTGTACTGGATCTTTTGTATTTAGCAACAATTTAATAATTTTACTAAAACTTTTCTAAATGAACACATGTGCAAAATATTTTCGGTATTCTTCCAGCGCTTGGTGTTAGGGCGTGTCTTCTTTTAAGAAACCACTTGACCGTCAGCTTTATCCTTGACAAAATTTAAATTCCAGATTTCCTGTTACAATCGCCCAATATATTTGTGAATATTTAGAATAATGATTTTGGACAAATTGGCAGATTTACGTTAATTTAAAGTATTATGCTATGAGTGTAGCTTTTTTTTAAATTTAAATTATTGAAAGTTTTATTATGCATCTAATAACTACAAATTTTGTGCCTCTGACCGAATTTATTTACCAAATTGTGGATCTTTATTAAATTTATAATTTTCTTTCAGATACGGATTAATAAGTATTTTCAAAATAGGACTATTAATTGATTATAAAATTATAGTTTTAATTGATTCATTAACTTTAAACAATAATAGGATTATTTGTATTTTTATGTGGTGTGCAATATTTCTTTGAACGACTAGATTCGTGGGTGGCGATGACGCTATTCTTGCCGCTTTAAAACATCCCCCGTTAACATGTGGCCTTTTAAAACATGGTTTTGCAATTTGTAATCACTTAGAGTTCTAGCAAGAATTTCGTGGGAACGGTCGTTTTCTAAACATTTCAATATTTACAAAACACGTGTGAATTTAAACTACATCTAAATTTGGTTGTTTCTTTTAATTTTCACGGAAACAAATCGATCGTGATAAAATTTATCTAATAAATTACTAATTTGAAATTACTTTCTTGCCCGATTATTAATAAATAAAATTTATAAATACCGCGTTCATCACAGTACCAACTTTAAACTTTATTCTTGAGCTTGCTATTAACTGTAAATAGTTGGGGCAAATACCATTTGATTAGGCAAAAAAATTCCTATCAAATACATTCTATCTTTATAACGTTTCAGCAATGTAAATATAGAAAAAATTAAAAAAATTTGCAAGTTTAAAGATAGTCGTTATTCCTTGATAAGTACCAACTTTAAACTTTATTCTTGAGCTTGCTGTTGATTGTAGATGGTTAAAACAAGTACCGTTCGATTGAGCAAAAAATTTTCTATCAAATACATTGTACTTTTATAACGTTTCAGCAATGTAAATTTAGAAAAAATTAAAAAAATTGGCAAGTTTAAAGATAGTCGTTATTCCTTGATAAGTACTAATTTCAAACTTTATTCTTGAGCTTGCTATTAATTGTAGATGGTTGAAACAAATATTGTTCGATTAAGCAGAAAATTTCCTATCAAACACATCCTACTTTCATAACGTCTTAGCAACGTAAATATAAAAAAAATTAAAAAAATTTGCAAGTTTAAAGATAGTCGTTATTCCTTGATAAGTACCAACTTCAAACTTTATTCTTGAGCTTGCTGTTGATTGTAGATGGCTGAGACAAATACCATTCGATTGAGCAGAAAATTTTCTATTAAACACATCTTATTTTTATAACGTTTTAGCAATTTAAATATAAAAAAATTAAAAAAATACGCAAGTTTAAAAAGAGTCGTTATTTCTTGATAAATACCAATTTCAAACTTTATTCTTGAACTTGCTATTGATTGTAAATAGTTGAAGCAAGTATTATTCGATTGAGCAGGATATTTTCTATTAAACACATTTTAGTTTTATAGAGTTTTGGCAATGTAAATATAAAAAAAATCAAAAAAATACGCAAGTTTAAAGATAGTTGTTATTCCTTGATAAGTACCAATTTCAAACTATATTCTTGAGCTTGTTATTAATTGTAGATGGTCGACACAAGTACCATTCGATTGAGCAAAAAATTTTCTATTAAATACATTGTACTTTTATAACGTTTCAGCAATGTAAATTTAGAAAAAATTAAAAAAATTGGCAAGTTTAAAGATAGTCGTTATTCCTTGATAAGTACTAATTTCAAACTTTATTCTTGAGCTTGCTATTAATTGTAGATGGTTGAAACAAATATTGTTCGATTAAGCAGAAAATTTCCTATCAAACACATCCTACTTTCATAACGTCTTAGCAACGTAAATATAAAAAAAATTAAAAAAATTTGCAAGTTTAAAGATAGTCGTTATTCCTTGATAAGTACCAACTTCAAACTTTATTCTTGAGCTTGCTGTTGATTGTAGATGGCTGAGACAAATACCATTCGATTGAGCAGAAAATTTTCTATTAAACACATCTTATTTTTATAACGTTTTAGCAATTTAAATATAAAAAAATTAAAAAAATACGCAAGTTTAAAAAGAGTCGTTATTTCTTGATAAATACCAATTTCAAACTTTATTCTTGAACTTGCTATTGATTGTAAATAGTTGAAGCAAGTATTATTCGATTGAGCAGGATATTTTCTATTAAACACATTTTAGTTTTATAGAGTTTTGGCAATGTAAATATAAAAAAAATCAAAAAAATACGCAAGTTTAAAGATAGTTGTTATTCCTTGATAAGTACCAATTTCAAACTATATTCTTGAGCTTGTTATTAATTGTAGATGGTCGACACAAGTACCATTCGATTGAGCAAAAAATTTTCTATTAAATACATTTTACTTTTATAACGTTTTAGCAATTTATATATAAAAAATTAAAAAAATGCGCAAGTTTAAATATAGTTGTTATTCTTTGATAAGTACTAATTTTAAACTTTATTCTTGAGCTTGCTATTAATTGTAGATGGTTGAAACAAATACCATTTAATTAAGCAGGAAATTGTCTATTAAATACATCCTATCTTTATAACGTTCCAGCAATGTAAATATAAAAAAAAATAAAAAAATTCGCAAGTTTAAAGATAGTCGTTATTCCTTGATAAGTACCAACTTCAAACTTTATTCTTGAGCTTGCTATTAATTGTAGATGGTTGAAACAAATATTGTTCGATTAAGCAGAAAATTTCCTATCAAACACATCCTACTTTCATAACGTCTTAGCAACGTAAATATAAAAAAAATTAAAAAAATTTGCAAGTTTAAAGATAGTCGTTATTCCTTGATAAGTACCAACTTCAAACTTTATTCTTGAGCTTGCTGTTGATTGTAGATGGCTGAGACAAATACCATTCGATTGAGCAGAAAATTTTCTATTAAACACATCTTATTTTTATAACGTTTTAGCAATTTAAATATAAAAAAATTAAAAAAATACGCAAGTTTAAAAAGAGTCGTTATTTCTTGATAAATACCAATTTCAAACTTTATTCTTGAACTTGCTATTGATTGTAAATAGTTGAAGCAAGTATTATTCGATTGAGCAGGATATTTTCTATTAAACACATTTTAGTTTTATAGAGTTTTAGCAATGTAAATATAAAAAAAATCAAAAAAATACGCAAGTTTAAAGATAGTTGTTATTCCTTGATAAGTACCAATTTCAAACTATATTCTTGAGCTTGTTATTAATTGTAGATGGTCGACACAAGTACCATTCGATTGAGCAAAAAATTTTCTATTAAATACATTTTACTTTTATAACGTTTTAGCAATTTATATATAAAAAATTAAAAAAATGCGCAAGTTTAAAGATAGTTGTTATTCTTTGATAAGTACTAATTTTAAACTTTATTCTTGAGCTTGCTATTAATTGTAGATGGTTGAAACAAATACCATTTAATTAAGCAGGAAATTGTCTATTAAATACATCCTATCTTTATAACGTTCCAGCAATGTAAATATAAAAAAAAATAAAAAAATTCGCAAGTTTAAAGATAGTCGTTATTCCTTGATAAGTACCAACTTCAAACTTTATTCTTGAGCTTGCTATTAATTGTAGATGGTTAGAGCGAATACCATTCGATTGAGCAGAAAATTTCCTATAAAATACATTTTACTTTTATAACGTTTCAGCAATGAAAACATAAAAAAAATTAAAAAAATACGCAAGTTTAAAAAGAGTCGTTATTTCTTGATAAATACCAATTTTAAACTTCATTCTTGAGCTTGCTATTGATTGTAAATGATTGCAGCAAATACTATTCGATTGAGCAGGATATTTTCTATCAAACACGTTTTAGTTTTATAGAGTTTTAGCAATGTAAAAATTAAAAAAATCAAAAAAATACGCAAGTTTAAAGATAGTTATTATTCCTTGATAAATACCAACTTCAAACTTCATTCTCGAGCTTGCTATTGATTGTAGATGGCTAAAACAAAAATTATGCGATTGAGCAGGATATTTTCTATCAAACACATTGTAGTTTTATAAAGTTTCAGCATTGTAAATAAAAAAAAAACAAAAAAATACGCAAGTTTAAAGATAGTTGTTATTCCTTAATAAGTACTAATTTCAAACTTCATTCTTGAGCTTGCTATTAATTGTAGATGGTTGAAGCAAATACCGTTTGATTAAGCAAAAAATTTCCTATTAAACACATCCTACCTTCGTAACGTCTTAGCAATGTAAATATAAAAAAAATTAAAAAAATACGCAAGTTTAAAGATAGTCGTTATTTCTTGGTAAGTACCAAATTCAAACTTCATTCTTGAGCTTGTTATTAATTGTAGATGGTTGAAACAAGTACCGCTAGATTGAGCAAAAAATTTTCTATTGAATACATTTTTTTTTATAATGTTTCAACAATGTAAATATAAAAAAAATTAAAAAAATACGCAAGTTTAAAAATAGTCGTTCTTCCTTGATAAGTACCAATTTCAAACTTCATTCTTGAGCTTGCTGTTAACTGTAGATAGTTGAAACAAATACCGTTCGATTAAACGGGGAATTTTCTATCATATATATTTTATCTTTATAACGTTTCAGCAATGTAAATATAAAAAAATCAAAAAAATACGCAAGTTTAAAGATAGTCGTTATTCCTTGATAAATACCAATTTCAAACTTCATACTTGAGCTTGCTATTAATTGTAGATGATTGAAACAAATACCATTCAATTAAACAGGAAAATTTTTATCAAACGAATTTTATTTTTACAACGTTTCAGCAATGTAAATATAAAAAAAAATCAAAAAAATACGCAAGTTTAAAGATAGTCGTTATTCCTTGATAAGTACCAATTTCAAACTTCATTTTTGAGCTTGCTATTAGCTGCATGTGGTTGAAACAAATTCTGTTTGATTAAGCAGGAAATTTTCTATTAACTACAAGTTACTTCTATAACGTTTCAGCAATGTAAATATAAAAAAAATTAAAAAATGCGCAAGTTTAAAAATAGTCGTTATTCCTTGATAAGCACCAAATTCAAACTTCATTCTTGAGCTTGCTGTTAATTGTAAAGGGTTAAAGCAAATACCATTCGATTGAACAGGAAATTTTCTATCAAATGAATTTTATTTTTATAACATTTCAGCAATATAATATAAAAAAAATTAAAAAAATGCGCAAGTTTAAAAATAGTCGTTCTTCCTTGATAAGTACCAATTTCAAACTTCATTCTTGAGCTTGCTGTTAATTGTAGATAGTTGAAACAAATACCGTTCGATTAAACGGGGAATTTTCTATCATATGTATTTTATATTTATAACGTTTCAGCAATGTAAATATAAAAAAAATCAAAAAAATACGCAAGTTTAAAGATAGTCGTTATTCCTTGATAAATACCAATTTCAAACTTCATACTTGAGCTTGCTATTAATTGTAGATGATTGAAACAAATACCATTCAATTAAACAGGAAAATTTTTATCAAACGAATTTTATTTTTACAACGTTTCAGCAATGTAAATATAAAAAAAAATCAAAAAAATACGCAAGTTTAAAGATAGTCGTTATTCCTTGATAAGTACCAATTTCAAACTTCATTTTTGAGCTTGCTATTAGCTGCATGTGGTTGAAACAAATTCTGTTTGATTAAGCAGGAAATTTTCTATTAACTACAAGTTACTTCTATAACGCTTCAGCAATGTAAATATAAAAAAAATTAAAAAATGCGCAAGTTTAAAAATAGTCGTTATTCCTTGATAAGCACCAAATTCAAACTTCATTCTTGAGCTTGCTGTTAATTGTAAAGGGTTAAAGCAAATACCATTCGATTAAGCAGGAAATTTTCTATCAAATGAATTTTATTTTTATAACATTTCAGCAATGTAAATATAAAAAAAAATAAAAAAATGCGCAAGTTAAAAAATAGCCGTTATTTCTTGATAAGTACCAACTTCAAACTTTATTCTTGAGCTTGCTATTAACTACAGATAGTTGAAACAAATATCATTTAATTGAGCAGAAAATTTTCTATCAAATACATTTTACCTTTATAACGTTTCAGCAATGTAAATATAAAAAAAATTAAAAAAATACGCAAGTTTAAAAAGAGTTGTTATTTCTTGATAAATACCAATTTCAAACTTCATTCTTGAGCTTGCTATTAATTGTAGATGGTTGAAACAAATATCATTTAATTAAACAGGAAATTTTCTATCAAATGTATTTTATTTTTATATCGTTTCAGCATTGTAAATATAAAAAAAAGTAAAAAAAATGCGCAAGTTTAAAAATTGTCTTTATTCCTTGATAAGTACCAAATTCAAACTTCATTCTTAAGCTTGCTATTAATTTTAAATGGTTGAAGCAAATACTATTCGATTAGGCAGGAAATTTAATATTAAATAAATTTTATTTTTATAACGTTTCAGCAATGTAAATATAAAAAAAATTAAAAAAATTCGCAAGTTTAAAAATAGTCGTTATTCCTTGATAAGTACTAAGAGTACTAAGAAGTACTAAGTACTAAGTATTCCTTGATAAGATCGGGTAACTCGAGTGAGTTTAAAGAAGTAGTACACAAGAAAAAAAGGAATCCGTATATAAGGGGTAATGTCAAGGATTCTAATTCGTCCGTTAAAGCTGCTTCCCACAAAAGATATTTGTATGTGGGAAATCTAGATTTATCAGTCAAAGAAGAGGATTTATTGGAACTTCTTCAAAACAAATTTCCTGGGGAGGAATTTGATGTTGTAAAATGTCCTAAACGCGACAACGCAAAAAGTATTTCGTTTAAAGTTGCTGTAAGCAGCAATATATTTTCAGATCTATTAACTGCTGATCAATGGACAGAAGGAGTTAAAGTTAAAAAGTTTTTTTTCCCCAAAGAAAAACCAAATGGAGAACCTCCTCCAAAATCTCCTCTTCTAGGCCAAGCTTCAGCGAACAGTCTAAATTCTCAATCTACTATCAGAACGTCAGAAGCTTAAGATCTAAACTTAATGACTTCTACTGTGCCTGTTTGTGTGAGGATTTCAGCGTAGTTGTACTAACCGAAACATGGCTATCTTCTGACTTCTCTAGCCTAGATGTAATTGATAATCGGTATGAAGTTTTTAGATGTGACAGAAATGAAGCCAATAGTACGAAATCGTCTGGTGGTGGAGTGCTTATTGCAGCTAATAAGGTTTTCAACCCCTGTGAGGTGTCATGTAAGTGTTCTTGTGTTGAACAAGTTTTTGTTAAAATGTGTATTAACTTTCGTGATGTAATCATTGGTGTTGTTTACTTACCTCCTGGCTCCGATTCAACAAAATACTCTAGTCATGTCGAATCTGTGATAGATATCTGTGATCGCTTTTCAAATGCCGATGTAATAATTCTAGGTGATTATAATTTGCCTAATGTCATCTGGCAATCAGTCGACAATTTTCCAGGATTTGTGCCTCTTTTGTCAATTAATAAAAATGTTGAAGATGTTGTTGATGGATTGTCATCATGTTCTCTAAATCAATTTAGTAACATAAAAAATAAATGTGGTAATGTATTAGATCTTTGCTTCTCCAACTGCGATAGTTTGAATTTGTTCATATGTGATAACGCCTTGTCTGTGATAGATTCTAGTCATCCTCCTTATGTTATTGAGTATGATGTAGTCTGTGATATTTACAATGATTCTGTGATTTATTATTTTGATTTTAAGTGTGCCTGTTACTCTAATATATGTAATTACCTTAAGTCTATTGATTGGAATGGAATTTTTAAAAACCTTGATACAGAAGATGCGACTGGTGTTTTTTATTATCATATTTATAAGGCGTGTGAGCTATTTGTTCCTTTTAGGAAAAAAAGTATTACAAGTTATCCTGTCTGGTTTGATCAAAATATTATTAATCTTATCAAAGCCAAAAAAGCTGCTCATAAAAAATATAAGATTTCCAATTCCACTTTAGACTATAAGGAATTTGTTAATCTGCGTAAGTTATGTAAAATTTGTATAAAAAATGCATATGACTCTTACATCCGAAATGTTGAAAATGATTTAATTTATACTCCTGGTAAGTTTTGGAAATTCATTCGCAAAAAAACCAATAATAATCAAATTCCTCTTCCAATGAAGTATGGTGAAAATTTATTTTCAACATATCATGATGTTTGTCAAGCTTTTAGCAATTATTTTTCTTCTGTGTTTGTTCAAAGTAATATCACTAATTTTAATGTTTCCTATGATTCATGTGTTAATATCAATAATGTAAATGTTCATGTGTCTGATGTTATTCACGTTTTAAGGAATCTAGATACCAGTAAAGGGGCAGGTCCTGATGGTATTCCTCCCAGATTTTACCGAGAATGTAGTCAATGTTTGGCGCTTCCACTTCAACTAATTTTTAATTTGTCATTAAATTCTGGTACCTTTCCGTCGGTGTGGAAAGAAGCACATATTGTTCCTGTATATAAATCAGGTAGTAGAGATAAAGTTGAAAATTATCGACCAGTGTCAATTTTATCCACTCCTTCTAAAGTTTTTGAATCCATTGTTTTTACCAACATTTTCTCAAATTTTAAAAACATTATCACGCCTAAACAACATGGATTCTTTAGTAAGCGATCAACTGTTACAAATCTCTTAAATTTTACTAATGACATTGTGAATGCTATGAGTGAAGGCCTGGAGGTTCATGCTGTTTACACAGACTTCAGTAAAGCATTTGACAAAATTAATCATCATATTCTGTTAGCTAAATTATCTGCTTATGGAATATCTGGCTGTCTGTTTAGCTGGATTTGTAGTTATTTGTTTAATAGAACTCAAGTTGTTAAATTACATAATAATTTTTCAGATAAGCAACATGTACCTTCTGGCGTTCCTCAAGGCTCTATATTAGGTCCACTTCTATTTTCAATCTTTATTAATGATGTTTGTGATAATTTTACATGCAATTTTGAACTATTTGCAGATGATCTAAAAATTTATAAAGTGATCAATAACGTTCAGGACGTTAACATTCTACAGCAGGATCTATTTGTTTTATACCAATGGTGTCTGGTAAATGAAATGGTACTAAATTGTGACAAATGTCAAGTAATTAACTTTAGTAGGAAGCTAAAACCTTCTAGCCCCCAATACAAAATCGGTGGTAAAGATTTGAAAATAGTGTCTACAATCAAAGATCTGGGAGTCATACTTGATTGCAAGTTATCTTTTAATTATCACTATGAATATATAATAGCAAAAGCAAATAAAGTCTTGGGTTGTATAAGGAGGTTTACTAATGAATTTACCAATATTCGAACTATTGTTATTTTGTATGTTACATTTGTTAGATCTATCTTAGAGTATGATTGTGTAGTTTGGGCTCCTTTTTATGCTACACACATTGGACGAATTGAGAAGGTTCAAGTAAAATTTATTAATTGTGTTAAATATAGATTGCCGAGAACTGTGGGATGCTCGTATAATATGTGTTTGAGTTATCTTGCTCTGAAAACGTTAGACTCTCGACGTAAATTCCACTGTGCTTGTTTTGTATATAAGGTATTAAATAATCTGTGTGATGCTCCGGACATTCTCGGAAAAATTGGTTTTAATGTGCCTCAATACCATCTCAGGAATAGTCCCCTATTTAATCTCTCTCACTGCAGCACTAATTATGCATTATTTTCACCTTTAAATTCAATTTTATCAATATGCAATAGTGTCTGTAGTGAAATTGATTTTTTTGCACCATCTTTTAATAACTTTAAGAATAATCTCAACAAATTTATAACATGAATCTTGTAATCTTTAATTGTTTTGTTTATTGTAAAGGCTGTAAATGATGATGCCGTTAATAAAGTATTATTATGTACCAAATTCAAACTTCATTATTGAGCTTGCTATTGATTTTAAATGGTTGAAGCAAATACCATTTGATTAGGCAGGAAATTTTTTATCAAACATATTTTATATTTATAACGTTTCAGCAATGTAAATATAAAAAAAATTAAAAAAATACGCAAGTTTAAAAAGAGTCGTTATTTCTTGATAAATACCAATTTCAAACTTCATTCTTGAGCTTGCTATTAATTGTAGATGGCTGAAGCAAATACCATTCGATTAATCAGTAAATTTTCTATCAAATGCATTCTACTTTTATAACGTTTCAGCAACGTGAATATAGAAAATATTAAAAAAATGCGCAAGTTTAAAGATAGTCGTTATTCCTTGATAAGTACCAATTTCAAACTTCATTTTTGAGCTTGCTATTAGCTATATATGGTTGAAGCAAATTTCGTTTAATTAAGCAAAAAATTTTCTATCAATTACAAGTTACTTTTATAACGTTTCAGCAATGTAAATATTAAAAAAATTAAAAAAATACGCAAGTTTAAAAAGAGTTGTTATTTCTTGATAAATACCAATTTCAAACTTCATTCTTGAGCTTGCTATTAATTGTAGATGGTCGAAACAAATACCGTTCGATTAAACAGGGAATTTTCTATCATATATATTTTATCTTTATAACGTTTCAGCAATGTAAATATAAAAAAAATCAAAAAAATACGCAAGTTTAAAGATAGTCGTTAATCCTTGATAAATACCAATTTCAAACTTCATACTTGAGCTTGCTATTAATTGTAGATGATTGAAGCAAATACCATTCAATTAAACAGGAAAATTTTTATCAAATGTGTCTTATTTTTATAACGTTTCAGCAATGTAAATATAAAAAAAATCAAAAAATACGCAAGTTTAAAAATAGTCGTTATTCCTTGATAAATGCCAAATTCAAACTTCATTTTTGAGTATGCTATTGATTGCAGATGGTTGAAGGAAATACTATTTGATTGAGCAGGATATTTTCTATCAAACACGTTTTAGTTTTATAAAGTTTCAGCAATGTAAATATAAAGAAACTCAAAAAAATACGCAAGTTTAAAGATAGTCGTTATTCCTTGATAAGTACCAACTTCAAACTTCATTCTTGAGCTTGCTATTAATTGTAGATGGTTGAAGCAAATACCATTCAATTAAACAGGAAATTTTCTATCAAATGTATTTTATTTTTATAACGTTTCAACAATGTAAATATAAAAAAAATCAAAAAAATACGCAAGTTTAAATATAGTCGTTATTCCCTGATAAGTACCAATTTCAAATTTCATTCTTGAGCTTGCTATTAGCTGTATGTAGTTGAAGCAAATACCGTTCTATTGAGCAGGAAATTTTCTATTAAATACATTTTACTTTTATAACGTTTCAGCAATGTGAATATGAAAAAAATTAAAAAAATACGCAAGTTTAAATAGAGCCGTTATTTCTTAATATATACAAAATTCAAACTTCATTCATGAGCTTGCTATTAATTGTAGATGGTTGAGGCAAATACTATTCGATTGAACAGGATATTTTCTATCAAAGACATTTTAGTTTCATGAAGTTTTAGTAATATAATTATAAAAAAAATCAAAAAAATACGCAAGTTTAAAGATAGTCGTTATTCCTTGATAAGTACCAATTTCAAACTTTATTTTTAAGCTTGCTATTAATTGTAGATGGTTGACACAAGTACCATTCGATTGAGCAGGAAATTTCCTAATAAATACATCCTATTTTTATAACGTTTCAATAATGTAAATAAAAAAAAAATCAAAAAAATACGCAAGTTTAAAGAGAGTCGTTATTTTTTGATAAATACCAATTTCAAACTTCATTCTTGAGCTTGCTATTAATTGTAAATAGTTAAAGCAAATACCGTTCGATTAAGCAGGAAATTTTCTATCAAATATATCTTACTTTCATAACGTTTCAGCAATGTAAATATAAAAAAAATTAAAAAAATTCGAAAGTTTAAAAAGAATCGTTATTTCTTGATAAATACCAACTTCAAACTTCATTCTTGAGCTTGCTATTGATTGTAGATGGTTGAGGCAAGTACTACTCGATTGAGCAGGATATTTTCTATCAAACGCGTTTTAGTTTTATAAAGTTTCAGCAACGTAAATATAAAAAAACTCAAAAAAATACGCAAGTTTAAAGATAGTCGTTATTCCTTGATAAGTACCAATTTCAAACTTCATTCTTGAGCTTGCTATTAATTGTAGATGGTTAAAACAAATACCGTTCAATTAAACGGGAAATTTTCTATCAATTACAAGTTACTTTTATAACGTTTCAGCAATGTAAATATAAAAAAAATTAAAAAAATACGCAAGTTTAAAGATAGTCGTTATTTCTTGATATGTACCAATTTCAAACTTCATTTTTGTGTATGCTATTGATTGCAGATAGTTGAAGCAAGTACTATTTGATTAAACGAGATATTTTCTATCAAACACATTTTAGTTTTATAATGTTTCAGCAATGTAAATATAAAAAAAATCCAAAAAATACGCAAGTTTAAAGATAGTCGTTATTCCTTGATAAGTAGCAATTTCAAACTTCATTCTTGAGCTTGCTCTTAGCTGTATGTGGTTGAAGCAAATACCATTCGATTAAGCAGGAAATTTTCTATCAAATAAATTTTACTTTTATAACGTTTCGGCAATGTAATTATAAAAAAAATTAAAAAAATTCGCAAGTTTAAAAATAGTCGTTATTCTTTGATAAGTACCAATTTCAAACTTCATTCTTGAGCTTGCTATTGACTGTAGATGGTTGAAGCAAATATTATTTAATTGAGCAGGATATTTTCTATCAAACACGTTTTTTTTATAACGTTTCAGCAATGTAACTATAAAAAAATTAAAAAAATGCGCAAGTTTAAAAATAGTCGTTATTCCTTGGTAAGTACCAATTTCAAACTTCTTTCTTGCGTTTGCTATTGATTGTAGATAGTTAAAGCAAGTACTACTCGATTGACCAGGATACTTTCTAATAAATATATTTTACTTTTATAACGTTTCGGCAATGTAAATATAAAAAATATTTAAAAAATGCGCAAGTTTAAAGATAGTCGTTATTCCTTGATAAGTAGCAATTTCAAACTTCATTCTTCAGCTTGCTTTTAGCTGTATGTGGTTGAAGCAAATACCATTCGATTAAGCAAAAAATTTTCTATCAAATAAGTCTTACTTTTATAACGTTTCAGCAATGTAAATATAAAAAAATTAAAAAAATACGCAAGTTTAAAAATAGTTGTTATTCCTTGATAAGTACCAACTTCAAACTATATTCTTGAGTTTGCTATTAATTGTAGATGCTCGACACAAGTACCAGTCGATTGAGCGGAAAATTTTCTATCAAATACATCTTACTTTTTTAACGTTTCGGCAATGTAAATAAAAAAAAATAAAAAAAAGCGCAAGTTTAAAGAGAGTTGTTATTTCTTGATAAATACCAATTTCAAACTTCATTCTTGAGCTTGCTATTAATTGTAGATAGTTGAAGCAAATACCATTCAATTGAGCAGGAAATTTTCTATCAAATGAATTTTACTTTTATAACGTTTTAACAATGTAAATATAAAAAAAATCAAAAAAATACGCAAGTTTAAAGAGAGTCGTTATTTCTTGATAAATACCAATTTCAAACTTTATTCTTGAGCTTGACATTGAATGTAGATGGTTGAAGCAAATACTATTCAATTGAGCAGGACATTTTCTATCAAACACATTTTAGTTTTATAAAGTTTCAACAAAATAAATATAAAAAAAATCAAAAAAATACGCAAGTTTAAAAAGAGTCGTTATTTCTTGATAAATACCAATTTCAAACTTCATTCTTGAGCTTGCTATTGATTGTAAATGGTTGAAGCAAATACTATTCGATTGAGCGAAATATTTTCGAATAAACACATTTTAGTTTTATAAAGTTTTAGCAATGTAAATATAAAAAAAATCAAAAAAATACGCAAGTTTAAAGAGAGTTGTTATTTCTTGATAAATACCAATTTCAAACTTCATTCTTGAGCTTGCTATTGATTGTAGATGGTTAAAACAAGTATTATTCGATTGAGCAGGATATTTTCTATCAAACACATTTTAGTTTTATAAAGTTTCAGCAATGTAAATATAAAAAAAAAATACGCAAGTTTAAAAAGAGTCATTATTTCTTGATAAATATCAATTTCAAACTTCATTCTTGAGCTTGCTAATAATTGTAGATAGTTGAAACAAACACCATTTAATTGAGCAGGAAAATTTCTATCAAATACATCCTATCTTTAAAACGTTTTAGCAATGTAAATATAAAAAAAATTAAAAAAATGCGCAAGCTTAAAGATAGTCGTTATTCCTTGATAAGTACCAATTTAAAACTTTATTCTTGAGCTTGCTATTGATTGTAAATAGTTGAAGCAAGTATTATTCGACTGAGCAGAATATTTTCTATCAAACACATTCTAGTTTTATAAAGTTTCAGTAATGTAAATATAAAAAAAATCAAAAAAATACGCAAGTTTAAAGATAGTCGTTATTCCTTGATAAGTACCAACTTTAAACTTCATTATTGAGCTTGCTATTAACTGTAAATAGTCGGGGCAAACACCATTCGATTAAGCAAAAAATTTCCTATCAAATACATTTTATTTTTATAACGTTTCAGCAATGTAAATATAGAAAAAATTAAAAAATTTGCAAGTTTAAATATAGTCGTTATTCCTTAGTAAGTACCAATTTCAAACTTCATTCTTGAGCTTGCTATTGATTGCAGATGGTTAGAGCAAATACCATTCGATTGGGCAGAATATTTTCTATTAAACACATTTTAGTTTTATAAAGTTTTAGCAAGGTAAATATAAAAAAAATTAAAAAAATACGCAGGTTTAAAGATAGTTGTTATTCCTTGATAAGTACCAATTTCAAACTATATTCTTGAGCTTGCTATTAATTGTAGATGGTCGACACAAGTACCATTTGATTGAGCAGAAAATTTTCTATCAAATGCATCTTACAAATGCATCTTACTTTTATAACGTTTTAGCAATGTAAATATAACAAAAAATCAAAAAAATACGCAAGTTTAAAGAGAGTTGTTATTTCTTGATAAATACCAATTTCAAACTTCATTCCTGAGCTTGCTATTGATCGTAGATGGTTAAAACAAGTATTATTTGATTGAGCAGGATATTTTCTATCAAATACATTTTACTTTTATAACGTTTTAGCAATGTAAATATAAAAAAAAATTAAAAAAAAATGCGCAAGTTTAAAGATAGTCGTTATTCCTTGATAAGTACCAATTTCAAACTTCATTCTTGAGCTTGCTATTGATTGTAAATGGTTGAGGCAAGTACTATTCGATTGAGCAGGATATTTTCTATCAAAACATTTTAGTTTTATAAAGTTTCAGCAATGTAAATATAAAAAAAAAAAAAATACGCAAGTTTAAAGATAGTTGTTATTCTTTGATAAGTACTTAATTCAAACTCCATTCTTGAGCTTGCCATTAATTGTAGATGGTTAAAGCAAACATTGTTCGATTAAGCAGAAAATTTCCTATCAAATACATCCTACTTTCGTAACGTCTTAGCAATGTAAATATAAAAAAAATTAAAAAAATGAGCAAGTTTAAATATAGTCGTTATTCCTTGATAAGTACCAATTTCAAACTTCATTCTTGAGCTTGCTATTGATTGCAGATGGTTAAAACAAGTATGATTCGATTGAGCAGGATATTTTCTATCAAATACATTTTACTTTTATAACGCTTTAGCAATGTAAATATAAAAAAAATTTAAAAAAATGCGCAAGTTTAAAGATAGTCGTTATTCCTTGATAAGTACCAATTTCAAACTTTATTCTTGAGCTTGCTATTGATTGTAGATGGTTAAAACAAGTATTATTTGATTGAGCAGGATATTTTCTATCAAACACATTTTAGTTTTATAAAGTTTCAGCAATGTAAATATAAAAAAAAAATACGCAAGTTTAAAAAGAGTCGTTATTTCTTGATAAATACCAATTTCAAACTTCATTCTTGAGCTTGCTAATAATTGTAGATAGTTGAAACAAACACCATTTAATTGAGCAGGAAAATTTCTATCAAATACATCCTATCTTTAGAACGTTTTAGCAATGTAAATATAAAAAAAATTAAAAAAATGCGCACGCTTAAAGATAGTCGTCATTCCTTGATAAGTACCCATTTAAAACTTCATTTTTGAGCTTGCTATTAATTGTAAATAGTTGAAGCAAGTATTATTCGATTGAGCAGAATATTTTCTATCAAACACATTCTAGTTTTATAAAGTTTCAATAATGTAAATATAAAAAAAATCAAAAAAATGCGCAAGTTTAAAGATAGTCGTTATTCCTTGATAAGTACCAATTTCAAACTTCATTCTTGAGCTTGCTATTGATTGCAGATGGTTAAAACAAGTATGATTCGATTGAGCAGGATATTTTCTATCAAATACATTTTAGTTTTATAACGTTTCAGCAATGTAAATATAAAAAAAATCAAAAAAATACGCAAGTTTAAAGAGAGTTGTTATTTCTTGATAAATACCAATTTCAAACTTCATTCCTGAGCTTGCTATTGATTGTAGATGGTTAAAACAAGTATTATTTGATTAAGCAGGATATTTTCTATCAAAATATTTTAGCTTTATAAAGTTTCAGCATTGTAAATATAAAAAAAATAAAAAAAATACGCAAGTTTAAAGATAGTTGTTATTCTTTGATAAGTACTAAATTCAAACTCTATTCTTGACCTTGCTATTAATTGTAGATGGTTAAAGCAAACATTGTTCGATTAAGCAGAAAATTTCCTATCAAATACATCCTACTTTCGTAACGTCTTAGCAATGTAAATATAAAAAAAATTAAAAAAATGCGCAAGTTTAAAGATAGTCGTTATTCCTTGATAAGTACCAATTTCAAACTTCATTCTTGAGCTTGCTATTGATTGCAGATGGTTAAAACAAGAATTATTCGATTTAGCAGGATATTTTCTATCAAATACATTTTACTTTTATAACGTTTCAGCAATGTAAATATAAAAAAAATTAAAAAAAATGCGCAAGTTTAAAGATAGTCGTTATTCCTTGATAAGTACCAATTTCAAACTTCATTCTTGAGCTTGCTATTGATTGTAGATGGTTAAAACAAGTATTATTTGATTGAGCAGGATATTTTCTATCAAAACATTTGAGTTTTATAAAGTTTCAGCAATGTAAATATAAAAAAAAATCAAAAAAATACGCAAGTTTAAAAAGAGTCGTTATTTTTTGATAAATACCAATTTCAAACTTTATTTTGAGCTTGCTATTAATTGTAGATGGTTGAAGCAAATACCATTTAATTAAGCAAAAAATTTTCTATCAAATGAAATTTACTTTCATAACGTTTCAGCAACGTAAATATAAAAAAAATTAACAAAATGAGCAAGTTTAAAAAGAGTCGTTATTTTTTGATAAATACCAATTTCAAACTTTATTTTGAGCTTGCTATTAATTGTAGATGGTTGAAGCAAATACCATTTAATTGAGCAAAAAATTTTCTATTAAATACATTTTATTTTTATAACATTTCAGCAATGTAAATATAAAAAAAATCAAAAAAATACGCAAGTTTAAAAATAGTTGTTATTCTTTGATAAGTACTAAATTCAAACTCCATTCTTGAGCTTGCTATTAATTGTAGATGGTTGAAGCAAATACCATTTAATTGAGCAAAAAATTTTCTATTAAATACATTTTATTTTTATAACATTTCAGCAATGTAAATATAAAAAAAATCAAAAAAATACGCAAGTTTAAAAAGAGTCGTTATTTTTTGATAAATACCAATTTCAAACTTTATTTTGAGCTTGCTATTAATTGTAGATGGTTGAAGCAAATACCATTTAATTGAGCAAAAAATTTTCTATTAAATACATTTTATCTTTATAACATTTCAGCAATGTAAATATAAAAAAAATCAAAAAAATACGCAAGTTTAAAGATAGTTGTTATTCTTTGATAAGTAATAATTTCAATCTTCATTCTTAAGCTTGCTATTAATTGTAGATAGTTGAAACAAATATTGTTCGATTAAGCAGAAAATTTCCTATCAGATACATTCTACCTTCATAAGTTTAAAGATAGTCGTTATTTCTTGATAAGTACCAATTTAAAACTTTATTCTTGAGCTTGCTATTAATTGCAGATGGTTAAAACAAATACCAATCAATTAAGCAGGAAATTTCCTATTAAATACATCCTACCTTCATAACGTCTTAGCAATGTAAATATAAAAAAAATCAAAAAAATACGCAAGTTTAAAAATAGTTGTTATTCTTTGATAAGTACTAAATTCAAACTCCATTCTTGAGCTTGCTATTAATTGTAGATGGTTGAAGCAAATACCATTTAATTGAGCAAAAAGTTTTCTATTAAATACATTTTATCTTTATAACATTTCAGCAATGTAAATATAAAAAAAATCAAAAAAATACGCAAGTTTAAAGATAGTTGTTATTCTTTGATAAGTAATAATTTCAATCTTCATTCTTAAGCTTGCTATTAATTGTAGATAGTTGAAACAAATATTGTTCGATTAAGCAGAAAATTTCCTATCAGATACATTCTACCTTCATAAGTTTAAAGATAGTCGTTATTCCTTGATAAGTACCAATTTCAAACTTTATTTTTAAGCTTGCTATTAATTGTAGATGGTTGACACAAGTACCATTCGATTGAGCAGGAAATTTCCTAATAAATACATCCTATTTTTATAACGTTTCAATAATGTAAATAAAAAAAAAATCAAAAAAATACGCAAGTTTAAAGAGAGTCGTTATTTTTTGATAAATACCAATTTCAAACTTCATTCTTGAGCTTGCTATTAATTGTAAATAGTTAAAGCAAATACCGTTCGATTAAGCAGGAAATTGTCTATCAAATATATCTTACTTTCATAACGTTTCAGCAATGTAAATATAAAAAAAATTAAAAAAATTCGAAAGTTTAAAAAGAATCGTTATTTCTTGATAAATACCAACTTCAAACTTCATTCTTGAGCTTGCTATTGATTGTAGATGGTTGAGGCAAGTACTACTCGATTGAGCAGGATATTTTCTATCAAACGCGTTTTAGTTTTATAAAGTTTCAGCAACGTAAATATAAAAAAACTCAAAAAAATACGCAAGTTTAAAGATAGTCGTTATTCCTTGATAAGTACCAATTTCAAACTTCATTCTTGAGCTTGCTATTAATTGTAGATGGTTAAAACAAATACCGTTCAATTAAACGGGAAATTTTCTATCAATTACAAGTTACTTTTATAACGTTTCAGCAATGTAAATATAAAAAAAATTAAAAAAATACGCAAGTTTAAAGATAGTCGTTATTTCTTGATATGTACCAATTTCAAACTTCATTTTTGTGTATGCTATTGATTGCAGATAGTTGAAGCAAGTACTATTTGATTAAACGAGATATTTTCTATCAAACACATTTTAGTTTTATAATGTTTCAGCAATGTAAATATAAAAAAAATCCAAAAAATACGCAAGTTTAAAGATAGTCGTTATTCCTTGATAAGTAGCAATTTCAAACTTCATTCTTGAGCTTGCTCTTAGCTGTATGTGGTTGAAGCAAATACCATTCGATTAAGCAGGAAATTTTCTATCAAATAAATTTTACTTTTATAACGTTTCGGCAATGTAATTATAAAAAAAATTAAAAAAATTCGCAAGTTTAAAAATAGTCGTTATTCTTTGATAAGTACCAATTTCAAACTTCATTCTTGAGCTTGCTATTGACTGTAGATGGTTGAAGCAAATATTATTTAATTGAGCAGGATATTTTCTATCAAACACGTTTTTTTTATAACGTTTCAGCAATGTAACTATAAAAAAATTAAAAAAATGCGCAAGTTTAAAAATAGTCGTTATTCCTTGGTAAGTACCAATTTCAAACTTCTTTCTTGCGTTTGCTATTGATTGTAGATAGTTAAAGCAAGTACTACTCGATTGACCAGGATACTTTCTAATAAATATATTTTACTTTTATAACGTTTCGGCAATGTAAATATAAAAAATATTAAAAAAATGCGCAAGTTTAAAGATAGTCGTTATTCCTTGATAAGTAGCAATTTCAAACTTCATTCTTCAGCTTGCTTTTAGCTGTATGTGGTTGAAGCAAATACCATTCGATTAAGCAAAAAATTTTCTATCAAATAAGTCTTACTTTTATAACGTTTCAGCAATGTAAATATAAAAAAATTAAAAAAATACGCAAGTTTAAAAATAGTTGTTATTCCTTGATAAGTACCAACTTCAAACTATATTCTTGAGTTTGCTATTAATTGTAGATGCTCGACACAAGTACCAGTCGATTGAGCGGAAAATTTTCTATCAAATACATCTTACTTTTTTAACGTTTCGGCAATGTAAATAAAAAAAAATAAAAAAAAGCGCAAGTTTAAAGAGAGTTGTTATTTCTTGATAAATACCAATTTCAAACTTCATTCTTGAGCTTGCTATTAATTGTAGATAGTTGAAGCAAATACCATTCAATTGAGCAGGAAATTTTCTATCAAATGAATTTTACTTTTATAACGTTTTAACAATGTAAATATAAAAAAAATCAAAAAAATACGCAAGTTTAAAGAGAGTCGTTATTTCTTGATAAATACCAATTTCAAACTTTATTCTTGAGCTTGACATTGAATGTAGATGGTTGAAGCAAATACTATTCAATTGAGCAGGACATTTTCTATCAAACACATTTTAGTTTTATAAAGTTTCAACAAAATAAATATAAAAAAAATCAAAAAAATACGCAAGTTTAAAAAGAGTCGTTATTTCTTGATAAATACCAATTTCAAACTTCATTCTTGAGCTTGCTATTGATTGTAAATGGTTGAAGCAAATACTATTCGATTGAGCGAAATATTTTCGAATAAACACATTTTAGTTTTATAAAGTTTTAGCAATGTAAATATAAAAAAAATCAAAAAAATACGCAAGTTTAAAGAGAGTTGTTATTTCTTGATAAATACCAATTTCAAACTTCATTCTTGAGCTTGCTATTGATTGTAGATGGTTAAAACAAGTATTATTCGATTGAGCAGGATATTTTCTATCAAACACATTTTAGTTTTATAAAGTTTCAGCAATGTAAATATAAAAAAAAAATACGCAAGTTTAAAAAGAGTCATTATTTCTTGATAAATATCAATTTCAAACTTCATTCTTGAGCTTGCTAATAATTGTAGATAGTTGAAACAAACACCATTTAATTGAGCAGGAAAATTTCTATCAAATACATCCTATCTTTAAAACGTTTTAGCAATGTAAATATAAAAAAAATTAAAAAAATGCGCAAGCTTAAAGATAGTCGTTATTCCTTGATAAGTACCAATTTAAAACTTTATTCTTGAGCTTGCTATTGATTGTAAATAGTTGAAGCAAGTATTATTCGACTGAGCAGAATATTTTCTATCAAACACATTCTAGTTTTATAAAGTTTCAGTAATGTAAATATAAAAAAAATCAAAAAAATACGCAAGTTTAAAGATAGTCGTTATTCCTTGATAAGTACCAACTTTAAACTTCATTATTGAGCTTGCTATTAACTGTAAATAGTCGGGGCAAACACCATTCGATTAAGCAAAAAATTTCCTATCAAATACATTTTATTTTTATAACGTTTAAGCAATGTAAATATAGAAAAAATTAAAAAATTTGCAAGTTTAAATATAGTCGTTATTCCTTAGTAAGTACCAATTTCAAACTTCATTCTTGAGCTTGCTATTGATTGCAGATGGTTAGAGCAAATACCATTCGATTGGGCAGAATATTTTCTATTAAACACATTTTAGTTTTATAAAGTTTTAGCAAGGTAAATATAAAAAAAATTAAAAAAATACGCAGGTTTAAAGATAGTTGTTATTCCTTGATAAGTACCAATTTCAAACTATATTCTTGAGCTTGCTATTAATTGTAGATGGTCGACACAAGTACCATTTGATTGAGCAGAAAATTTTCTATCAAATGCATCTTACAAATGCATCTTACTTTTATAACGTTTTAGCAATGTAAATATAACAAAAAATCAAAAAAATACGCAAGTTTAAAGAGAGTTGTTATTTCTTGATAAATACCAATTTCAAACTTCATTCCTGAGCTTGCTATTGATCGTAGATGGTTAAAACAAGTATTATTTGATTGAGCAGGATATTTTCTATCAAATACATTTTACTTTTATAACGTTTTAGCAATGTAAATATAAAAAAAAATTAAAAAAAAATGCGCAAGTTTAAAGATAGTCGTTATTCCTTGATAAGTACCAATTTCAAACTTCATTCTTGAGCTTGCTATTGATTGTAAATGGTTGAGGCAAGTACTATTCGATTGAGCAGGATATTTTCTATCAAAACATTTTAGTTTTATAAAGTTTCAGCAATGTAAATATAAAAAAAAAAAAAATACGCAAGTTTAAAGATAGTTGTTATTCTTTGATAAGTACTTAATTCAAACTCCATTCTTGAGCTTGCCATTAATTGTAGATGGTTAAAGCAAACATTGTTCGATTAAGCAGAAAATTTCCTATCAAATACATCCTACTTTCGTAACGTCTTAGCAATGTAAATATAAAAAAAATTAAAAAAATGAGCAAGTTTAAATATAGTCGTTATTCCTTGATAAGTACCAATTTCAAACTTCATTCTTGAGCTTGCTATTGATTGCAGATGGTTAAAACAAGTATGATTCGATTGAGCAGGATATTTTCTATCAAATACATTTTACTTTTATAACGCTTTAGCAATGTAAATATAAAAAAAATTTAAAAAAATGCGCAAGTTTAAAGATAGTCGTTATTCCTTGATAAGTACCAATTTCAAACTTTATTCTTGAGCTTGCTATTGATTGTAGATGGTTAAAACAAGTATTATTTGATTGAGCAGGATATTTTCTATCAAACACATTTTAGTTTTATAAAGTTTCAGCAATGTAAATATAAAAAAAAAATACGCAAGTTTAAAAAGAGTCGTTATTTCTTGATAAATACCAATTTCAAACTTCATTCTTGAGCTTGCTAATAATTGTAGATAGTTGAAACAAACACCATTTAATTGAGCAGGAAAATTTCTATCAAATACATCCTATCTTTAGAACGTTTTAGCAATGTAAATATAAAAAAAATTAAAAAAATGCGCACGCTTAAAGATAGTCGTCATTCCTTGATAAGTACCCATTTAAAACTTCATTTTTGAGCTTGCTATTAATTGTAAATAGTTGAAGCAAGTATTATTCGATTGAGCAGAATATTTTCTATCAAACACATTCTAGTTTTATAAAGTTTCAATAATGTAAATATAAAAAAAATCAAAAAAATGCGCAAGTTTAAAGATAGTCGTTATTCCTTGATAAGTACCAATTTCAAACTTCATTCTTGAGCTTGCTATTGATTGCAGATGGTTAAAACAAGTATGATTCGATTGAGCAGGATATTTTCTATCAAATACATTTTAGTTTTATAACGTTTCAGCAATGTAAATATAAAAAAAATCAAAAAAATACGCAAGTTTAAAGAGAGTTGTTATTTCTTGATAAATACCAATTTCAAACTTCATTCCTGAGCTTGCTATTGATTGTAGATGGTTAAAACAAGTATTATTTGATTAAGCAGGATATTTTCTATCAAAATATTTTAGCTTTATAAAGTTTCAGCATTGTAAATATAAAAAAAATAAAAAAAATACGCAAGTTTAAAGATAGTTGTTATTCTTTGATAAGTACTAAATTCAAACTCTATTCTTGACCTTGCTATTAATTGTAGATGGTTAAAGCAAACATTGTTCGATTAAGCAGAAAATTTCCTATCAAATACATCCTACTTTCGTAACGTCTTAGCAATGTAAATATAAAAAAAATTAAAAAAATGCGCAAGTTTAAAGATAGTCGTTATTCCTTGATAAGTACCAATTTCAAACTTCATTCTTGAGCTTGCTATTGATTGCAGATGGTTAAAACAAGAATTATTCGATTTAGCAGGATATTTTCTATCAAATACATTTTACTTTTATAACGTTTCAGCAATGTAAATATAAAAAAAATTAAAAAAAATGCGCAAGTTTAAAGATAGTCGTTATTCCTTGATAAGTACCAATTTCAAACTTCATTCTTGAGCTTGCTATTGATTGTAGATGGTTAAAACAAGTATTATTTGATTGAGCAGGATATTTTCTATCAAAACAT
The DNA here is from genome assembly GCA_029207805.1 of Tribolium confusum. Classification (NCBI taxonomy): domain Eukaryota; kingdom Metazoa; phylum Arthropoda; class Insecta; order Coleoptera; family Tenebrionidae; genus Tribolium; species Tribolium confusum. Next base: position 282,808 of record JALGAY010000034.1, on the reverse strand, counting down.
TTGAGTTTTATAAAGTTTCAGCAATGTAAATATAAAAAAAAATCAAAAAAATACGCAAGTTTAAAAAGAGTCGTTATTTTTTGATAAATACCAATTTCAAACTTTATTTTGAGCTTGCTATTAATTGTAGATGGTTGAAGCAAATACCATTTAATTAAGCAAAAAATTTTCTATCAAATGAAATTTACTTTCATAACGTTTCAGCAACGTAAATATAAAAAAAATTAACAAAATGAGCAAGTTTAAAAAGAGTCGTTATTTTTTGATAAATACCAATTTCAAACTTTATTTTGAGCTTGCTATTAATTGTAGATGGTTGAAGCAAATACCATTTAATTGAGCAAAAAATTTTCTATTAAATACATTTTATTTTTATAACATTTCAGCAATGTAAATATAAAAAAAATCAAAAAAATACGCAAGTTTAAAAATAGTTGTTATTCTTTGATAAGTACTAAATTCAAACTCCATTCTTGAGCTTGCTATTAATTGTAGATGGTTGAAGCAAATACCATTTAATTGAGCAAAAAATTTTCTATTAAATACATTTTATTTTTATAACATTTCAGCAATGTAAATATAAAAAAAATCAAAAAAATACGCAAGTTTAAAAAGAGTCGTTATTTTTTGATAAATACCAATTTCAAACTTTATTTTGAGCTTGCTATTAATTGTAGATGGTTGAAGCAAATACCATTTAATTGAGCAAAAAATTTTCTATTAAATACATTTTATCTTTATAACATTTCAGCAATGTAAATATAAAAAAAATCAAAAAAATACGCAAGTTTAAAGATAGTTGTTATTCTTTGATAAGTAATAATTTCAATCTTCATTCTTAAGCTTGCTATTAATTGTAGATAGTTGAAACAAATATTGTTCGATTAAGCAGAAAATTTCCTATCAGATACATTCTACCTTCATAAGTTTAAAGATAGTCGTTATTTCTTGATAAGTACCAATTTAAAACTTTATTCTTGAGCTTGCTATTAATTGCAGATGGTTAAAACAAATACCAATCAATTAAGCAGGAAATTTCCTATTAAATACATCCTACCTTCATAACGTCTTAGCAATGTAAATATAAAAAAAATCAAAAAAATACGCAAGTTTAAAAATAGTTGTTATTCTTTGATAAGTACTAAATTCAAACTCCATTCTTGAGCTTGCTATTAATTGTAGATGGTTGAAGCAAATACCATTTAATTGAGCAAAAAGTTTTCTATTAAATACATTTTATCTTTATAACATTTCAGCAATGTAAATATAAAAAAAATCAAAAAAATACGCAAGTTTAAAGATAGTTGTTATTCTTTGATAAGTACTAAATTCAAACTCCATTCTTGAGCTTGCTATTAATTGTAGATGGTTAAAGCAAACATTGTTCGATTAAGCAGAAAATTTCCTATCAAATACATCCTACTTTCGTAACGTCTTAGCAATGTAAATATAAAAAAAATTAAAAAAATGCGCAAGTTTAAAGATAGTCGTTATTCCTTGATAAGTACCAATTTCAAACTTCATTCTTGAGCTTGCTATTGAGTGCAGATGGTTAAAACAAGAATTATTCGATTGAGCAGGATATTTTCTATCAAATACATTTTACTTTTATAACGTTTCAGCAATGTAAATATAAAAAAAATTAAAAAAAATGCGCAAGTTTAAAGATAGTCGTTATTCCTTGATAAGTACCAATTTCAAACTTCATTCTTGAGCTTGCTATTGATTGTAGATGGTTAAAACAAGTATTATTTGATTGAGCAGGATATTTTCTATCAAAACATTTGAGTTTTATAAAGTTTCAGCAATGTAAATATAAAAAAAAATCAAAAAAATACGCAAGTTTAAAAAGAGTCGTTATTTTTTGATAAATACCAATTTCAAACTTTATTTTGAGCTTGCTATTAATTGTAGATGGTTGGAGCAAATACCATTTAATTGAGCAAAAAATTTTCTATTAAATACATTTTATTTTTATAACATTTCAGCAATGTAAATATAAAAAAAATCAAAAAAATACGCAAGTTTAAAGATAGTTGTTATTTCTTGATAAATACCAATTTCAAACTTCATTCTTGAGCTTGATATTGATTGTAAATGGTTAAAGCAAATACCATTCGATTAAGCAAAAAATTTTCTATCAAATACATCTTACTTTTATAACGTTTTAGCAATTTAAATATAAAAAAATTAAAAAAATGCGCAAGTTTAAAGATAGTCGTTATTCCTTGATAAGTACCAATTTGAAACTTTATTCTTGAGCTTGCTATTAATTGTAGATGGTTAAAACAAATACCATTCAATTAAGCAGAAAATTTCCTATTAAATCATCTTACCTTCATAACGTCTTAGCAATGTAAATATAAAAAAAATACGCAAGTTTAAAAAGAGTTGTTATTTCTTGATAAATACCAATTTCAAACTTTATTCTTGAGCTTGCTATTGATTGTAGATAGTTAAGGCAAATACCATTCGATTAAGCAAAAAATTTTCTATCAAATACATCTTACTTTCATAACGTTTTGGCAATTTAAATATAAAAAAATTAAAAAAATGAGCAAGTTTAAAGATAGTTGTTATTCTTTGATAAGTACTAAATTCAAACTTCATTCTTGAGCTTGCTATTAATTGTAGATGGTTGAAACAAGTACCATTCAATTGAGCAGAAAATTTTCTATCAAATACATCCTACTTTTTTAACGTTTCAGTAATGTAAATAAAAAAAAAATAAAAAATGCGCAAGTTTAGAGATAGTCGTTATTCCTTGATAAGTACCAATTTCAAACTTTATTCTTGAGCTTGCTATTGATTGTAAATAGTTGAAGCAAGTACTATTCGATTGAGCAAAATATTTTCTATCAAACACATTTTAGTTTTATAAAGTTTCAGCAATGTAAACATAAAAAAAAATACGCATGTTTAAAAAGAGTCGTTATTTCTTGATAAATACCAATTTCAAACTTTATTCTTGAGCTTGCTAATAATTGTAGATAGTTGAAGCAAATACCATTTAATTGAGCAGAAATTTTTCTATTAAATACATCCCACCTTTATAACGTCTTAGCAATGTAAATATAAAAGAATACGCAAGTTTAAAAAGAGTTGTTATTTCTTGATAAATACCAATTTCAAACTTTATTCTTGAGCTTGCTATTGATTGTAAATAGTTAAGGCAAATACCATTCGATTATACAAAAAATTTTCTATCAAATACATCTTACTTTTATAACGTTTTAGCAATTTAAATATAAAAAAAATTAAAAAATGCGCAAGTTTAAATATAGTTGTTATTCTTTGATAAGTACTAAATTCAAACTTCATTCTTGAGCTTGTTATTAATTGTAGATGGTTGAAACAAGTACCATTCAATTGAGCAGAAAATTTTCTATCAAATACATCCTACTTTTTTAACGTTTCAGTAATGTAAATAAAAAAAATTAAAAAATGCGCAAGTTTAGAGATAGTCGTTATTCCTTGATAAGTACCAATTTCAAACTTTATTCTTGAGCTTGCTATTGATTGTAAATAGTTGAAGCAAGTACTATTCGATTGAACAAAATATTTTCTATCAAACACATTTTAGTTTTATAAAGTTTCAGCAATGTAAACAAAAAAAAAAAATACGCATGTTTAAAAAGAGTCGTTATTTCTTGATAAATACCAATTTCAAACTTTATTCTTGAGCTTGCTAATAATTGTAGATAGTTGAAGCAAATACCATTTAATTGAGCAGAAATTTTTCTATTAAATACATCCTACCTTTATAACGTCTTAGCAATGTAAATATAAAAGAATACGCAAGTTTAAAAAGAGTCGTTATTTCTTGATAAATACCAATTTCAAACTTCATTCTTGAGCTTGCTATTGATTGTAGATGGCTGGGGCAAGTACTATTCGATTGAGCAGGATATTTTCTATCAAACACATTCTAGTTTTATAAAGTTTCAGAAATGTAAATATAAAAAAAAACAATAAAATACGCAAGTTTAAAAAGAATCGTTATTTCTTGATAAATACCAATTTCAAACTTCATTCTTGAGCTTGCTATTGATTGTAGATGGCTGTAGCAGATATTATTTGATTGAGCAGGATATTTTCTATCAAACACATTCTAGTTTTATAAAGTTTCAGCAATGTAAATATAAAAAAAAACAAAAAAATACGCAAGTTTGAAAAGAGTTGTTATTTCTTGATAAATAGCAATTTCAAACTTTATTCTTGAGCTTGCTATTAATTGTAGATGGTTGAAACAAATACCATTCAATTAAGCAGGAAATTTTCTATCAAATATATTTTATTTTTATAACGTTTCAACAATGTAAATATAAAAAAAATCAAAAAAATACGCAAGCATAAAGATAGTCGTTATGCCTTGATAAATACCAATTTCAAACTTTATTTTTGAGTATGCTATTGATTGTAGATGGTTGTAGCAAGTACTATTTGATTAAGCAGGATTTTTTCTATCAAACCCATTTTAGTTTTATAATGTTTCAACAATGTAAATATAAAAAAAATTAAAAAAATACGCAAGTTTAAATAGTGTCGTTATTTCTTGATCAATACCAATTTCAAACTTCATTTTTGAGTATGCTATTAATTGTAGATGGTTGAGGCAAGTACTATTTGATTAAGCAAGATATTTTCTATCAAACACATTTTAGTTTCGTGAGGTTTCAGCAATGTAATTATAAAAAATATCAAAAAAATACGCAAGTTTAAAGATAGTCGTTATTCCGTAATAAGTACCAATTTCAAACTTCATTTTTGAGCTTGCTGTTAATTGTAGATAGTTCGAGCAAATACCGTTCGATTAAGCAAGAAAATTTCTATTAAATATATTTTACTTTTATAACGTTCATCAATGTAACTATAAAAAAAATTAAAAAAATGCGCAAGTTTAAAAATAGTCGTTATTCCTTGATAAGTACCAATTTTAAACTTCATTCTTGAGCTTGCTATTGATTTTAAATGGTTGAAGCAAATACCATTCGATTAAGCAGGAAATATTCTATCAAACACATTTTAGTTTTATAAAGTTTCAGCAATGCAAATATAAAAAAAATCAAAAAAATACGCAAGTTTAAAGAGAGTCGTCATTTCTTGATAAATACCAATTTCAAACTTTATTCTTGAGCTTGCTATTGGTTGTGGATGGTTGAAGCAAATGCTATTCGATTGAGCAGGATATTTTCTATTAAACACGTTTTAGTTTCATGAAGTTTTAGCAATGTAATTATAAAAAATATCAAAAAAATACGCAAGTTTAAAGATAGTCGTTATTCCTTGATAAGTACCAATTTCAAACTTTATTCTTGAGCTTGCTATTAATTGTAGACGGTTGGCACAAGTACCATTCGCTTGAGCAGGAAATTTCCTAACAAATACATCCTACTTTTATAACGTTTCAACAATGTAAGTTTAAAAAAAATCAAAAAAATTCGGAAGTATAAAGAGAGTCGTTATTTCTTAATAAATACCAATTTCAAACTTCATTCTTGAGCTTGCTATTAATTGTAGATGGTTGAAGCAAATACCATTCAATTAAACAGGAAATTTGTCAAATGTATTTTATTTTGATAACGTTTCAGCAATGTAAATATAAAAAAAATCAAAAAAATTCGCAAGTTTAAAGATAGTCGTTATTCCTTGATAAGTACCAACTTCAAACTTCATTTTTGAGCTTGCTATTAGCTGTATGTGGTTGAAACAAGGTCCGTTTGATTAAGCAGGAAATTTTCTATCAACTGCAAGTTACTTTTATAACGTTTCAGCAATGTAAATATAAAAAAAATTAAAAAAAAGCAAGTTTAAAGATAGTCGTTATTCCTTAATAAGTACCAATTTCAAACTTCATTCTTAAGCTTGCTGTTAATTGTAAAGGGTTAAAGCAAATACCATTCGATTAAGCAAAAAATTTTTTATCAAATGAATCTTATTTTTATAACGTTTCAGCAATGTAAATATAAAAAAAATTAAAAAAATGCGCAAGTTTAAAGATAGTCGTTATTCCTTGATAAATACCAATTTCAAACTTCATTTTTGAGTATTCTATTGATTGCAGATGGTTGAGGCAAGTACAATTTGATTAAGCAGGATATTGTCTATCAAACAAATTTTAGTCTTATAATGTTTCAGAAATGTAAATATAAAAAAAATCAAAAAAATACGCAAGTTTAAAGATAGTCGTTATTCCTTAATAAGAACCAATTTCAAACTTTATTTTTGAGCTTGCTGTTAATTGTAGATGGTTGAAGCAAATACCATTCGATTAAGCAGGAAATTTTCTATCAAACATATTTTACTTTTATAACGTTTCAGCAATGTCAATATAAAAAAAATAAAAAATTGCGCAAATTTAAAAATAGTCGTTATTTCTTGATAAGTACCAATTTCAAACTTCATTCTTGAGCTTGCTATTGATTTTAAATGGTTGAAGCAAGTACTATTTGATTAAGCAGGATATTTTCTATCAAACACATTCTAGTTTTATAAAGTTTCAGCAATGTAAATAAAAAAAAAATTAAAAAAATACGCAAGTTTAAAAAGTGTTGTTATTTCTTGATAAATACCAAATTCAAACTTCATTCTTGAGCTTGCTATTAATTGTAGATGGTTGAGACAAATACCATTCGATTAAGCAGGAAATTTCCTATCAAATGAAATTTACTTTCATAACGTTTCAGCAACGTAAATATAAAAAAAATTAACAAAATGAGCAAGTTTAAAAATAGTCGTTATTCCTTGATAAATACCAATTTCAAACTTCATTCTTAAGCTTGCTGTTAATTGTAAAGGGTTAAAGCAAATACCATTCGATTAAGCAAAAAATTTTTTATCAAATGAATCTTATTTTTATAACGTTTCAGCAATGTAAATATAAAAAAAATTAAAAAAATGCGCAAGTTTAAAGATAGTCGTTATTCCTTGATAAATACCAATTTCAAACTTCATTTTTGAGTATTCTATTGATTGCAGATGGTTGAGGCAAGTACAATTTGATTAAGCAGGATATTGTCTATCAAACAAATTTTAGTCTTATAATGTTTCAGAAATGTAAATATAAAAAAAATCAAAAAAATACGCAAGTTTAAAGATAGTCGTTATTCCTTAATAAGAACCAATTTCAAACTTTATTTTTGAGCTTGCTGTTAATTGTAGATGGTTGAAGCAAATACCAATCGATTAAGCAGGAAATTTTCTATCAAAAATATTTTACTTTCATAACGTTACAGCAATGTAAATATAAAAAAATTAAAAAAATTCGCAAGTTTAAAAATAGTCGTTATTCCTTGATAAGTACCAAATTCAAACTTCATTATTGAGCTTGCTATTGATTTTAAATGGTTAAAGCAAATACCATTTGATTAGGCAGGAAATTTTTTATCAAACATATCTTATATTTGTGACGTTTCAGCAATGTAAATATAAAAAAAATTAAAAAAATACGCAAGTTCAAAAAGAGTTGTTATTTCTTGATAAATACCAAATTCAAACTTCATTCTTGAGCTTGCTATTAATTGTAGATGGTTGAGACAAATACCATTCGATTAAGCAGGAAATTTCCTATCAAATGAAATTTACTTTCATAACGTTTCAGCAACGTAAATATAAAAAAAATTAACAAAATGAGCAAGTTTAAAAATAGTCGTTATTCCTTGATAAATACCAATTTCAAACTTCATTCTTGAGCTTGCTATTAATTGTAGATGGTTGAGGCAAATACCATTCGATTAAGCAGTAAATTTTCTATCAAATACATTCTACTCTTATAACGTTTCAGCAATGTGAATATAGAAAATATTTAAAAAATGCGCAAGTTTAAAGATAGTCGTTATTCCTTGATAAGTACCAATTTCAAACTTTATTCTTGAGCTAGCTATTAATTGCAGATGGCAAAGGCAAACACCATTCAATTAGCCGGAAAATTTTCTATCAAATACATCTTACTTTTATAACGTTTCAACAATATAAATATGAAAAAATTAAAAAAATGCGCAAGTTTAAAGATAGTTGTTATTCTTTAATAAGTACCAACTTCAAACTTTATTCTTGAGCTTGCTATTAATTGTAGATGGTAAAAGCAAATACTATTTGATTAGGCAGAAAATTTTCTATAAAATACATTTTACTTTTATAACGTTTCAGCAATATAAATATAAAAAATTAAAAAAAATGCGCAAGTTTAAAGATAGTCGTAATTCCTTGATAAGTACCAACTTCAAACTTTATTCTTGAGCTGGCTATTAATTGTAGATGGTAAAAGCAAATACCATTCGATTAAGCAAAAAATTTTCTATCAAATACATCTTACATTTATAACGTTTCAGCAATGTAAATATAAAAAAAATTAAAAAAATTCGCAAGTTTAAAGATAGTTGTTATTCCTTGATAAGTACCAATTTCAAACTTTATTCTTGAGCTTGCTATTAATTGTAGATTGTTGACACAAGTACCATTCGCTTAAGCAGGAAATTTCCTATCAAATACATCCTACTTTTATGACGCTTCAACAATGTAAATATAAAAAAAATCAAAAAAATACGCAAGTTTAAAGAGAGTCGTCATTTCTTGATAAATACCAACTTCAAACTTTATTCTTGAGCTTGCTATTAGCTGTAGATGGTTGAAGCAAATACCATTCGATTAAGCGGTAAATTTTCTATCAAATGAAATTTACTTTCATAACGTTTCAGCAACGTAAATATAAAAAAAATTAACAAAATGAGCAAGTTTAAAAATAGTCGTTATTTCTTGATAAATACCAATTTCAAACTTCATTCTTGAGCTTGCTGTTAATTGTAGATGGCTGAAGCAAATACTATTCGATTAAGCAGTAAATTTTCTATCAAATACGATCTACTTTTATAACGTTTCAGCAACGTGAATATAGAAAATATTAAAAAAATGAGCAAGTTTAAAAATAGTCGTTATTCCTTGATAAGTACCAATTTCAAACTTCATTTTTGAGCTTGCTATTAGCTGTATGTGGCTGAAGCAAATACCATTCGATTAAGCGGTAAATTTTCTATCAAATACATTCTACTCTTATAACGTTTCAGCAATATGAATATAGAAAATATTTAAAAAATGCGCAAGTTTAAAGATAGTCGTTATTCCTTGATAAGTATCAATTTCAAACTTTATTCTTGAGCTTGCTATTAATTTTAGATGGTTGGCACAAGTAGCATTCGCTTGAGCAGGAAATTTTCTATCAAATACATCTTACTTTTATAACGTTTCGATAATGTAAATTTAAAAAAAATCAAAAAAATACGCAAGTTTAAAGAGAGTCGTTATTTCTTAATAAATACCAATTTCAAACTTCATTTTTGAGCTTGCTATTAATTGTAGATGGTTGAAGCAAATACCATTCAATTAAACAAGAAATTTTCTATCAAATGAATTTTATTTTTGTAACGTTTGAGCAATGTAAATATAAAAAAAATCAAAAAAATACGCAAGTTTAAAGATAGTCGTTATTCCTTGATAAGTACCAACTTCAAACTTCATTTTTGAGCTTGCTATTAGCTGTATGTGGTTGAAACAAATTTCGTTTGATTAAGCAGGAAATTTTCTATTAACTACTAGTTACTTTTATAACGTTTCAGCAATGTAAATATAAAAAAAATTAAAAAATTTAGTAAGTTTAAAAATAGTCGTTATTTCTTGATAAGTACCAATTTCAAACTTCATTCTTGAGCTTGCTATTGATTTTAAATGGATGAAGCAAGTATTATTTGATTGAGCAGGATATTTTCTATCAAACACATTCTAGTTTTATAAAGTTTCAGCAATGTAAATAAAAAAAAATTAAAAAAATACGCAAGTTTAAAAAAAGTTGTTATTTCTTGATAAATATCAAATTCAAACTTCATTCTTAAGCTTGCTATTAATTGTAGATGGTCGAGACAAATACCATTCGATTAAGCAGGAAATTTTCTATCAAATATATTTTACTTTCATAACGTTTTAGCAATGTAAATATAAAAAAAATTAAAAAAATTCGCAAGTTTAAAAATAGTCGATATTCCTTGATAAGTACCAAATTCAAACTTCATTCTTGAGCTTGCTATTAATTGTAGATGGCTGAAGCAAATACCATTCGATTAAGCAGTAAATTTTCTATCAAATACATTCTACTCTTATAACGTTTCAGCAATGTGAATATAGAAAATATTTAAAAAATGCGCAAGTTTAAAGATAGTCGTTATTCCTTGATAAGTACCAAATTCAAACTTTATTCTTGAGCTAGCTATTAATTATAGATAGTAAAAGCAAATACCATTCGATTAGGCAGGAAATTTTCTATCAAATACATCTTACTTTTATAACGTTTCAACAATTTAAATATGAAAAAATTAAAAAAATGCGCAAGTTTAAAGATAGTCGTTATTCCTTAATAAGTACCAACTTCAAACTTTATTCTTGAGCTTGCTATTAATTGTAGATTGTAAAAGCAAAAACCGTTTGATTAGGCAGAAAATTTTCTATAAAATACATTTTACTTTTATAACGTTTCAGCAATATAAATATAAAAAATTAAAAATAAATGCGCAAGTTCAAAGATAGTCGTTATTCCTTGATAAGTACCAATTTCAAACTTCATTCTTGAGCTTGCTATTAATTGTAGATGGTTGAAGCAAATACCATTCAATTAAGCAGGAAATTTTCTATCAAATATATTATACTTTTATAACGTTTCAGCAATGTAAATATAAAAAAAAATAAAAAAATGCGCCAGTTTAAAAATAGTCGTTATTCCTTGATAAGTACCAAATTCAAACTTTATTCTTGAGCTAGCTATTAATTGTAGATGGTAAAGCAAATACCATTCGATTAGGCAGAGAATTTTCTATCAAATACATCTTACTTTTATAACGTTTCAACAATTTAAATATGAAAAAATTAAAAAAATGCGCAAGTTTAAATATAGTCGTTATTCCTTAATAAGTACCAACTTCAAACTTTATTCTTGAGCTTGCTGTTAATTGTAGATAGTTGAAGCAAATACCATTCAATTAAACAGGAAATTTTCTATTAAATGTATTTTATTTTTATAACGTTTCAACAATGTAGATATAAAAAAAATCAAAAAAATACGCAAGTTTAAAGATAGTCGTTATTCCTTGGTAAGTACCAATTTCATACTTTATTTTTGAGCTTGCTATTAGCTGTATGTGGTTGAAGCAAATTCCGTTTGATTAAGCAGGAAATTTTCTATTAACTACAAATTACTATTATAACGTTTCAGCAATGTAAATATAAAAAAAATTAAAAAATGCGCAAGTTTAAAAATAGTCGTTATTCCTTGATAAGCACCAAATTCAAACTTCATTCTTGAGCTTGCTATTGATTTTAAATGGTTGAAGCAAATACCATTTGATTAGGCAGGAAATTTTTTATCAAACATATCTTAAATTTATAACGTTTCAGCAATGTAAATATAAAAAAAATACGCAAGTTTAAAAAGAGTCGTTATTTCTTGATAAATACCAATTTCAAACTTCATTCTTGAGCTTGCTATTAACTGTAGATAGTTAAAGCAAATACCATTTGATTAGGCAGAAATTTTTCTATCAAATACTTCTTACTTTCATAACGTTTCAGCCATGTAAATATAAAAAAAATTAAAAAAATTCGCATGTTTAAAAATAGTCGTTCTTCCTTGATAAGTACCAAATTCAAACTTCATTTTTGAGCTTGCTATTGATTTTAAATGGTTGAAGCAAATACCATTTGATTAGACAGGAAATTTTTTATCAAACATATTTTAAACTTATAACGTTTCAGCAATGTAAATATAAAAAAAAATTAAAAAAATACGCAAGTTTAAAGATAGTCGTTATTCCTTGATAAGTACCAATTTCAAACTTCATTCTTGAGCTTGCTATTAACTGTAGATAGTTAAAGCAAATACCATTTGATTAGGCAAAAAATTTTTTATCAAATATTTCTTACTTTTATAACGTTTCAACAATCTAAATATGAAAAAATTTAAAAAATGCGCAAGTTTAAAGGTAGTCGTTATTCCTTGATAAGTACCAACTTCAAACTTTATTCTTGAGCTTGCTATTAATTGTAGATGGTAAAAGCAAATACCATTTGATTAGGCAGAAAATTTTCAATAAAACACATTTTACTTTTATAACGTTTCAGCAATATAAAAATAAAAAAATTAAAAAAATGCGCAAGTTTAAAGTTAGTCGTTATTCCTTGATAAGTACCAACTTCAAACTTTATTCTTGAGCTTGCTATAAATTGTAGATGGTAAAAGCAAATACCATTCGATTAAGCGGAAAATTTTCTATCAAATACATCTTACTTTTATAACGTTTCAACAATTTAAATATAAAAAAATTAAAAAAATGCGCAAGTTTAAAGATAGTCGTTATTCCTTAATAAGAACCAATTTCAAACTTCATTTTTGAGCTTGCTGTTAATTGTAGATAGTTGAAGCAAATACCATTCGATTAGGCAGGAAATTTTTTATCAAACACATTTTAGTTTCATAAAGTTTTAGCAATGTAATTATAAAAAAAATCAAAAAAATACGCAAGTTTAAAGATAGTCGTTATTCCTTGATAAGTACCAATTTCAAACTTTATTCTTGAGCTTGCTATTAATTGTAGATGGTTGGCACAAGTACCATTCGCTTGAACAGGAAATTTTCTATCAAATACATCCTACTTTTATAACGTTTCAACAATGTAAATTTAAAAAAAATCAAAAAAATACGCAAGTTTAAAGAGAGTCGTTATTTCTTGATAAATACCAATTTCACACTTCATTCTTGAGCTTGCTATTAATTGTAGATGGTTGAAACCAATACCATTCAATTTAACAAGAAATTTTCTATCAAATGTATTATATTTTTGTAACGTTTCAGCAATGCAAATATAAAAAAAATCAAAAAAATTCGCAAGTTTAACGATAGTCGTTATTCCTTAATAAGTACCAAATACAAACTTCATTCTTGAGCTTGCTATTAATTGTAGATAGTTGAGGCAAGTACTAATTGATTGAGCAGGATATTTTCTATCAAACACGTTTTAGTTTTATAAAGTTTCAGCAATGTAAATATAAAGAAACTCAAAAAAATACGCAAGTTTAAAGATAGTCGTTATTCCTTGATAAGTACCAACTTCAAACTTCATTCTTGAGCTTGCTATTAATTGTAGATGGTTGAAGCAAATACCATTCAATTAAACAGGAAATTTTCTATTAAATGTATTTTATTTTTATAACGTTTCAACAATGTAAATATAAAAAAAATCAAAAAAATACGCAAGTTTAAAGATAGTCGTTATTCCTTGATAAGTACCAATTTCATACTTTATTTTTGAGCTTGCTATTAGCTGTATGTGGTTGAAGCAAATTCCGTTTGATTAAGCAGGAAATTTTCTATTAACTACAAATTACTATTATAACGTTTCAGCAATGTAAATATAAAAAAAATTAAAAAATGCGCAAGTTTAAAAATAGTCGTTATTCCTTGATAAGCACCAAATTCAAACTTCATTCTTGAGCTTGCTATTGATTTTAAATGGTTGAAGCAAATACCATTTGATTAGGCAGGAAATTTTTTATCAAACATATCTTAAATTTATAACGTTTCAGCAATGTAAATATAAAAAAAATACGCAAGTTTAAAAAGAGTCGTTATTTCTTGATAAATACCAATTTCAAACTTCATTCTTGAGCTTGCTATTAACTGTAGATAGTTAAAGCAAATACCATTTGATTAGGCAGAAAATTTTCTATCAAATACTTCTTACTTTCATAACGTTTCAGCCATGTAAATATAAAAAAAATTAAAAAAATTTGCATGTTTAAATATAGTCGTTCTTCCTTGATAAGTACCAAATTCAAACTTCATTTTTGAGCTTGCTATTGATTTTAAATGGTTGAAGCAAATACCATTTGATTAAACAGGAAATTTTTTATCAAACATATTTTAAACTTATAACGTTTCAGCAATGTAAATATAAAAAAAATTAAAAAAATACGCAAGTTTAAAGATAGTCGTTATTCCTTGATAAGTACCAACTTCAAACTTCATTCTTGAGCTTGCTATTAACTGTAGATAGTTAAAGCAAATACCATTTGATTAGGCAAAAAATTTTTTATCAAATATTTCTTACTTTTATAACGTTTCAACAATCTAAATATGAAAAAATTTAAAAAATGCGCAAGTTTAAAGATAGTCGTTATTCCTTGATAAGTACCAACTTCAAACTTTATTCTTGAGCTTGCTATTAATTGTAGATGGTAAAAGCAAATACCATTTGATTAGGCAGAAAATTTTCAATAAAACACATTTTATTTTTATAACGTTTCAGCAATATAAAAATAAAAAAATTAAAAAAATGCGCAAGTTTAAAGTTAGTCGTTATTCCTTGATAAGTACCAACTTCAAACTTTATTCTTGAGCTTGCTATTAATTGTAGATGGTAAAAGCAAATACCATTTGATTAGGCAGAAAATTTTCAATAAAACACATTTTACTTTTATAACGTTTCAGCAATATAAAAATAAAAAAATTAAAAAAATGCGCAAGTTTAAAGTTAGTCGTTATTCCTTGATAAGTACCAACTTCAAACTTTATTCTTGAGCTTGCTATAAATTGTAGATGGTAAAAGCAAATACCATTCGATTAAGCAGAAAATTTTCTATCAAATACATCTTACTTTTATAACGTTTCAGCAATGTAAATATAAAAAAAAATAAAAAATTGTGCAAGTTTTAAGATAGTCGTTATTCCTTGATAAGTACCAATTTCAAACTTTATTCTTGAGCTTGCTATTAATTGTAGATAGTTGACACAAATACCATTCTATTGAGCAAGAAATTTTCTATTAAATACATTCTACCTTTATGACGCTTCAACAATGTAAATATAAAAAAAATCAAAAAAATGCGCAAGTTTAAAGAGAGTCGTCATTTCTTGATAAATACCAAATTCAAACTTCATTCTTGAGCTTGCTATTGGTTGTAGATGGTTGAAGCAAATACTATTCGATTGAGCAGGATATTTTCTATCAAACACATTTTAGTTTCATGAAGTTTTAGCAATGTAATTATAAAAAAAAACAAATACGCAAGTTTAAAGATAGTCGTTATTCCTTGATAAGTACCAATTTCAAACTTTATTCTTGAGCTTGCTATTAATTGTAGATGGTTGAGGCAAATACTATTCGATTGAACAGGATATTTTCTATCAAACACATTTTAGTTTCATGAAGTTTTAGCAATGTAAATATAAAAAAAATCAAAAAAATACGCAAGTTTAAAGATAGTCGTTATTCCTTGATAAATACCAATTTCAAACTTCATACTTGAGCTTGCTATTAATTGTAGATGGTTGAAACAAATACCATTCAATTAAACAGGAAATTTTTTATCAAATGTGTCTTATTTTTATAACGTTTCAGCAATGTAAATATAAAATAAATCAAAAAATACGCAAGTTTAAAAATAGTCGTTATTCCTTGATAAATACCAATTTCAAACTTTATTTTTGAGTATGCTATTGATTGCAGATGGTTGAAGTAAGTACTATTTGATTGAGCAGGATATTTTCTATCAAACAAATTTTAGCTTTATAATGTTTCAGCAATGTAAATATAAAAAAAATCAAAAAATACGCAAGTTTAAAAATAGTCGTTATTCCTTAATAAGAACCAACTTCAAACTTCATTTTTGAGCTTGCTGTTAATTGTAGATGGTTGAAGCAAATACCATTCGATTAGGCAGGAAATTTTCTATCAAACATATTTTACTTTTATAACGTTTCAACAATGTGCATATAAAAAAAATTAAAAAATTGCGCAAGTTTAAAAATAGTCGTTATTTCTTGATAAGTACCAATTTCAAACTTCATTTTTGAGCTTGCTATTAGCTGCATCTGGTTGAAACAGATTCCGTTTGATTGAGCAGGAAATTTTCTATCAACTACAAGTTACTTTTATAACGTTTCAGCAATGTAAATATAAAAAAAATTAAAAATTGCGCAAGTTTAAAAATAGTCGTTATTCCTTGATAAGCACCAAATTCAAACTTCATTCTTGAGCTTGCTCTTAATTGTAAAGGGTTAAGGCAAATACCATTCAATTAAGCAGGAAATTTTCTATCAAATGTATCTTACTTTTATAAAGTTTCAGCAATGTAAATATAAAAAAAATCAAAAAAATACGCAAGTTTAAAAAGAGTCGTTATTTTTTGATAAATACCAATTTCAAACTTTATTTTGAGCTTGCTATTAATTGTAGATGGTTGAAGCAAATACCATTTAATTGAGCAAAAAATTTTCTATTAAATACATTTTATTTTTATAACATTTCAGCAACGTAAATATAAAAAAAATCAAAAAAATACGCAAGTTTAAAAATAGTTGTTATTCTTTGATAAGTACTAAATTCAAACTCCATTCTTGAGCTTGCTATTAATTGTAGATGGTTGAAGCAAATACCATTTAATTGAGCAAAAAATTTTCTATTAAATACATTTTATTTTTATAACATTTCAGCAATGTAAATATAAAAAAAATCAAAAAAATACGCAAGTTTAAAAATAGTTGTTATTCTTTGATAAGTACTAAATTCAAACTCCATTCTTGAGCTTGCTATTAATTGTAGATGGTTAAAGCAAACATTGTTCGGTTAAGCAGGAAATTTCCTATTAAATACATCCTACCTTCATAACGTCTTAGCAATGTAAATATAAAAAAAATCAAAAAAATACGCAAGTTTAAAAATAGTTGTTATTCTTTGATAAGTACTAAATTCAAACTCCATTCTTGAGCTTGCTATTAATTGTAGATGGTTGAAGCAAATACCATTTAATTGAGCAAAAAATTTTCTATTAAATACATTTTATTTTTATAACATTTCAGCAATGTAAATATAAAAAAAATCAAAAAAATACGCAAGTTTAAAAAGAGTCGTTATTTTTTGATAAATACCAATTTCAAACTTTATTTTGAGCTTGCTATTAATTGTAGATGGTTGAAGCAAATACCATTTAATTGAGCAAAAAATTTTCTATTAAATACATTTTATCTTTATAACATTTCAGCAATGTAAATATAAAAAAAATCAAAAAAATGCGCAAGTTTAAAGATAGTTGTTATTCTTTGATAAGTAATAATTTCAATCTTCATTCTTAAGCTTGCTATTAATTGTAGATGGTTGAAACAAATATTGTTCGATTAAGCAGAAAATTTCCTATCAGATACATTCTACCTTCATAAGTTTAAAGATAGTCGTTATTTCTTGATAAGTACCAATTTAAAACTTTATTCTTGAGCTTGCTATTAATTGCAGATGGTTAAAACAAATACCACTCAATTAAGCAGGAAATTTCCTATTAAATACATCCTACCTTCATAACGTCTTAGCAATGTAAATATAAAAAAAATCAAAAAAATACGCAAGTTTAAAAATAGTTGTTATTCTTTGATAAGTACTAAATTCAAACTCCATTCTTGAGCTTGCCATTAATTGTAGATGGTTGAAGCAAATACCATTTAATTGAGCAAAAAGTTTTCTATTAAATACATTTTATCTTTATAACATTTCAGCAATGTAAATATAAAAAAAATCAAAAAAATACGCAAGTTTAAAGATAGTTGTTATTCTTTGATAAGTACTAAATTCAAACTCCATTCTTGAGCTTGCTATTAATTGTAGATGGTTAAAGCAAACACTGTTCGATTAAGCAGAAAATTTCCTATCAAATACATCCTACTTTCGTAACGTCTTAGCAATGTAAATATAAAAAAAATTAAAAAAATGCGCAAGTTTAAAGATAGTCGTTATTCCTTGATAAGTACCAATTTCAAACTTCATTCTTGAGCTTGCTATTGATTGCAGATGGTTAAAACAAGAATTATTCGATTGAGCAGGATATTTTCTATCAAATACATTTTACTTTTATAACGTTTCAGCAATGTAAATATAAAAAAAATTAAAAAAAATGCGCAAGTTTAAAGATAGTCGTTATTCCTTGATAAGTACCAATTTCAAACTTCATTCTTGAGCTTGCTATTGATTGTAGATGGTTAAAACAAGTATTATTTGATTGAGCAGGATATTTTCTATCAAAACATTTGAGTTTTATAAAGTTTCAGCAATGTAAATATAAAAAAAAATCAAAAAAATACGCAAGTTTAAAAAGAGTCGTTATTTTTTGATAAATACCAATTTCAAACTTTATTTTGAGCTTGCTATTAATTGTAGATGGTTGAAGCAAATACCATTTAATTGAGCAAAAAATTTTCTATTAAATACATTTTATCTTTAGAACATTTCAGCAATGTAAATATAAAAAAAATCAAAAAAATACGCAAGTTTAAAGATAGTTGTTATTTCTTGATAAATACCAATTTCAAACTTCATTCTTGAGCTTGATATTGATTGTAAATGGTTAAAGCAAATACCATTCGATTAAGCAAAAAATTTTCTATCAAATACATCTTACTTTTATAACGTTTTAGCAATTTAAATATAAAAAAATTAAAAAAATGCGCAAGTTTAAAGATAGTCGTTATTCCTTGATAAGTACCAATTTCAAACTTTATTCTTGAGCTTGCTATTAATTGTAGATGGTTGAGGCAAATACTATTCGATTAAACAGGATATTTTCTATCAAACACATTTTAGTTTCATGAAGTTTTAGCAATGTAAATATAAAAAAAATCAAAAAAATACGCAAGTTTAAAGATAGTCGTTATTCCTTGATAAGTACCAATTTCAAACTTTATTTTTGAGCTTGCTATTACTTGTAGATGGTTGGCACAAGTACAATTTGCTTGAGCAGGAAATTTCCTATCAAATACATCCTACTCTCATAACGTTTCAACAATGTAAATTTAAAAAAAATCAAAAAAATACGCAAGTTTAAAGAGAGTCGTTATTTCTTAATAAATACCAATTTCAAACTTCATTCTTGAGCTTGCTATTAATTGTAGATGGTTGAGGCAAATACTATTCGATTAAGCAGGATATTTTCTATCAAACGCGTTTTAGTTTTATAAAGTTTCAGCAATGTAAATATAAAGAAACTCAAAAAAATACGCAAGTTTAAAGATAGTCGTTATTCCTTGATAAGTACCAATTTCAAACTTCATTCTTGAGCTTGCTATTAATTGTAGATGGTTAAAACAAATACCATTCAATTAAACGGGAAATTTTCTATCAAATGTATTTTATTTTTATAACGTTTCAGCAATGTAAATATAAAAAAAATTAAAAAAATACGCAAGTTTAAAGATAGTCGTTATTCCTTGATAAGTACCAATTTCAAACTTCATTTTTGAGCTTGCTATTAGCTGTATGTGGTTGATACAAATTCCGTTTGATTAAGCAAGAAATTTTCTATCAATTACAAGTTACTTTTATAACGTTTCAATAATGTAAATATAAAAAAAATTAAAAAAAGCGCATGTTTAAAAATAGTCGTTATTCTTTGATAAGCACCAATTTCAAACTTCCTTCTTGAGCTTGCTGTTAATTGTAAAGGAGTAAGGCAAATACCATTCGATTAAGCAGGAAATTTTCTATCATATATATTTTATCTTTATAACGTTTCAGCAATGTAAATATAAAAAAAATCAAAAAAATACGCAAGTTTAAAGATAGTCGTTATTCCTTGATAAATACCAATTTCAAACTTCATTTTTGTGTATGCTATTGATTGCAGATAGTTGAAGCAAGTACTATTTGATTAAACAAAATATTTTCTATCAAACACATTTTAGTTTTATAATGTTTCAACAATGTAAATATAAAAAAAATCAAAAAAATACGCAAGTTTAAAGATAGTCGTTATTCCTTAATAAGAACCAATTTCAAACTTTATTTTTGAGCTTGCTGTTAATTTTAGATGGTTGAGGCAAATACCATTCGATTTAGAAGGAAATTTTCTATCAAATATATCTTACTTTTATAACGTTTCAACAATGTAAATATAAAAAAAATTAAAAAAATGCGCAAGTTTAAAAGTAGTCGTTATTTCTTGATAAGTACCAATTTTAAACTTCATTCTTGAGCTTGCTATTGATTTTAAATGGTCGAAGCAAGAACTATTCGAATGAACAGGATATTTTCTTTTAAACACATTTTAGTTTTATAACGTTTTAGCAATGTAAATATAAAAAAAATCAAAAAATACGCAAGTTTAAAGATAGTCGTTATTCCTTGATAAGTACCAATTTCAAACTTCATTTTTGAGCTTGCTATTAGCTGTATGTGGTTGAAACAAATTTCGTTTGATTAAGCAGGAAATTTTCTATTAATTGCAAGTTACTTCTATAACGTTTCAGCAATGTAAATATAAAAAAAATTAAAAAATGCGTAAGTTTAAAAGTAGTCGTTATTCCTTGATAAGCACCAAATTCAAACTTCATTTTTGAGCCTGCTGTTAATTGTAAAGGGTTAAAGCAAATACCGTTCAATTAAGCAGGAAATTTTCTATCAAATATATTATACTTTTATAACGTTTCAGCAATGTAAATATAAAAAAAAATAAAAAAATGCGCCAGTTTAAAAATAGTCGTTATTTCTTGATAAGTACCAATTTCAAACTTTATTCTTGAGCTTGCTATTAACTACAGATAGTTGAAACAAATACCATTTAATTAAGCAAAAAATTTTCTATCAAATACATTTTTTTATAACGTTTCAGCAATGTAAATATTAAAAAAATTAAAAAAATACGCAAGTTTAAAGAGAGTTGTTATTTCTTGATAAATACCAATTTTAAACTTTATTCTTGAGCTTGCTAAAAACTGCAAATGGTTGAAACAAGTACTATTCGATTGAGCAGAAAATTTTCTATCAAATACATTTTACCTTTATAACGTTTCAGCAATGTAAATATAAAAAAAATCAAAAAAATACGCAAGTTTCAAAATAGTCGTTATTCCTTGATAAGTACCAAATTCAAACTTCATTTTTGAGCTTGCTATTGATTTTAATGGTTGAAGCAAATACCATTCGATTAGGCGGGAAATTTTCTATCAAATAAATTTTACTTTCATAACGTTTCAGCAATGTAAATATAAAAAAAATTAAAAAAATACGCAAGTTTAAAAAGAGTCGTTATTTCTTGATAATTACCAATTTTAAACTTCATTTTTGAGCTTGCTATTAATTGTAGATGGCTGAAGCAAATACCATTCGATTAAGCAGTAAATTTTCTATCAAATACATTCTACTCTTATAACGTTTCAGCAATGTGAATATAGAAAATATTTAAAAAATGCGCAAGTTTAAAGATAGTCGTTATTCCTTGATAAGTACCAAATTCAAACTTTATTCTTGAGCTAGCTATTAATTGTAGATGGTAAAAGCAAATACCATTCGATTAGGCAGAGAATTTTCTATCAAATACATCTTACCTTTAT
Organism: Tribolium confusum; assembly: GCA_029207805.1. NCBI lineage: Eukaryota > Metazoa > Arthropoda > Insecta > Coleoptera > Tenebrionidae > Tribolium > Tribolium confusum. The sequence continues at coordinate 261,402 of JALGAY010000034.1, read as the reverse complement.
AACGTTTCAACAATTTAAATATGAAAAAATTAAAAAAATGCGCAAGTTTAAAGATAGTCGTTATTCCTTAATAAGTACCAACTTCAAACTTTATTCTTGAGCTTGCTATTAATTGCAGATGGTAAAAGCAAATACCATTTGATTAGGCAGAAAATTTTCTATAAAATACATTTTACTTTTATAACGTTTCAGCAATATAAATATAAAAAATTAAAAAAAATGCGCAAGTTTAAATATAGTCGTTATTCCTTGATAAGTACCAACTTCAAACTTTATTCTTGAGCTGGCTATTAATTGCAGATGGTAAAAGCAAATACCATTCGATTAAGCAGAAAATTTTCTATCAAATACATTTTACTTTTATAACGTTTCAGCAATGTAAATATAAAAAAAATTAAAAAAATTCGCAAGTTTAAAGATAGTTGTTATTCCTTGATAAGTACCAATTTCAAACTTTATTCTTGAGCTTGCTATTAATTGTAGATAGTTTACACAAATACCATTCGCTTGAGCAGGAAATTTCCTATCAAACACGTCCTACTTTTATGACGCTTCAACAATGTAAATATAAAAAAAATCAAAAAAATACGCAAGTTTAAAGAGAGTCGTCATTTCTTGATAAATATCAATTTCAAACTTCATTCTTGAGCTTGCTATTGGTTGTAGATAGTTGAAGCAAATACTATTCGATTGAGCAGGATAATTTTTATCAAACACATTTTAGCTTCATAAAGTTTTAGCAATGCAATTATAAAAAAAATCAAAAAAATACGCAATTTTAAATATAGTCGTTATTCCTTGATAAGCACCAATTTAAAACTTTATTCTTGAGCTTGCTATTAATTGTAGATGGTTGAAGCAAATACCATTTAATTGAGCAAAAAATTTTCTATTAAATACATTTTATCTTTATAACATTTCAGCAATGTAAATATAAAAAAAATCAAAAAAATGCGCAAGTTTAAAGATAGTTGTTATTCTTTGATAAGTAATAATTTCAATCTTCATTCTTAAGCTTGCTATTAATTGTAGATGGTTGAAACAAATATTGTTCGATTAAGCAGAAAATTTCCTATCAGATACATTCTACCTTCATAAGTTTAAAGATAGTCGTTATTTCTTGATAAGTACCAATTTAAAACTTTATTCTTGAGCTTGCTATTAATTGCAGATGGTTAAAACAAATACCACTCAATTAAGCAGGAAATTTCCTATTAAATACATCCTACCTTCATAACGTCTTAGCAATGTAAATATAAAAAAAATCAAAAAAATACGCAAGTTTAAAAATAGTTGTTATTCTTTGATAAGTACTAAATTCAAACTCCATTCTTGAGCTTGCCATTAATTGTAGATGGTTGAAGCAAATACCATTTAATTGAGCAAAAAGTTTTCTATTAAATACATTTTATCTTTATAACATTTCAGCAATGTAAATATAAAAAAAATCAAAAAAATACGCAAGTTTAAAGATAGTTGTTATTCTTTGATAAGTACTAAATTCAAACTCCATTCTTGAGCTTGCTATTAATTGTAGATGGTTAAAGCAAACACTGTTCGATTAAGCAGAAAATTTCCTATCAAATACATCCTACTTTCGTAACGTCTTAGCAATGTAAATATAAAAAAAATTAAAAAAATGCGCAAGTTTAAAGATAGTCGTTATTCCTTGATAAGTACCAATTTCAAACTTCATTCTTGAGCTTGCTATTGATTGCAGATGGTTAAAACAAGAATTATTCGATTGAGCAGGATATTTTCTATCAAATACATTTTACTTTTATAACGTTTCAGCAATGTAAATATAAAAAAAATTAAAAAAAATGCGCAAGTTTAAAGATAGTCGTTATTCCTTGATAAGTACCAATTTCAAACTTCATTCTTGAGCTTGCTATTGATTGTAGATGGTTAAAACAAGTATTATTTGATTGAGCAGGATATTTTCTATCAAAACATTTGAGTTTTATAAAGTTTCAGCAATGTAAATATAAAAAAAAATCAAAAAAATACGCAAGTTTAAAAAGAGTCGTTATTTTTTGATAAATACCAATTTCAAACTTTATTTTGAGCTTGCTATTAATTGTAGATGGTTGAAGCAAATACCATTTAATTGAGCAAAAAATTTTCTATTAAATACATTTTATCTTTAGAACATTTCAGCAATGTAAATATAAAAAAAATCAAAAAAATACGCAAGTTTAAAGATAGTTGTTATTTCTTGATAAATACCAATTTCAAACTTCATTCTTGAGCTTGATATTGATTGTAAATGGTTAAAGCAAATACCATTCGATTAAGCAAAAAATTTTCTATCAAATACATCTTACTTTTATAACGTTTTAGCAATTTAAATATAAAAAAATTAAAAAAATGCGCAAGTTTAAAGATAGTCGTTATTCCTTGATAAGTACCAATTTCAAACTTTATTCTTGAGCTTGCTATTAATTGTAGATGGTTGAGGCAAATACTATTCGATTAAACAGGATATTTTCTATCAAACACATTTTAGTTTCATGAAGTTTTAGCAATGTAAATATAAAAAAAATCAAAAAAATACGCAAGTTTAAAGATAGTCGTTATTCCTTGATAAGTACCAATTTCAAACTTTATTTTTGAGCTTGCTATTACTTGTAGATGGTTGGCACAAGTACAATTTGCTTGAGCAGGAAATTTCCTATCAAATACATCCTACTCTCATAACGTTTCAACAATGTAAATTTAAAAAAAATCAAAAAAATACGCAAGTTTAAAGAGAGTCGTTATTTCTTAATAAATACCAATTTCAAACTTCATTCTTGAGCTTGCTATTAATTGTAGATGGTTGAGGCAAATACTATTCGATTAAGCAGGATATTTTCTATCAAACGCGTTTTAGTTTTATAAAGTTTCAGCAATGTAAATATAAAGAAACTCAAAAAAATACGCAAGTTTAAAGATAGTCGTTATTCCTTGATAAGTACCAATTTCAAACTTCATTCTTGAGCTTGCTATTAATTGTAGATGGTTAAAACAAATACCATTCAATTAAACGGGAAATTTTCTATCAAATGTATTTTATTTTTATAACGTTTCAGCAATGTAAATATAAAAAAAATTAAAAAAATACGCAAGTTTAAAGATAGTCGTTATTCCTTGATAAGTACCAATTTCAAACTTCATTTTTGAGCTTGCTATTAGCTGTATGTGGTTGATACAAATTCCGTTTGATTAAGCAAGAAATTTTCTATCAATTACAAGTTACTTTTATAACGTTTCAACAATGTAAATATAAAAAAAATTAAAAAAAGCGCATGTTTAAAAATAGTCGTTATTCTTTGATAAGCACCAATTTCAAACTTCCTTCTTGAGCTTGCTGTTAATTGTAAAGGAGTAAGGCAAATACCATTCGATTAAGCAGGAAATTTTCTATCATATATATTTTATCTTTATAACGTTTCAGCAATGTAAATATAAAAAAAATCAAAAAAATACGCAAGTTTAAAGATAGTCGTTATTCCTTGATAAATACCAATTTCAAACTTCATTTTTGTGTATGCTATTGATTGCAGATAGTTGAAGCAAGTACTATTTGATTAAACAAAATATTTTCTATCAAACACATTTTAGTTTTATAATGTTTCAACAATGTAAATATAAAAAAAATCAAAAAAATACGCAAGTTTAAAGATAGTCGTTATTCCTTAATAAGAACCAATTTCAAACTTTATTTTTGAGCTTGCTGTTAATTTTAGATGGTTGAGGCAAATACCATTCGATTTAGAAGGAAATTTTCTATCAAATATATCTTACTTTTATAACGTTTCAACAATGTAAATATAAAAAAAATTAAAAAAATGCGCAAGTTTAAAAGTAGTCGTTATTTCTTGATAAGTACCAATTTTAAACTTCATTCTTGAGCTTGCTATTGATTTTAAATGGTCGAAGCAAGAACTATTCGAATGAACAGGATATTTTCTTTTAAACACATTTTAGTTTTATAACGTTTTAGCAATGTAAATATAAAAAAAATCAAAAAATACGCAAGTTTAAAGATAGTCGTTATTCCTTGATAAGTACCAATTTCAAACTTCATTTTTGAGCTTGCTATTAGCTGTATGTGGTTGAAACAAATTTCGTTTGATTAAGCAGGAAATTTTCTATTAATTGCAAGTTACTTCTATAACGTTTCAGCAATGTAAATATAAAAAAAATTAAAAAATGCGTAAGTTTAAAAGTAGTCGTTATTCCTTGATAAGCACCAAATTCAAACTTCATTTTTGAGCCTGCTGTTAATTGTAAAGGGTTAAAGCAAATACCGTTCAATTAAGCAGGAAATTTTCTATCAAATATATTATACTTTTATAACGTTTCAGCAATGTAAATATAAAAAAAAATAAAAAAATGCGCCAGTTTAAAAATAGTCGTTATTTCTTGATAAGTACCAATTTCAAACTTTATTCTTGAGCTTGCTATTAACTACAGATAGTTGAAACAAATACCATTTAATTAAGCAAAAAATTTTCTATCAAATACATTTTTTCATAACGTTTCAGCAATGTAAATATTAAAAAAATTAAAAAAATACGCAAGTTTAAAGAGAGTTGTTATTTCTTGATAAATACCAATTTTAAACTTTATTCTTGAGCTTGCTAAAAACTGCAAATGGTTGAAACAAGTACTATTCGATTGAGCAGAAAATTTTCTATCAAATACATTTTACCTTTATAACGTTTCAGCAATGTAAATATAAAAAAAATCAAAAAAATACGCAAGTTTCAAAATAGTCGTTATTCCTTGATAAGTACCAAATTCAAACTTCATTTTTGAGCTTGCTATTGATTTTAATGGTTGAAGCAAATACCATTCGATTAGGCGGGAAATTTTCTATCAAATAAATTTTACTTTCATAACGTTTCAGCAATGTAAATATAAAAAAAATTAAAAAAATACGCAAGTTTAAAAAGAGTCGTTATTTCTTGATAATTACCAATTTTAAACTTCATTTTTGAGCTTGCTATTAATTGTAGATGGCTGAAGCAAATACCATTCGATTAAGCAGTAAATTTTCTATCAAATACATTCTACTCTTATAACGTTTCAGCAATGTGAATATAGAAAATATTTAAAAAATGCGCAAGTTTAAAGATAGTCGTTATTCCTTGATAAGTACCAAATTCAAACTTTATTCTTGAGCTAGCTATTAATTGTAGATGGTAAAAGCAAATACCATTCGATTAGGCAGAGAATTTTCTATCAAATACATCTTACCTTTATAACGTTTCAACAATTTAAATATGAAAAAATTAAAAAAATGCGCAAGTTTAAAGATAGTCGTTATTCCTTAATAAGTACCAACTTCAAACTTTATTCTTGAGCTTGCTATTAATTGCAGATGGTAAAAGCAAATACCATTTGATTAGGCAGAAAATTTTCTATAAAATACATTTTACTTTTATAACGTTTCAGCAATATAAATATAAAAAATTAAAAAAAATGCGCAAGTTTAAATATAGTCGTTATTCCTTGATAAGTACCAACTTCAAACTTTATTCTTGAGCTGGCTATTAATTGCAGATGGTAAAAGCAAATACCATTCGATTAAGCAGAAAATTTTCTATCAAATACATTTTACTTTTATAACGTTTCAGCAATGTAAATATAAAAAAAATTAAAAAAATTCGCAAGTTTAAAGATAGTTGTTATTCCTTGATAAGTACCAATTTCAAACTTTATTCTTGAGCTTGCTATTAATTGTAGATAGTTTACACAAATACCATTCGCTTGAGCAGGAAATTTCCTATCAAACACGTCCTACTTTTATGACGCTTCAACAATGTAAATATAAAAAAAATCAAAAAAATACGCAAGTTTAAAGAGAGTCGTCATTTCTTGATAAATATCAATTTCAAACTTCATTCTTGAGCTTGCTATTGGTTGTAGATAGTTGAAGCAAATACTATTCGATTGAGCAGGATAATTTTTATCAAACACATTTTAGTTTCATAAAGTTTTAGCAATGCAATTATAAAAAAAATCAAAAAAATACGCAATTTTAAATATAGTCGTTATTCCTTGATAAGCACCAATTTAAAACTTTATTCTTGAGCTTGCTATTAACTTTAGATGGTTGGCACAAGTACCATTCGCTTGAGCAGGAAATTTTTTATCAAATACATCTCACTTTATAACGTTTCAATAATGTAAATTTAAAAAAAATCAAAAAAATACGCAAGTTTAAACAGAGTCGTTATTTCTTAATAAATACCAATTTCAAACTTCATTCTTGAGCTTGCTATTAATTGTAGATGGTTGAAGCAAATACCATTCAATTGAACAGGAAATTTTCTATCAAATGAATTTTATTTTTATAACGTTTCAGCAATGTAAATATAAAAAAAATCAAAAAAATACGCAAGTTTAAATATAGTCGTTATTCCTTGATAAGTACCAATTTCAAACTTCATTTTTGAGCGTGCTATTAGCTGTATGTGGTTGAAACAAATTTCGTTTGATTAAGCAGGAAATTTTCTATTAACTACAAGTTACTTATATAACGTTTCAGCAATGTAAATATAAAAAAAATTAAAAAATGCGCAAGTTTAAAAATAGTCGTTATTCCTTGATAAGCACCAAATTCAAACTTCATTCTTGAGCTTGCTGTTACTTGTAAAGGGTTAAAGCAAATACCATTCGATTAAACAGGAAATTTTCTATCAAATGTATCTTACTTTTATAACGTTTCAGCAATGTAAATATAAAAAAAAATAAAAAAATGCGCAAGTTTAAAAATATTCGTTATTTCTTGATAAGTACCAATTTCAAACTTTATTCTTGAGCTTGCTATTAACTACAGATAGTTGAAACAAATACCATTTAATTGAGCAGAAAATTATTTATCAAATACATTTTTTTATAACGTTTCAGCAATGTAAATATTAAAAAAATTAAAAAAATACGCAAGTTTATAGAGAGTTGTTATTTCTTGATAAATACCAATTTTAAACTTTATTCTTGAACTTGCTAATAATTGCAAATGGTTGAAACATGTACCATTCGATTGAGCAGAAAATTTTCTATCAAATACATTTTACTTTTATAACGTTTCAGCAATGTAAATATAAAAAAAATTAAAAAAATGCGCAAGTTTAAAAAGAGTTGTTATTTCTTGATAAATACCAATTTCAAACTTTATTCTTGAGCTTGCTATTAATTGTAGATGGTTGAAACAAATACCATTTAATTAAACAGGAAATTTTCTATCAAATGTATTTTATTTTTATATCGTTTCAGCAATGTAAATATAAAAAAAATCAAAAAAATACGCAAGTTTAAAAATAGTCGTTATTCCTTGATAAGTACCAAATTCAAACTTCATTCTTGAGCTTGCTATTGATTTTAAATGGTTGAAGCAAATACCATTCGATTAGGCAGAAAATTTTCTATCAAATAAATTTTACTTTCATAACGTTTCAGCAATGTAAATATAAAAAAAATTAAAAAAATGCGCAAGTTTAAAAATTGTCGTTATTCCTTGATAAGTACCAAATTCAAACTTCATTATTGAGCTTGCTATTGATTTTAAATGGTTGAAGCAAATACCATTTGATTAGGCAGAAAATTTTTTATCAAACATATCTTATATTTATAACGTTTCAGCAATGTAAATATAAAAAAAATTAAAAAAATACGCAAGTTTAAAGAGAGTCGTTATTTCTTGATAAATTCCAATTTCAAACTTCATTCTTGAGCTTGCTATTAATTGTAAATGGCTGAAGCAAATACCATTCGATTAAGCAGTAAATTTTCTATCAAATACGTTCTACTTTTATAACGTTTCAGCAACGTGAATATAGAAAGTATTAAAAAAATGCGCAAGTTTAAAGATAGTCGTTATTCCTTGATAAGTACCAAATTCAAACTTCATTTTTGAGCTTGCTATTAGCTGCATGTGGTTGAAGCAAATTTCGGTTAATTAAGCAGAAAATTTTCTATCAATTACAAGTTACTTTTGTAACGTTTGAGCAATGTAAATATTAAAAAAATTAAAAAAATACGCAAGTTTAAAGAGACTTGTTATTTCTTGATAAATACCAATTTTAAACTTTATTCTTGAGCTTGCTATGAATTGCAGATGGTTGAAGCAAGTACCATTTGATTGAGCAGAAAATTTTCTATCAAATACATCCTACTTTTATAACGTTTAAGCAATGTAAATATAAAAAAAATTTAAAAAATACGCAAGTTTAAAAAGAGTTGTTATTTCTTGATAAATACCAATTTCAAACTTCATACTTGAGCTTGCTATTAATTGTAGATGGTTGAAACAAATACCATTCAATTAAACAGGAAATTTTTTATCAAATGTGTCTTATTTTTATAGCGTTTCAGCAATGTAAATATAAAAAAAATCAAAAAATACGCAAGTTTAAAAATAGTCGTTATTCCTTGATAAATACCAATTTCAAACTTCATTTTTGAGTATGCTATTGATTGCAGATGGTTGAAGTAAGTACTATTTGATTGAGCAGGATATTTTCTATCAAACAAATTTTAGCTTTATAATGTTTCAGCAATGTAAATATAAAAAAAATTAAAAATTGCGCAAGTTTAAAAGTAGTCGTTATTCCTTGATAAGCACCAAATTCAAACTTCATTCTTGAGCTTGCTCATAATTGTAAAGGGTTAAGGCAAATACCATTCAATTAAGCAGGAAATTTTCTATCAAATGTATCTTACTTTTATAACGTTTCAGCAATGTAAATATAAAAAAAAATAAAAAAATGCGCAAGTTTAAAAATAGTCGTTATTTCTTGATAAGTACTAATTTCAAACTTTATTCTTGAGCTTGCTATTAACTACAGATAGTTGAAACAAATACCATTTAATTGAGCAGAAAATTTTCTATCAAACACATTTTTATATAACGTTTCAGCAATGTAAATATTAAAAAAATTAAAAAAATACGCAAGTTTAAAGAGAGTTGTTATTTCTTGATAAATACCAATTTTAAACTTCATTCTTGAGCTTGCTATTAATTGTAGATGGCTGAGGCAAATACTATTCGATTAAGCAGTAAATTTTCTATCAAAAACATTCTACTTTTATAACGTTTCAGCAATGTAAATATTAAAAAAATTAAAAAAATGCGCAAGTTTAAAGATAGTCGTTATTCCTTGATAAGTACCAATTTCAAACTTTATTCTTGAGCTTGCTATTAATTGTAGATGGTAAAGGCAAATACCATTCGATTAGGCAGAAAATTTTCTATCAAATACATCTTACTTTTATAACGTTTCAACAATTTAAATATAAAAAAATTAAAAAAATGCGCAAGTTTAAAGATAGTCGTTATTCCTTAATAAGAACCAATTTCAAACTTCATTTTTGAGCTTGCTGTTAATTGTAGATAGTTGAAGCAAATACCATTCGATTAGGCAGGAAATTTTTTATCAAACACATTTTAGTTTCATAAAGTTTTAGCAATGTAATTATAAAAAAAATCAAAAAAATACGCAAGTTTAACGATAGTCGTTATTCCTTGATAAGTACCAATTACAAACTTCATTCTTGAGCTTGCTATTAATTGTAGATAGTTGAGGCAAGTACTAGTTGATTGAGCAGGATATTTTCTATCAAACACGTTTTAGTTTTATAAAGTTTCAGCAATGTAAATATAAAGAAACTCAAAAAAATACGCAAGTTTAAAGATAGTCGTTATTCCTTGATAAGTACCAACTTCAAACTTCATTCTTGAGCTTGCTATTAATTGTAGATGGTTGAAGCAAATACCATTCAATTAAACAGGAAATTTTCTATTAAATGTATTTTATTCTTATAACGTTTCAACAATGTAAATATAAAAAAAATCAAAAAAATACGCAAGTTTAAAGATAGTCGTTATTCCTTGGTAAGTACCAATTTCATACTTTATTTTTGAGCTTGCTATTAGCTGTATGTGGTTGAAGCAAATTCCGTTTGATTAAGCAGGAAATTTTCTATTAACTACAAATTACTATTATAACGTTTCAGCAATGTAAATATAAAAAAAATTAAAAAATGCGCAAGTTTAAAAATAGTCGTTATTCCTTGATAAGCACCAAATTCAAACTTCATTCTTGAGCTTGCTATTGATTTTAAATGGTTGAAGCAAATACCATTTGATTAGGCAGGAAATTTTTTATCAAACATATCTTAAATTTATAACGTTTCAGCAATGTAAATATAAAAAAAATACGCAAGTTTAAAAAGAGTCGTTATTTCTTGATAAATACCAATTTCAAACTTCATTCTTGAGCTTGCTATTAACTGTAGATAGTTAAAGCAAATACCATTTGATTAGGCAGAAATTTTTCTATCAAATACTTCTTACTTTCATAACGTTTCAGCCATGTAAATATAAAAAAAATTAAAAAAATTCGCATGTTTAAAAATAGTCGTTCTTCCTTGATAAGTACCAAATTCAAACTTCATTTTTGAGCTTGCTATTGATTTTAAATGGTTGAAGCAAATACCATTTGATTAGACAGGAAATTGTTTATCAAACATATTTTAAACTTATAACGTTTCAGCAATGTAAATATAAAAAAAATTAAAAAAATACGCAAGTTTAAAGATAGTCGTTATTCCTTGATAAGTACCAATTTCAAACTTCATTCTTGAGCTTGCTATTAACTGTAGATAGTTAAAGCAAATACCATTTGATTAGGCAAAAAATTTTTTATCAAATATTTCTTACTTTTATAACGTTTCAACAATGTAAATATGAAAAAATTTAAAAAATGCGCAAGTTTAAAGATAGTCGTTATTCCTTGATAAGTACCAACTTCAAACTTTATTCTTGAGCTTGCTATTAATTGTAGATGGTAAAAGCAAATACCATTTGATTAGGCAGAAAATTTTCAATAAAACACATTTTACTTTTATAACGTTTCAGCAATATAAAAATAAAAAAATTAAAAAAATGCGCAAGTTTAAAGTTAGTCGTTATTCCTTGATAAGTACCAACTTCAAACTTTATTCTTGAGCTTGCTATAAATTGTAGATGGTAAAAGCAAATACCATTCGATTAAGCAGAAAATTTTCTATCAAATACATCTTACTTTTATAACGTTTCAACAATTTAAATATAAAAAAATTAAAAAAATGCGCAAGTTTAAAGATAGTCGTTATTCCTTAATAAGAACCAATTTCAAACTTCATTTTTGAGCTTGCTGTTAATTGTAGATAGTTGAAGCAAATACCATTCGATTAGGCAGGAAATTTTTTATCAAACACATTTTAGTTTCATAAAGTTTTAGCAATGTAATTATAAAAAAAATCAAAAAAATACGCAAGTTTAAAGATAGTCGTTATTCCTTGATAAGTACCAATTTCAAACTTTATTCTTGAGCTTGCTATTAATTGTAGATGGTTGGCACAAGTACCATTCGCTTGAACAGGAAATTTTCTATCAAATACATCCTACTTTTATAACGTTTCAACAATGTAAATTTAAAAAAAATCAAAAAAATACGCAAGTTTAAAGAGAGTCGTAATTTCTTGATAAATACCAATTTCAAACTTCATTCTTGAGCTTGCTATTAATTGTAGATGGTTGAAACCAATACCATTCAATTTAACAAGAAATTTTCTATCAAATGTATTATATTTTTATAACGTTTCAGCAATGCAAATATAAAAAAAATCAAAAAAATTCGCAAGTTTAACGATAGTCGTTATTCCTTGATAAGTACCAATTTCAAACTTCATTCTTGAGCTTGCTATTAATTGTAGATAGTTGAGGCAAGTACTATTTGATTGAGCAGGATATTTTCTATCAAACACGTTTTAGTTTTATAAAGTTTCAGCAATGTAAATATAAAGAAACTCAAAAAAATACGCAAGTTTAAAGATAGTCGTTATTCCTTGATAAGTACCAACTTCAAACTTCATTCTTGAGCTTGCTATTAATTGTAGATGGTTGAAGCAAATACCATTCAATTAAACAGGAAATTTTCTATTAAATGTATCTTATTTTTATAACGTTTCAACAATGTAAATATAAAAAAAATCAAAAAAATACGCAAGTTTAAAGATAGTCGTTATTCCTTGATAAGTACCAATTTCAAACTTCATTCTTGAGCTTGCTATTAACTGTAGATAGTTAAAGCAAATACCATTTGATTAGGCAGAAATTTTTCTATCAAATACTTCTTACTTTCATAACGTTTCAGCCATGTAAATATAAAAAAAATTAAAAAAATTCGCATGTTTAAAAATAGTCGTTCTTCCTTGATAAGTACCAAATTCAAACTTCATTTTTGAGCTTGCTATTGATTTTAAATGGTTGAAGCAAATACCATTTGATTAGACAGGAAATTGTTTATCAAACATATTTTAAACTTATAACGTTTCAGCAATGTAAATATAAAAAAAATTAAAAAAATACGCAAGTTTAAAGATAGTCGTTATTCCTTGATAAGTACCAATTTCAAACTTCATTCTTGAGCTTGCTATTAACTGTAGATAGTTAAAGCAAATACCATTTGATTAGGCAAAAAATTTTTTATCAAATATTTCTTACTTTTATAACGTTTCAACAATCTAAATATGAAAAAATTTAAAAAATGCGCAAGTTTAAAGATAGTCGTTATTCCTTGATAAGTACCAACTTCAAACTTTATTCTTGAGCTTGCTATTAATTGTAGATGGTAAAAGCAAATACCATTTGATTAGGCAGAAAATTTTTAATAAAACACATTTTACTTTTATAACGTTTCAGCAATATAAAAATAAAAAAATTAAAAAAATGCGCAAGTTTAAAGTTAGTCGTTATTCCTTGATAAGTACCAACTTCAAACTTTATTCTTGAGCTTGCTATAAATTGTAGATGGTAAAAGCAAATACCATTCGATTAAGCAGAAAATTTTCTATCAAATACATCTTACTTTTATAACGTTTCAACAATTTAAATATAAAAAAATTAAAAAAATGCGCAAGTTTAAAGATAGTCGTTATTCCTTAATAAGAACCAATTTCAAACTTCATTTTTGAGCTTGCTGTTAATTGTAGATAGTTGAAGCAAATACCATTCGATTAGGCAGGAAATTTTTTATCAAACACATTTTAGTTTCATAAAGTTTTAGCAATGTAATTATAAAAAAAATCAAAAAAATACGCAAGTTTAAAGATAGTCGTTATTCCTTGATAAGTACCAATTTCAAACTTTATTCTTGAGCTTGCTATTAATTGTAGATGGTTGGCACAAGTACCATTCGCTTGAACAGGAAATTTTCTATCAAATACATCCTACTTTTATAACGTTTCAACAATGTAAATTTAAAAAAAATCAAAAAAATACGCAAGTTTAAAGAGAGTCGTAATTTCTTGATAAATACCAATTTCAAACTTCATTCTTGAGCTTGCTATTAATTGTAGATGGTTGAAACCAATACCATTCAATTTAACAAGAAATTTTCTATCAAATGTATTATATTTTTATAACGTTTCAGCAATGCAAATATAAAAAAAATCAAAAAAATTCGCAAGTTTAACGATAGTCGTTATTCCTTGATAAGTACCAATTTCAAACTTCATTCTTGAGCTTGCTATTAATTGTAGATAGTTGAGGCAAGTACTATTTGATTGAGCAGGATATTTTCTATCAAACACGTTTTAGTTTTATAAAGTTTCAGCAATGTAAATATAAAGAAACTCAAAAAAATACGCAAGTTTAAAGATAGTCGTTATTCCTTGATAAGTACCAACTTCAAACTTCATTCTTGAGCTTGCTATTAATTGTAGATGGTTGAAGCAAATACCATTCAATTAAACAGGAAATTTTCTATTAAATGTATTTTATTTTTATAACGTTTCAACAATGTAAATATAAAAAAAATCAAAAAAATACGCAAGTTTAAAAATAGTCGTTATTCCTTGATAAGTACCAATTTCAAACTTCATTCTTGAGCTTGCTATTAACTGTAGATAGTTAAAGCAAATACCATTTGATTAGGCAGAAAATTTTCTATCAAATACTTCTTACTTTCATAACGTTTCAGCCATGTAAATATAAAAAAAATTAAAAAAATTTGCATGTTTAAAAATAGTCGTTCTTCCTTGATAAGTACCAAATTCAAACTTCATTTTTGAGCTTGCTATTGATTTTAAATGGTTGAAGCAAATACCATTTGATTAGACAGGAAATTTTTTAACAAACATATTTTAAACTTATAACGTTTCAGCAATGTAAATATAAAAAAAATTAAAAAAATACGCAAGTTTAAAGATAGTCGTTATTCCTTGATAAGTACCAATTTCAAACTTCATTCTTGAGCTTGCTATTAACTGTAGATAGTTAAAGCAAATACCATTTGATTAGGCAAAAAATTTTTTATCAAATATTTCTTACTTTTATAACGTTTCAACAATCTAAATATGAAAAAATTTAAAAAATGCGCAAGTTTAAAGATAGTCGTTATTCCTTGATAAGTACCAACTTCAAACTTTATTCTTGAGCTAGCTATTAACTGTAGATGGTAAAAGCAAATACCATTTGATTAGGCAGAAAATTTTCAATAAAACACATTTTACTTTTATAACGTTTCAGCAATATAAAAATAAAAAAATTAAAAAAATGCGCAAGTTTAAAGTTAGTCGTTATTCCTTGATAAGTACCAACTTCAAACTTTATTCTTGAGCTTGCTATAAATTGTAGATGGTAAAAGCAAATACCATTCGATTAAGCAGAAAATTTTCTATCAAATACATCTTACTTTTATAACGTTTCAGCAATGTAAATATAAAAAAAAATAAAAAATTTTGCAAGTTTTAAGATAGTCGTTATTCCTTGATAAGTACCAATTTCAAACTTTATTCTTGAGCTTGCTATTAATTGTAGATAGTTGACACAAATACCATTCTATTGAGCAAGAAATTTTCTATTAAATACATCCTACCTTTATGACGCTTCAACAATGTAAATATAAAAAAAATCAAAAAAATGCGCAAGTTTAAAGAGAGTCGTCATTTCTTGATAAATACCAAATTCAAACTTCATTCTTGAGCTTGCTATTGGTTGTAGATGGTTGAAGCAAATACTATTCGATTGACCAGGATATTTTCTATCAAACACATTTTAGTTTCATGAAGTTTTAGCAATGTAATTATAAAAAAAAACAAATACGCAAGTTTAAAGATAGTCGTTATTCCTTGATAAGTACCAATTTCAAACTTTATTCTTGAGCTTGCTATTAATTGTAGATGGTTGAGGCAAATACTATTCGATTGAACAGGATATTTTCTATCAAACACGTTTTAGTTTCATGAAGTTTTAGCAATGTAAATATAAAAAAAATCAAAAAAATACGCAAGTTTAAAGATAGTCGTTATTCCTTGATAAATACCAATTTCAAACTTCATACTTGAGCTTGCTATTAATTGTAGATGGTTGAAACAAATACCATTCAATTAAACAGGAAATTTTTTATCAAATGTGTCTTATTTTTATAACGTTTCAGCAATGTAAATATAAAAAAAATCAAAAAATACGCAAGTTTAAAAATAGTCGTTATTCCTTGATAAATACCAATTTCAAACTTTATTTTTGAGTATGCTATTGATTGCAGATGGTTGAAGTAAGTACTATTTGATTGAGCAGGATATTTTCTATCAAACAAATTTTAGCTTTATAATGTTTCAGCAATGTAAATATAAAAAAAATCAAAAAAATACGCAAGTTTAAAAATAGTCGTTATTCCTTAATAAGAACCAATTTCAAACTTCATTTTTGAGCTTGCTGTTAATTGTAGATGGTTGAAGCAAATACCATTCGATTAGGCAAAAAATTTTCTATCAAACATATTTTACTTTTATAACGTTTCAGCAATGTGAATATAAAAAAAATTAAAAAATTGCGCAAGTTTAAAAATAGTCGTTATTTCTTGATAAGTACCAATTTCAAACTTCATTTTTGAGCTTGCTATTAGCTGCATCTGGTTGAAACAGATTCCGTTTGATTGAGCAGGAAATTTTCTATCAACTACAAGTTACTTTTATAACGTTTCAGCAATGTAAATATAAAAAAAATAAAAAATTGCTCAAGTTTAAAAATAGTCGTTATTCCTTGATAAGCACCAAATTCAAACTTCATTCTTGAGCTTGCTCTTAATTGTAAAGGGTTAAGGCAAATACCATTCAATTAAGCAGGAAATTTTCTATCAAATGTATCTTACTTTTATAACGTTTCAGCAATGTAAATATAAAAAAAAATAAAAAAATGCGCAAGTTTAAAAATAGTCGTTATTTCTTGATAAGTACTAATTTCAAACTTTATTCTTGAGCTTGCTATTAACTACAGATAGTTGAAACAAATACCATTTAATTGAGCAGAAAATTTTCTATCAAATACATTTTTTTATAACGTTTCAGCAATGTAAATATTAGAAAAATTAAAAAAATACGCAAGTTTAAAGAGAGTTGTTATTTCTTGATAAATACCAATTTTAAACTTCATTCTTGAGCTTGCTATTAATTGTAGATGGCTGAGGCAAATACCATTCGATTAAGCAGTAAATTTTCTATCAAAAACATTCTACTTTTGTAACGTTTCAGCAATGTAAATATTAAAAAAATTAAAAAAATGCGCAAGTTTAAAGATAGTCGTTATTCCTTGATAAGTACCAATTTCAAACTTTATTCTTGAGCTTGCTATTAATTGTAGATGGTAAAAGCAAATACCATTCGATTAGGCAGAAAATTTTCTATCAAATACATCTTACTTTTATAACGTTTCAACAATTTAAATATAAAAAAATTAAAAAAATGCGCAAGTTTAAAGATAGTTGTTATTCCTTAATAAGAACCAATTTCAAACTTCATTTTTGAGCTTGCTATTGGTTGTAGATGGTTGAAGCAAATACTATTCGATTGAGCAGGATATTTTCTATCAAACACATTTTAGTTTCATTAAGTTTTAGCAATGTAAATATAAAAAAAATCAAAAAAATACGCAAGTTTAAAGATAGTCGTTATTCCTTGATAAGTACCAATTTCAAACTTTATTTTTGAGCTTGCTATTACTTGTAGATGGTTGGCACAAGTACAATTTGCTTGAGCAGGAAATTTCCTATCAAATACATCCTACTCTCATAACGTTTCAACAATGTAAATTTAAAAAAAATCAAAAAAATACGCAAGTTTAAAGAGAGTCGTTATTTCTTAATAAATACCAACTTCAAACTTCATTCTTGAGCTTGCTATTAATTGTAGATGGTTGAGGCAAATACTATTCGATTAAGCAGGATATTTTCTATCAAACGCGTTTTAGTTTTATAAAGTTTCAGCAATGTAAATATAAAGAAACTCAAAAAAATACGCAAGTTTAAAGATAGTCGTTATTCCTTGATAAGTACCAACTTCAAACTTCATTCTTGAGCTTGCTATTAACTGTAGATGGTTAAAACAAATACCATTCAATTAAACGGGAAATTTTCTATCAAATGTATTTTATTTTTATAACGTTTCAGCGATATAAATATAAAAAAAATTAAAAAAATACGCAAGTTTAAAGATAGTCGTTATTCCTTGATAAGTACCAATTTCAAACTTCATTTTTGAGCTTGCTATTAGCTGTATGTGGTTGATACAAATTCCGTTTGATTAAGCAAGAAATTTTCTATCAATTACAAGTTACTTTTATAACGTTCCAACAATGTAAATATAAAAAAAATTAAAAAAAGTGCATGTTTAAAAATAGTCGTTATTCTTTGATAAGCACCAATTTCAAACTTCCTTCTTGAGCTTGCTGTTAATTGTAAAGGAATAAGGCAAATACCATTCGATTAAGCAGGAAATTTTCTATCATACATATTTTATCTTTATAACGTTTCAGCAATGTAAATATAAAAAAAATCAAAAAAATACGCAAGTTTAAAGATAGTCGTTATTCCTTGATAAATACCAATTTCAAACTTCATTTTTGTGTATGCTATTGATTGCAGATAGCTGAAGCATGTACTATTTGATTAAACAAAATATTTTCTATCAAACACATTTTAGTTTTATAATGTTTCAACAATGTAAATATAAAAAAAATCAAAAAAATACGCAAGTTTAAAGATAGTCGTTATTCCTTAATAAGAACCAATTTCAAACTTTATTTTTGAGCTTGCTGTTAATTTTAGATGGTTGAGGCAAATACCATTCGATTTAGAAGGAAATTTTCTATCAAATATATCTTACTTTTATAACGTTTCAACAATGTAAATATAAAAAAAATTAAAAAAATGCGCAAGTTTAAAAGTAGTCGTTATTTCTTGATAAGTACTGTAATGAGATCGTCGTTGAGGAAAGGTGTTAAATAATAACCAAAATTAAATATTAAATATTTAATTTTAAATTTTAAACCAGTTTGGTTTAATTCGGCTCGCCTACGTTGTGTTTAATCGCCTAAAGTAATCACTCTCATAGTGATAATTAATTTAACCCTTTCTGTAAGAACAGAAGGGATAAGTGGTAACTCAAATTCGAATTCAAAGTAGTGTCAAACGCGTGGGGGAAGAAATTAAAAGTCAAATTTCTTCAAAACAAAATTTATTACATATCTTCAAAATGTTTATTACAACAATACAAGAATTATGAGGGTTAATCCAAATTTGCCATTTATTCAAATTTCCATTTATTATTTAGTCAAATTTTTAACATCTGTAACCACAAATCTGTTCAAATTTGATACTATAATTTTATAAATCTCTAGTCGCAGATTTAAGTAATAGATAAATTTATTATTAACATTATTATTTAGAATTTACTCTTCCTCTTTCAATGGTCCTAATTCGGTGTTGTAAATCTACCCTAAATTTCAATTTATATTTGCTCAGATTTATGATTTCAAGGCAATGTTTAATAATACGTTTGATAAGCTACTCTTGTACCTGAGTTAGCGGGTTACATGCTCACGGCTCTCTTTTTTTTATACGTGCATCGCAATTACTATTTCGCCCTATCGCCGCCCACCGACCCTGGTAAAAGTCAGGTGCCTAAACACCTCTTGCAAAATCCGAGCAAAACCAGGATATACAAATCTTTGCAAAATAAACTGAATTACTGTAGAAATCATTTCTCTCACAAATTTCGGTCACGAGCTTGGATAAAGACTTTTCAGAACTTCACCCTTTCACGATACCAGTTTATTACAGGTAACCAGGATGGTTATTTTTTTCTCGTTTGTCTCGTAACAGCCTGCATATAAGTATATGCCGTTGGAACGGGTCTACTACGTCCAGTCTAAGTTCAACTGTCGGAAGCTACGACCTGACACAGCGAATTAGATCCGGTAAAGTTGGAAGAAAGGGTTCCCGGGAACCACGACTTTCCTCTTCGAAGATGGCCGACAAACGAGCCTATAATTTCAGGTGTAATCTCGCCTAACACGACGCGAGAGAGAAACAACCCTAGGCTACCCTAATTTCAAAATATGCAGCAAATTCAACCTCACGAGATTTTGTAACAACAAAACTTTGCACTGATTTGAAGTGACCATTTGACGTAATTGTTGAGAACCCTTTTTGTAATAGATTGATGATAGATATCTTAGATTTTAATTATTTGGGTTGATAGTCACATCCAGATCGAGCAAAATAAAGAAAGAATACAAGTTAAAATTCATTTCAAAAGTGACCGCAAGTTGTTGCATTTTTCACCAAAATTTTATTTATAATTAACTTTTCTAAATTCTGAATATTTATTTTAAACCAATTAAGCTAAAATTATTTTTGAAAATGAAATTTCCAAAACCAAATTAAAAATAATACAATTAATAAATTTCAATAAAATGATTTAAATAAATTTGTGGTCACGATGAAGATTAAATAGTGTAAATTTAATCAAATGATTTGAAGAAACTCGGATTAAATTAAATAAAATCTTCGTATAAAATTAATTAATTCAAATAATAAATAGATAGAAAACCCTTTGTGGGCTTACCTAGAAAATTAATCCCTTTGATTGTCCTGGGAGCCCTTGTGGTTAAATTGCCAAGTTGGTTGGTTTTTCTTTTAACACAAACCGTCACAATTTAATTTAAATTATTAAATAAAAAAAAATATTATTACTCCTTCACACTAGCACGAAATCAAAAAAATATTTAATGATGAAATAATATTAAATTTTAAAATAAACCCAAAGGGTTGAAATTGGACTTTGTTAAATTAAATAAATTTAAACAAAGAGAATAATTCGAAAATTAACTATCTCGAAAGACCGTCAAGAATCGACTGCCGAAAATCCACGCGAAATCTGTTTTTATAAAATAGGGACGCTCCCTGAACCACCCCCTCTGGTACTCTCTTTCCACATATGTATGATTATGCAAATTTGACTCTTAAACGTTTTGGCATTAAGATCAACCCTCGTTTAACCCTCCTAAACAAAATATTATTTACTAGTAAGGGTATTTTTGATTCGATTTTTCCCTATATTATTTAACATACAATTTATAAATTTCTTTGATGACCGAATATAATACAATCACAATGTCGAATCAACCCCTATTTACCTGAAAGAGAAATTAAACTCCAAAGTTTGTTGCCGTTTTGTCTGAACTTATTTTTAAACATTATTGTGGCAAATACATGCAGCAACAAATTTCGTTTGTTTAAATTTTATGGAAATGTAGAATTAAATTCGGAAAGAGAACTGTAATTTCGCGGTACTACCCTCCGCTTGGTGTCGCCACCGGTATTATCTTCGTACGATTTTTCCGAATTTATTCGAAAAATTTACGAAAATCCATCTACATTTCTTTCTATCACTATGTTAGTAATTTGGACAACCATTGTGTCGTACCAAATTGGTTTACAATGAGTTTAAATAATTTAAACTGTTTACATGCAATTTCACGGTTGCCCTCGCCAAAATTAGGGTTAAATTTTATATTAAAATGTTCAGAAAATTTCACGCGTTTTTCTAAAATACTTGTTTTGTACTGGATCTTTTGTATTTAGCAACCATTTAATAATTTTACTAAAACTTTTCTAAATGAACACATGTGCAAGTTATTTTCGGTATTCTTCCAGCGCTTGGTGTTAGGGCGTGTCTTCTTTTAAGAAACCACTTGACCGCCAGCTTTATCTTTGACAAATTTAAATTCCAGATTTCCTGTTACAGTCGTCCAATATATTTGTAAATATTTAGAATAATGATTTTGACAAATTAGCAGATTTGCGTTAATTTAAAAGTATTATGCTATGAGTGTAGCTCCTTTTTTTTTTAATTTAAATTATTGAAAGTATATTATGCATCTAATAACTACAAATTTTGTGCCTCTGACCGAATTTATTTCTCAAAGTGTGAATCTTCATTAAATTTATAATTATCTTTCAGCTACGAATTAATAAGTATTTTTAAAATAGGACTATTAATTGATTATAAAATTATAGTTTTGATTTCTTCATTAACATTAAACAATAATAGGATTATTTGTATTTTTATGTGGTGTGCAATATTTCTCTGAACGACTAGCTTGGTGTGTGGCGATAACGCTATTCATACCGCTTGAAACATCCCCCGTTACCATGTGGCCTTTTTAAAACATGGCTTTGCAATTTGTAATCACTTAAAATTCTCGGAAGAATTTCGTGGGAACGGTCGTTTTCTAAACATTTCAATATTTACAAAACACGTGTGAATTTAAACTAAATCTAAATTTGGTTGTTTCTTTTAATTTTCACCGGAAACAAATCGATCGTGATAAAATTTATCTAATAAATTTCTAATTTGAAATTACTTTCTTGCCCGATTATTAATAAATAAAATTTATAAATACCGCGTTCATCACAGTACCAATTTTAAACTTCATTCTTGAGCTTGCTATTGATTTTAAATGGTCGAAGCAAGAACTATTCGAATGAACAGGATATTTTCTTTTAAACACATTTTAGTTTTATAACGTTTTAGCAATGTAAATATAAAAAAAATCAAAAAATACGCAAGTTTAAAGATAGTCGTTATTCCTTGATAAATACCAATTTCAAACTTCATTTTTGAGTATGCTATTGATTGCAGATGGTTGAAGCAAGTACTATTTGATTAAACAGGATATTTTCTATTAAATATATCTTACTTTTATAACGTTTCAGCAATGTAAATATAAAAAAAATTAAAAAAATACGCAAGTTTAAAAATAGTCGTTATTTCTTGATAAGTACCAACTTCAAACTTTATTCTTGAGCTTGCTATTAACTACAGATAGTTGAAACAAACACCATTTAATTGAGCAGAAAATTTTCTATCAAATACATTTTTTTATAACGTTTCAGCAATGTAAATATTGAAAAAATTAAAAAAATACGCAAGATTAATGAGAGTTGTTATTTCTTGATAAATACCAATTTTAAACTTTATTCTTGAGCTTGCTATTAATTGTAGATGGCTGAAACAAATACCATTCAATTAAACAGAAAATTTTCTATTAAATGTATTTTATTTTTATAACGTTTCAGTAATGTAAATATAAAAAAAATCAAAAAAATGCGCAAGTTTAAAGAGAGTCGTCATTTCTTGATAAATACCAAATTCAAACTTCATTCTTGAGCTTGCTATTGGTTGTAGATGGTTGAAGCAAATACTATTCGATTGAGCAGGATATTTTCTATCAAACACATTTTAGTTTCGTGAAGTTTTAGCAATGTAATTATAAAAAAAAACAAATACGCAAGTTTAAAGATAGTCGTTATTCCTTGATAAGTACCAATTTCAAACTTTATTCTTGAGCTTGCTATTAATTGTAGATGGTTGAGGCAAATACTCTTCGATTGAACAGGATATTTTCTATCAAACACATTTTAGTTTCATGAAGTTTTAGCAATGTAATTATAAAAAAAATCAAAAAAATACGCAAGTTTAAAGATAGACGTTATTCCTTGATAAGTACCAATTTCAAACTTTATTTTTGAGCTTGCTATTACTTGTAGATGGTTGGCACAAGTACAATTTGCTTAAGCAGGAAATTTCCTATCAAATACATCCTACTCTCATAACGTTTCAACAATGTAAATTTAAAAAAAATCAAAAAAATACGCAAGTTTAAAGAGAGTCGTTATTTCTTAATAAATACCAATTTCAAACTTCATTCTTGAGCTTGCTATTAATTGTAGATGGTTGAGGCAAATACCATTCGATTAAGCAGGATATTTTCTATCAAACGCGTTTTAGTTTTATAAAGTTTCAGCAATGTAAATATAAAGAAACCCAAAAAAATACGCAAGTTTAAAGATAGTCGTTATTCCTTGATAAGTACCAATTTCAAACTTCATTCTTGAGCTTGCTATTAATTGTAGATGGTTAAAACAAATACCATTCAATTAAACGGGAAATTTTCTATCAAATTTATTTTATTTTCATAACGTTTCAGCAATGTAAATATAAAAAAAATTAAAAAAATACGCAAGTTTAAAAATAGTCGTTATTCCTTGATAAGTACCAATTTCAAACTTCATTTTTGAGCTTGCTATTAGCTGTATGTGGTTGGTACAAATTCCGTTTGATTAAGCAAGAAATTCTCTATCAATTACAAGTTACTTTTATAACGTTTCAACAATGTAAATATAAAAAAAATTAAAAAAGCGCATGTTTAAAAATAGTCGTTATTCTTTGATAAGCACCAATTTCAAACTTCCTTCTTGAGCTTGCTGTTAATTGTAAAGGAATAAGGCAAATACCATTCGATTAAGCAGGAAATTTTCTATCATATACATTTTATCTTTATAACGTTTCAGCAATGTAAATATAAAAAAAATCAAAAAAATACGCAAGTTTAAAAATAGTCGTTATTCCTTGATAAATACCAATTTCAAACTTCATTTTTGAGTATGCTATTGATTGCAGATGGTTGAAGCAAGTACTATTTGATTAAACAGGATATTTTCTATTAAATATATTTTACTTTTATAACGTTTCAGCAATGTAAATATAAAAAAAATTAAAAAAATACGCAAGTTTAAAAATAGTCGTTATTTCTTGATAAGTACCAACTTCAAACTTTATTCTTGAGCTTGCTATTAACTACAGATAGTTGAAACAAATACCATTTAATTGAGCAGAAAATTTTCTATCAAATACATTTTTTTATAACGTTTCAGCAATGTAAATATTAAAAAAATTAAAAAAATACGCAAGTTTAAAGAGAGTTGTTATTTCTTGATAAATACCAATTTTAAACTTTATTCTTGAGCTTGCTATTAATTGTAGATGGCTGAAACAAATACCATTCAATTAAACAGAAAATTTTTTATTAAACGTATTTTATTTTTATAACGTTTCAGGAATGTAAATATAAAAAAAATCAAAAAAATACGCAAGTTTAAATATAGTCGTTATTCCTTGATAAATACCAACTTCAAACTTTATTCTTGAGCTTGCTGTTAATTGCAGATGGTTGGCACAAGTACCACTCGATTGAGCAGGAAATTTCCTATCAAATACATTCTACTTTTATAACGTTTCGACAATGTAAATTTAAAAAAAATTAAAAAAATACGCAAGTTTAAAAAGAGTTGTTATTTCTTGATAAATACCAAACTCAAACTTCATTCTTGAGCTTGCTATTAATTGTAGATGGTTGAGACAAATACCATTCGATTAAGCAGGAAATTTTCTATCAAATATATCTTACTTTTATAACGTTTTAGCAATGTAAATATGAAAAAAATTAAAAAATTGCGCAAGTTTAAAAATAGTCGTTATTTCTTGATAAGTACCAAATTCAAACTTCATTCTTGAGCTTGCTATTGATTTTAAATGGTTGAAGCAAATATCATTCGATTAGGCAGGAAATTTTTTATCAAACATATCTTATCTTTATAACGTTTCAGCAATGTAAATATAAAAAAAATTAAAAAAATGCCCAAGTTTAAAAATAGTCGTTATTCCTTGATAAGTAGCAATTTCAAACTTTATTTTTAAGCTTGCTCTTAACTGTATGTGGTTGAAAAAATACCATTCGATTAAGCAGAAAATTTTCTATGAAATAAATTTTACTTTTATAACGTTTCAGCAATGTAAATATAGAAAAAATTAAAAAAATACTCAAGTTTAAAAAGAGTCGTTATTTCTTGATAAATACCAACTTCAAGCTTCATTCTTTAGCTTGCTATTGATTGTAGATGGCTGAAGCAAGTATTATTCGATTGAGCAAGATATTTTCTATCAAACACATTCTAGTTTTGTAAAGTTTCAGCAATGTAAATATAAAAAAAATCAAAAAAATTAGCAAGTTTATAAAGAGTCGTTATTTCTTGATAAATACCAATTTCAAACTTCATTCTTGAGCTTGCTATTAATTGTAGATGGCTGAAGCAAATATTATTCGATTGAGCAGGATATTTTCTATCAAACACATTTTAGTTTTATGACGTTTCAGCAATGTAAATATAAAAAAAATTAAAAAAATGCGCAAGTTTAATAATAGTCGTTATTCCTTGATAAGTACCAATTGCAAACTTCATTCTCGAGCTTGCTATTGATTTTAAATGATTGAAGCAGGTACTATTCGATTGAGCAGGATATTTTCTATCAAACACATTCTAGCTTTATAAAGTTTCAGCAATGTAAATATTGAAAAAATCAAAAAAATACTCAAGTTTAAAAAGAGTCGTTATTTCTTGGTAAATACCAATTTCAAACTTCATTCTTTAGCTTGCTGTTGATTGTAGATGGCTGAAGCAAGTATTATTCAATTAAGCAAGATATTTTCTATCAAACACATTCTAGTTCTGTAAAGTTTCAGCAATGTAAATATAAAAAAAATCAAAAAAATAAGCAAGTTTATAAAGAGTCGTTATTTCTTGATAAATACCAATTTCAAACTTTATACTTGAGCTTGCTAATAATTGTAGATAGTTGAAACAAATACCGTTCGATTAAGCAGGAAATTTTCTATCAAATATATCTTACTTTTGTAACGTTTCAGCAATGTAAATATAAAAAAAATCAAAAAATACGCAAGTTTAAAGATAGTTGTTATTCTTTAATAAATACCAAATTCAAACTTCATTTTTGAGCTTGCTGTTAATTGTAGATGGTTGAAGCAAATACCATTCGATTGAGCAGAAAATTTTTTAATATATATATTTTACTTTTATAACGTTTCAGCAATGTAAATATAAAAAAAATTAAAAAAATGCGGAAGTTTAAAAATAGTCGTTATTCCTTGATAAGTAGCAATTTCAAACTTCATTTTTGAGCTTGCTCTTAGCTGTATGTGGTTCAAGCAAATACCATTTGATTAAGCAGAAAATTTTTTATTAAAAAAATTCACCTTTACAACGTTCCAGCAATGTAAATATAAAAAAAATTTAAAAAATGCGCAAGTTTAAAAATAGTCGTTATTCCTTGATAAGTACCAATTTCAAACTTCATTCTTTAGCTTGCTATTGACTGTAGATGGCTGAAGCAAGTATTATTCGATTGAGCAGGATAATTTCTATCAAACACATCTTTTTTTTAACGTTTTAACAATGTAAATATAAAAAAAATTAAAAAAATTCGCAAGTTTAAAAATAGTCGTTATTCCGTGGTAAGTACCAATTTCAAACTTCATTCTTGAGCTTGCTATTAATTGTAAATAGTTAAAGCAAATACCATTCAATTAAGCAGGTAATTTTCTATCAAATAAATTTTACTTTTGTAACGTTTCAGCAATGTAAATATTAAAAAAATTAAAAAAATACGCAAGTGTAAAGAGAGTCGTTATTTCTTGGTAAATACCAATTTCAAACTTCATTTTTGAGTATGTTATTGATTGTAGATGGTTGAAGCAAGTACCCATTTGATTAAGCAAAATATTTTGTATCAAACACATTTTAGTTTTATAATGTTTCAGCAATGTAAATATAAAAAAAATCAAAAAAATACGCAAGTTTATGAAGAGTCGTTATTTCTTGATAAATACC
Source organism: Tribolium confusum (assembly GCA_029207805.1). Taxonomy (NCBI): domain Eukaryota; kingdom Metazoa; phylum Arthropoda; class Insecta; order Coleoptera; family Tenebrionidae; genus Tribolium; species Tribolium confusum. The sequence goes on along the minus strand of JALGAY010000034.1, from coordinate 234,496 downwards.
AATTTCAAACTTCATTCTTGAGCTTGCTATTAATTGTAGATGGCTGAAGCAAATATTATTCGATTGAGCAGGATATTTTCTATCAAACACATTTTAGTTTTATAACGTTTTAGCAATGTAAATATAAAAAAAATTAAAAAAACGCGCAAGTTTAATAATAGTCGTTATTCCTTGATAAGTACCAATTGCAAACTTCATTCTTGAGCTTGCTATTGATTTTAAATGGTTGAAGCATGTACTATTCGATTGAGCAGGATATTTTCTATCAAACACATTCTAGCTTTATAAAGTTTCAGCAATGTAAATATTAAAAAAATCAAAAAAATACTCAAGTTTAAAAAGAGTCGTTATTTCTTGATAAATACCAATTTCAAACTTCATTTTTTAGTTTGCTATTAATTGTAGATGGCTGAAGCAAGTATTATTCGATTGAGCAAGATATTTTCTATCAAACACATTCTAGTTTTGTAAAGTTTCAGCAATGAAAATATAGAAAAAATCAAAAAAATACGCAAGTTTAAAAAGAGTCGTTATTTCTTGATAAATACCAATTTCAAACTTCATTCTTTAGCTTGCTATTGATTGTAGATGGCTGAAGCAAGTACTATTCGATTAAGCAAGATATTTTATATCAAACACGTTTTAGTTTTATAACGTTTCAGCAATGTAAATATAAAAAAAATCAAAAAAATACGCAAGTTTAAAGATAGTCGTTATTCCTTGATAAGTAGTAACTTCAAACTTCATTCTTGAGCTTGCTCTTAGCTGTATGTGGTTGAAGCAAATACCATTCGATTAAGCAGAAAATTTTCTATCAAATAAATTTTATTTTTATAACGTTTCAGCAATGTAAATATAAAAAAAATTAAAAAAATGCGCAAGTTTAAATATAGTCGTTATTCCTTGATAATTACCAATTTCAAACTTCAATCTTGAGCTTGTTCTTAGCTGTATGTGGTTGAAGCAAATACCATTCGATTAAGCAGGAAATTTTCTATTAAATAAATTTTACTTTTATAACGTTTCAGCAATGTAAATATAAAAAAAAGTAAAAAAATGCGCAAGTTTAAATATAGTCGTTATTCCTTGATAATTACCAACTTCAAACTTTATTCTTGAGCTTGCTAATAATTGTAGATAGTTGAAACAAATACCGTTCGATTAAGCAGGAAATTTTCTATCAAATATATTTTACCTTTGTAACGTATCAGCAATGTAAATATAAAAAAATCAAAAAATACGCAAGTTTAAAGATAGTTGTTATTCTTTAATAAATACCAATTTCAAACTTCATTTTTGAGCTTGCTGTTAATTGTAGATGGTTGAAGCAAATACCATTCGATTAAGCAAAAAATTTTTTAATAAATATATTTTACGTTTATAACGTTTCAGCAATGTAAATATAAAAAAAATTAAAAAAATGCGCAAGTTTAAAAATAGTCGTTATTCCTTGATAAGTAGCAATTTCAAACTTCATTTTTGAGCTTGCTCTTAGCTGTATGTGGTTCAAGCAAATACCATTTGATTAAGCAGGAAATTTTCTATTAAAAAAATTTACTCTTGCAACGTTTCAGCAATGTAAATATAAAAAAAATTTAAAAAATGCGCAAGTTTAAAAATAGTCGTTATTCCTTGATAAGTACCAAATTCAAACTTCATTCTTGAGCTTGCTATTGATTTTAAATGGTTGAAGCAGGTACTATTCGATTGAGCAGGATATTTTCTATCAAACACAATCTAGTTTTATAAAGTTTCAGCAATGTAAATATTAAAAAAATCAAAAAAATACGCAAGTTTAAAAAGAGTCGTTATTTCTTGATAAATACCAATTTCAAACTTCATTCTTTAGCTTGCTATTGATTGTAGATGGCTGAAGCAAGTACTATTCGATTAAGCAAGATATTTTATATCAAACACATTTTAGTTTTATAACGTTTCAGCAATGTAAATATAAAAAAAATCAAAAAAATACGCAAGTTTAAAGATAGTCGTTATTCCTTGATAAGTAGCAATTTCAAACTTCATTCTTGAGCTTGCTCTTAGCTGTATGTGGTTGAAGCAAATACCATTCGATTAAGCAGAAAATTTTCTATCAAATAAATTTTATTTTTATAACGTTTCAGCAATGTAAATATAAAAAAAATTAAAAAAATGCGCAAGTTTAAATATAGTCGTTATTCCTTGATAATTACCAATTTCAAACTTCAATCTTGAGCTTGTTCTTAGCTGTATGTGGTTGAAGCAAATACCATTCGATTAAGCAGGAAATTTTCTATTAAATAAATTTTACTTTTATAACGTTTCAGCAATGTAAATATAAAAAAAATTAAAAAAATGCGCAAGTTTAAATATAGTCGTTATTCCTTGATAAGTACCAATTTCAAACTTCATTCTTGAGCTTGCTATTGACTGTAGATGGTTAAAGCAAATACTATTCGATTAAGCAGGATATTTTCTATTTAACACGTTTTAGTTTTATAAAGTTTTAGCAATGTAAATATAAAAAAAATCAAAAAAATACGCATGTTTAAAGATAGTCGTTATTCCTTGATAAGTACTAAATTCAAACTTTATTCTTGAGCTTGCTAATAATTGTAAATGGTTGAAGCAAATACCACTCGATTGAGCAGAAAATTTTCTATCAAATACATTTTACTTTTTTAACGTTTCAGCAATGTAAATAAAAAAAATGCGCAAGTTTGAAAGTAGTCGTTATTCCATGATAAGTACCAATTTCAAACTTCATTCTTGAGCTTGCTATTAATTGTAGATTGTTGGAGGAAATACCGTTTCGATTAAGCAAAAAATTTCGTATCAAATACATTTTACTTTTATAACGTTTCAGCAATGTAAATATAAAAAAAATCAAAAAAATACTCAATATTAAAGAAAGTCGTTATTTCTTGATAAATATCAATTTCAAACTTCATTCTTGAGTTTGCTATTGACTGTAGATAGTTGAAGCAAATACTACTCGATTAAGCAGGATATTTTCTAATAAATATATTTTACCTTTATAACGTTTCGGCAATGTGAATATAAAAAATATTAAAAAAATCCGCAAGTTTAAATATAGTCGTTATTCTTTGATAAGTACCAACTTCAAACTTTATTCTTGAGCTTGCTATTAATTGTAGATGGTTGAAACAAATACCATTCGATTGAGGAGGAAATTTTCTATCAAATAAATTCTACCTTTTTAACGTTTCAACAATGTAAATAAAAAAAAATTAAAAAAATTCGCAAGTTTAATGATAGTCGTTATTTCTTGATAAGTACCAATTTCAAACTTAATTCTTGAGCTTGCTATTGACTGTAGGTGGTTAAAACAAGTATTATTCGATTGAGCAGGATATTTTCTATCAAATACATCTTACTTTTATAACGTTTTTGCAATTTAAATATAAAAAAATTAAAAAAATGCGCAAGTTTAAAGATAGTCGATATTCCTTGATAAGTACCAATTTCAAACTTTATTCTTGAGCTTGCTATTAATCGTAGATGGTCAAAACAAGTACCATTTGATTGAGCAGGAAATTTCCTATCAAATACATTTTATTTTTAAAACCTTTCAGCAATGAAAATATAAAAAAAATCAAAAAAATACGCAAGTTTAAAAAGAGTCGTTATTTCTTGATAAATACCAATTTCAAACTTCATTCTTGAGCTTCCTATTAATTGTAGATGGTTGAACTAAATACTATTGTATTAAGTAAAAAATTCCCTATTAAATACATTTTACTTTTATAACGTTTTAGCAATGTAAATATAAAAAAAATTAAAAAAATGCGCAAGTTTAAAAATAGTCGTTATTCCTTGATAAGTACCAATTTCAAACTTCATTCTTGAGCTTGCTATTAATGGTAGATAGTTGGAGCAAAAACCATTTCATTGAGCAAAAAATTTTTTATCAAATACATTTTTTTATAATGTTTCAGCAATATAAATATAAAAAAAATTAAAAAAATACTCAAGTTTAAAGAGAATCGTTATTTCTTGATAAATACCAATTTCAAACTTCATTCTTGAGCTTGCTATTGATTATAGATGGTTGAAGCAAATACTATTCGATTAAGCAGAATATTTTCTATTGAACACATTTAAGCTTCATAAAGTTTCAACAATGTAACTATAAAAAAAATCAAAAAAATACGCAAGTTTAAAGATAGTAGTTATTCCTTGATAAGTACGAATTTCAAACTTCATTCTTAAGCTTTCTGTTAACTGTAGATGGTTAAAACAAGTACTATTCTATTGAGTAAAAAATTTTCTATCAAATACATTCTACTTTTATAACGTTTTGGCAATGTAAATATAAAAAATATTAAAAAAATGCGCAAGTTTAAAGATAGTCGTTATTCCTTGATAAGTACCAATTTCAAACTTCATTCTTGAGCTTGCTATTAACTGTAGATGTTTGAGGCAAGCACCATTCGATTAAGCAAAAATTTTCTATCAAATACATTCAACTTTTTTAACGTTTCAGCAATGTAAATAAAAAAAAATTAAAAAAATGCGCAAGTTTAAAGATAGTCGTTATTTCTTGATAAGTACCAATTTCAAACTTTATTCTTGAGCTTGCTATTAATTGCAGATGGTTGAAACAAATACCATTTGATTAAGCAGAAAATTTTTTATCAAATACATTCTTTTTTATAATGTTTCAGCAATGTAAATATATAAAAAAAAATACGCAATTTTAAATATATCCGTTAATTCTTGATAAATAATAATTTCAAACTTCATTCTTGAGTTTGCTATTAATTGTAGATAGTTGAAACAAACACCGTTCAATTAAGCAAAAAATTTTCTATTAAATACATTCTACTTTTATAACGTTTCAGCAATGTAAATATAAAAAAATTAAAAAAATGCGCAAGTTTAAACATAGTTTTTCAAACTTCATTCTTGAGCTTGCTATTAATTGTAGATGGTTGAAGCAAATACCATTCGATTTAGCAGGAAATTTTCTAATAAATGTATTTTACTTTTATAACGTTTCAGCAATATAAATATAAAAAAAAAATTAAAAAAATTCGCAAGTTTAAAGATAGTCGTTATTCCTTGATAAGTACCAAGTACCTTGTAAACTTTATTCTTGAGCTTGCTATTAACTGTAGATAGTTGGGGCAAATACCATTCGATTAAGCAGAAAAATTGCTATCAAATACATTCTATCTTTATGACGTTTCAGCAACGTAAATAAATAAAAAACAAAATGCGCAAGTTTAAAGATAGTCGTTATTTTTTGATAAGTGCCAATTTCAAACTTTATTCTTGAGCTTGCTATTAATTGTAGATGTTTGAAGCAAGTACCATTCGATTGAGCAAAAAATTTTATATCAAATACAATCTACTTTTATTACGTTTTAGCAATGTAAATATAAAAAAATTAAAAAAATACTCAAGTTTAAAGAGAGTCGTTATTTCTTGATAAATACCAATTTCAAACTTCATTCTTGAGCTTGCTCTTGATTGTAAATGGTTGAAGCAAATACTATTCAATTGAGCAGGTTATTTTCTATTAAACATATTTTAGTTTTATGAAGTTTCAACAATGTAAATATAAAAAAAATCAAAAAAATAAGCAAGTTTAAAAAGAGTCGTTATTCCTTGATAAGTACCAATTTCAAACTTTATTCTTGAGCTTGCTCTTGATTGTAAATGGTTGTAGCAAACACTATTCAATTGAGCAGGTTATTTTCTATTAAACATATTTTAGTTTTATGAAGTTTCAACAATGTAAATATAAAAAAAATCACAAAATACGCAAGTTAAAAGACAGTCGTTATTCCATAGTAAGTACCAAATTTAAACTTCATTCTTGAGCTAGCTATTATTTGTAGATGGTTAAAGCAAATACCATTTGATTGAGCAGAAAATATTCTATAAAATACATCCTACCTTTATAACGTTTCAGCAATTTAAATATAAAAAAAATCAAAAAAATACGCAAGTTTAAAGAGAGTCGTTATTTCTTGATAAATACCAATTTTAAACTTCATTCTTGAGCTTGCTATTAACTGTAGAATGTTGAAGCTATTACCGTTCGATTAAACAGGAAATTTTCTATTAAATACATTTTTTTTTTGTAACGTTTCAGCTATGTAAATATAACAAAAATCAAAAAAATACTCAAGTTTAAAGAGAGTCGTTACTCCTTGATAAGTACTAATTTCAAACTTCATTCTTGAGCGTGCCATTAAATGCAAATGGTTGAAACACATACTATTTGATTGAGCAGGAAATTTTCTATCAAATACATTTTAGTTTTATAGAGTTTCAACAATGTAAATATAAAAAAAATTAAAAAAATACGCAAGTTTAAAGATAGTCGTTATTCCTTGATAAGTACCAATTTCAAACTTTATTCTTGAGCTTGCGATTAAATCTAGATGGTTGAAGCAAGTGCGATTTGATTGAGCAAAAAATTTTCTATCAAATACGTTTAATTTTTATAACGTTTCAGCAATGTAAATATGAAAAAAATCAAAAAAATACGCAAGTTTAAAAAGAGTCGTTATTTCTTGATAAGTACCAAATTCAAACTTTATTCTTGAGCTTGATAATAATTGTAGATATTTAAAGTAAACACCATTCGATTGAGCAGGAAATTTTCTATCAAAATCATCCTACTTTTATAACGTTTCAGCAATGTAAATATAAAAAAAATCAAAAAATACGCAAGTTTAAAGAGAGTCGTAATTTCTTGATAAATACCAATTTCAAACTTTATTCTTGAGCTTGCTATTAATTGTAATTGGTTGAAGCAAATACTATTCGATTAAGCAGAATATTTTCTATCAAACACTTTTAGTTCTATAAAGTTTCAGCAATGTAAATATAAAAAACATCAAAAAAATACGCGAGTTTAGAGAGAGTCGTTATTTCTTGATAAATACCAATTTCAAACTTTATTCTTGAGATTGCTATAAATTGTAGATAATTTAAACAAGTACCATTTGATTGAGCAAAAACTTTTCTATCAAATAGATTTTACTTTTGTGACGTTTCAGTAAATTAAATATAAAAAAAATCAAAAAATACGCAAGTTTAAAGAAAGTCGTCATTTCTTGATAAGTACCAATTTCAAATTTCATACTTGAGCTTGCTATTAACTATAGATGGTTGAGGCAAATAAAATACGATTAAGCAAAAAATTTCCTATCAAATACATCCTATTTTTATAACGTTAAAGCAACTATTCGATTGAGCAAGATATTTTTTATCAAACACATTTTTGTTTTATAAAGTTTCAGCAATGTAAATATAAAAAAAATCAAAAAAATACGCAAGTTTAAATATAGTCGTTATTCCTTGATAAGTACCAATTTCAAACTTTATTCTTGAGCTTGCTGTTAATTGTAAATAGTTGAAAAAAGTACCATTCGATTGAGTAGAAAATTTTCTATAAAATACATCCTACCTTTATAACGCTTTAGCAATGTAAATAAAAAAAAATTAAGAAAATGCGCAAGTTTAAAATTAGTCGTTAATTCTTGATAAGTACCAATTTCAAACTTTATTCTTGAGCTTGCTATAAATTGTAGATGGTTAAAACAAACACCATTTGTTTGAGCAGGAAATTTTCTATCAAATACGTCCTCTTTTTTAACGTTTTAGCAATTTAAATATAAAAAAACCCAAGTTTAAAAAGAATCGTTATTTTTTGATAAATATCAATTTCAAACTTCATTCTTGAGCTTGCTATTAATTGTACATGGTTGAAGCAAGTACCATTCGATTGAGCAGGATACTTCCTATCAAACACATTCTAGTTTTATAAAGTTTCAGTAATGTAAATATAAAAAAAATCAAAAAAATTACCAAGTTTAAAGAAAGTCGTTATTTCTTGATAAATACCAAATTCAAACTTTATTCTTGAGCTTGCTATTGATTGTAGATGGTTGAAGTGAATACTATTCGATTAAGTTGTATATTTTCTATCAAACACATTTTAGTTTTATAAAGTTTTAGCAATGTAAACATAATAAAAATTAAAAAATTACGCAAGTTTAAAGATAGTCGTTATTCCTTAATAAGTACCAATTTTAAACTTTATTCTTGAGCTTGCTATTAACTGTAGATGGTTGAGGCAAATACTATTTGATTAAGCGGAATATTTTCTATCAAATACATCTTACTTTTATAACGTTTCAGCAATGTAAATATAAAAAAAATTAAAAAAATTAGCAAGTTTAAAAATAGTCGTTATTTCTTGATAAGTACCAAATTCAAACTTTATTCTTGAGCTTGCTATTAAATGTAAATTGTTGAGGCAAATACTATTTGATTGGGCAGAATATTTTCTATCAAATACATCTTACTTTTATAACGTTTCAGCAATGTAAATATAAAAAAAATTTAAAAAATACGCAAGTTTAAATAGAGTTGTTATTTCTTGATAAATACCAATTTCAAACTTCATTTTTGAGCATGCTATTGAATGTACATGGTTGAGGCAAGTATTATTTGATTAAGCAAAATATTTTCTATTAAACACAATCTAGTTTTATAAAGTTTTAGCAATGTACATATAAATAAAATCAAAAAAATACGCAAGTTTAAAAAGAGTGGTTATTCCTTGATAAGTACCAATTTCAAACTTCATGCTTGAGCTTGCTATTGATTGTAGATGTTTGAAGCAAGTACTATTCGATTGAGCAGGATATTTCCTATCAAACAAAATCTAGTTTTATAAAGTTTTAGCAAGGTAAATATATATAAAAAAAAATTACCAAGTTAAAGAGAGTCGTTATTTCTTGATAAATACCAATTTTAAACTTTATTGTTGAGCTTGCTATTAATTGCAGATGGTTGAAACAAAAACCATTTGATTAAGCAGAAAAAAATTTTTATCAAATATTTCTTATTTTTATAACGTTTCAGCAATGTAAATATAAAAAAAATCAAAAAAATACGCAAGTTTAAAGATAGTCGTTATTCCTTGATAAGTAGCAATTTCAAACTTCATTTTTGAGCTTGCTCTTAGCTGCATGTGGTTGAAGCAAATACCATTCGATTAAGCAGGAAATTTTCTACCAAATAAATTTTATTTTTATAACGTTTCAGCAATGTAAATATAAAAAAAATCAAAAAAATACTCAAGTTTAAAAAGAGTTGTTATTTCTTGATAAATACCAATTTCAAACTTTATTCTTGAGATTGCTATTAATTGCAGATGTTTGAAACAAGTACCATTTGATTGAACAGGAAATTTTCTATCAAATACATCTTACTTTTATAAAGTTTCAGCAATATAAATATAAAAAAAATTAAAAAAATACGCAAGTTTAAATAGAGTAGTTATTTCTTGATAAATACCAATTTCAAACTTCATTTTTGAGTATGCTATTGATTGCAGATGGTTGAAGCAAATACTGTTTGATTAAGAAGGATATTTTTTATCAAACACATTTAAGCTTTATAATGTTTCAGCAATGTAAATATAAAAAAACTCAAGAAAATACGCAAGTTTAAATATAGTCGTTATTCCTTAATAAGTACCAATTTCAAACTTCATTTTTGAGCTTGCTGTTAATTGTGGATGGTTGAAGCAAGCACTATTTGATTAAGCAGGATATTTTCTATCAAACACATTTAAGTTTTATAAAGTTTCAACAATGGAAATATAAAAAAAAAACAAAAAAATACGCAAGTTTAAAAAGAGTTGTTATTTCTTGATAAATACCAATTTCAAACTCCATTATTGAGCTTGCTATTAATTGTAGATGGTTGAAACAAATACCATTTAAATTAGCAGAAAATTTTCTATCAAATGTATCATATTTTTATTACGTTTCAGCAATGTAATTATAGAAAAAATCAAAAAAAATACGCAAGTTTAAAGATAGTCGTTATTCCTTAATAAGTACCAATTTCAAACTTCATACTTGAGCTTGCTATTAGCTGTTTGTGGTTGAAGCAAATACCATTCGATTAAGCAGAAAATTTTCTATCAAAAACATTTTACTTTTATAACGTTGCAGCAATGTAAATATAAAAAAAATCAAAAAAATACACAAGTTTAAAGATAGTCGTTATTCCTTGATAAGTAGCAATTTCAAACTTCACACTTGAGCTTGCTATTGACTGCAGATGGTTAAAACAAGTATTATTCGATTGAACAGGATATTTTCTATCAAACACATTTTAGTTTTATAAAGTTTCAGCATTGTAAAAATAAAAAAAATTAAAAAATACGCAAGTTCAAAGAGAGTCGTCATTTCTTGATAAATACCAATTTCAAACTTCATTCTTGAGCTTGCTATTGGTTGTAGATGGTTGAAGCAAACACTATTCGATTGAGCAGGATATTTTCTATCAAACACATTTTAGTTTTATAAAGTTTTAGCAATGAAATTATAAAAAAAATCAAAAAAATACGCAAGTTTAAAAATAGTCGTTATTCCTTGATAAGTACCAACTTCAAACTTCATACTTGAGCTTGCTATTGATTGTAGATGGTTAAAACAAACATTATTCGATTGACCATGATATTTTCTATCAAACACAATTTAGTTTTATAAAGGTTCAGCATTGTAAATATAAAAAAAAATTAAAAAAATACGCAAGTTTAAAGATAGTTGTTATTCTTTGATAAGTACCAATTTCAAACTTCATTTTTGAGCTTGCTATTGATTTTAAATGGTTGAAGCAAGTACTATTCGATTGGGCAGATTATTTTTTATCAAACTCATTTTAGTTTTATAAAGTTTCAGCAATGTAAATAAAAAAAAATAATAAAAAAATGCGCAAGTTTAAAAATAGTCGTTATTCCTTGATAAGTACCAATTTCAAACTTCATTTTTGAGCTTGCTATTAATTGTAAATAGTTAGAACAAATACCATTCGATTAAGCAGAAAATTCTCTATCAAATGTAGTTTATTTTTATAACGTTTCAGCAATGTAAATATAAAAAAGATTAAAAAAATGCGCAAGTTCAAAAATAGTCGTTATTTCTTGATAAGTACCAATTTCAAACTTCATTGTTGAGCTTGCTGTTGATTGCAGATGTTTGAGGCAAGTACTATTCCATTGAGCAGAATATTTTCTATCAAACACATTTTAGTTTTATGAAGTTTCAGCAATGTAAATATAAAGAAACTCAAAAAAATATGCAAGTTTAAAGATGGTCGTTATTCCTTGATAAGTACCAATTTCAAACTTCATTCTTGAGCTTTCTATTAACTGTAGATGGTTGAAACAAATACCATTTAAATTAGCAGAAAATTTTCTATCAAATGTATCATATTTTTATTACGTTTCAGCAATGTAATTATATAAAAAATCAAAAAAAATACGCAAGTTTAAAGATAGTCGTTATTCCTTAATAAGTACCAATTTCAAACTTCATACTTGAGCTTGCTATTAGCTGTTTGTGCTTGAAGCAAACACCATTCGATTAAGCAGAAAATTTTCTATCAAATATTTTTTATTTTTATAACGTTTCAGCAATGTAAATACAAAAAAAATCAAAAAAATACACAAATTTAAAGATAGTCGTTATTCCTTGATAAGTAGCAATTTCAAACTTCATTCTTGAGCTTGCTCTTAGCTGCATGTGGTTGAGGCAAATACCATTCGATTAAGCAGAAAATTTTCTATCAAATAAATTTTATTTTTATAACGTTTCAGCAATGTAAATATAAAAAAAATTAAAAAAATACGCAAGTTTAAATAGAGTAGTTATTTCTTGATAAATACCAATTTCAAACTTCATTTTTGAGTAAGCTATTGATTGCAGATGGTTGAAGCAAGTACTATTTGATTATGCAGGATATTTTTTATCAAAAACACATTTAAGTTTTATAATGTCTCAGCAATGTAAATATAAAAAAACTCAAAAAAATACGCAAGTTTAAGGATAGTCGTTATTCCTTAATAAGTACCAATTTCAAACTTCATTTTTGAGCTTGCTGTTAATTGTTGATGGTTGAAGCAAGCACTATTTGATTAAGCAGGATATTTTCTATCAAACACATTTAAGTTTCATAATGTTTCAGCAATGCAAATAAAAAAAAACAAAAAAATACGCAAGTTTAAAAAGAGTTGTTATTTCTTGATAAATACCAATTTCAAACTTCATTATTGAGCTTGCTATTAATTGTAGATTGTTGAAACAAATACCATTTAATTAAACAAAACATTTTTTATCAAATATTTCTTATTTTTATAACGTTTCAGCAATGTAAATATTAAATAAATCAAAAAAATACGCAAGTTTAAAAAGGGTTGTTATTTCTTTATAAATACCAATTTTAAACTTTATTGTTGAGCTTGCTGTTAATTGCAGATAGTTGAAACAAATACCATTCGATTAGGCAGGAAATTTTCTATTAAATGCATCTTACTTTTATGACGTTTCAGCAATGTAAATATAAAAAAAATCAAAAAATACACAAGTTTAAAGATAGTCGTTATTCCTTGATAAGTAGCAATTTCAAACTTCATTGTTGAGCTTGCTGTTGATTGCAGATGTTTGAGGCAAGTACTATTCGATTGAGCAGGATATTTTCTATCAAACACATTTTAGTTTTATGAAGTTTCAGCAATGTAAATATAAGGAAACTCAAAAAAATATGCAAGTTTAAAGATGGTCGTTATTCCTTGATAAGTACCAATTTCAAACTTCATTCTTGAGCTTGCTATTAGCTGCTTGTGGTTGAAGCAAATACCGTTCAATTAAGCAGAAAATTTTCTATCAAATACATTTTATTTTTATAACGTTTCAGCAATGTAAATATAAAAAAAATTAAAAAAATTCGCAAGTTTAAAAATAGTCGTTATTCCTTGATAAGTACCAATTTCAAACTTTATTCTTGAGCTTGCTATTAATTATAGATGGTTGAAACAAATATTATTTAATTGCGCAAGAAATTTTCTATCAAATACATGTTTTTTTTATAACGTTTCAGCAATGTAAATATTAAAAAAATCAAAAAAATACGCAAGTTTAAAAAGAGTTGTTATTTCTTGATAAATACCAATTTCAAACTTTATCCTTGAGCTTGCTATTAATTGTAGATGGTTGAAACATATACCATTTAATTAAGCAGGAAATTTTCTATCAAATACATCTTACTTTTATAACGTTTCAGCAATGTAAATATAAAAAAAATTAAAAAAATTCGCAAGTTTAAAAATAGTCGTTATTCCTTGATAAGTACCAACTTCAAACTTCATTCTTGAGCTTGCTATTGATTTTAAATGGTTGAAGCAGGTACTATTCGATTAAGCAGGATATTTTTTATCAAACACATTCTAGTTTTATAAAGTTTCAGCAATGTAAATATAAAAAAAATTAAAAAAATGCGCAAGTTTAAAAATAGTCGTTATTCCTTGATAAGTACCAATTTCAAACTTCATTCTTGAGCTTGCTATTAATTGTAAATAGTTAAAGCAAATACCATTCGATTAACCAAAAAATTCTCTATCAAATATATCTTATTTTTATAACGTTTCAGCAATGTAAATGTAAAAAAGATTAAAAAAATGCGCAAGTTCAAAAATAGTCGTTATTCCTTGATAAGTACCAATTACAAACTTCATTGTTAAGCTTGCTATTAATTGTAAATAGTTAAAGCAAATACCATTCGATTAAGCTGAAAATTTTTTATCAGATATATCTTACTTTTATAAGGTTTCAGCAATGTAAATATAAAAAAAATTAAAAAAATGCGCAAGTTCAAAAATAGTCGTTATTCCTTGATAAGTACCAACTTCAAACTTCATTCTTGTGCTTGTTATTGATCTTAAATGGTTGAAACAAGTACTATTCAATTGAGTGGGATATTTTCTATCAAATACATCCTACTGTTATAACGTTTCAGCAATGTAAATATAAAAAAAATCAAAAAAATACGCAAGTTTAAAAAGAGTTGTTATTTCTTGATAAATACCAATTTCAAATTTCATTTTTGAGTATGCTATTGATTGTAGATGGTTGAAGCCAGTACTATTTGATTAAGCAAGATATTTTCTATCAAACACATTTTAATTTTATAATGTTTCAGCAATGTGAATATAAAAAAAATTAAAAAAATGCGCAAGTTTAAAGATAGTCGTTATTCCTTGATAAGTACCAATTTCAAACTTCATTCTTCAGCTTGCTATTAATTGTAGATGGTAAAAGCAAATACCATTTGATTAAGCAGAAAATTTTCTATCAAATATTTTTTACTTTTATAACGATTCAGCAATATAAATATAAAAAAATTAAAAAAATGCGCAAGTTTAAAGATAGTCGTTATTCCTTGATAAGTACCAAATTCAAACTTTATTCTTGAGCTTGCTATTAGCTGTATGTGGTTGAAGCGAAAACCGTTCGATTAAGCAAAAAATTTTTTATCAAATACATCTTACTTTTATAACGTTTCAACAATGTAAATATAAAAAAAATCAAAAAAATACGCAAGTTTAAAGAGAGTCGTTATTTCTTGATAAATACCAATTTCAAACTTCATTCTTGAGCTTGCTATTGATTGTAGATGGTTGAAGCAAATACTATTCGATTGAGCAGAATATTTTCTATCAAATACGTCTTATTTTTATAGTGTTTCAGCAATGTAAATATAAAAAATTAAAAAAATGCGCAAGTTTAAAAATAGTCGTTATTTCTTGATATGTACCAATTTCAAACTTCATTCTTGAGCTTGCTATTAATTGTAAATGGTTAAAGCAAATACCGATCGAATAAGCAAAAAATTTTTTATCAAATATTTTTTACTTTTATAGCGTTTTAGCAATGTAAATATAAAAAAAATTAAAAATATGCGCAAGTTTGAATATAGTCGTTATTTTTTATAATAAGTACCAATTTCAAACTTTATTCCTGAGCTTGCTAATAACCATAGACGGTTGAAACAAATACCATTTGATTAAGCTAAAAATTTTCTATCAAATACATTTTTTCTTATAACGTTTCAGCAATGTAAATATAAAAAAAATTAAAAAAATGCGCAAGTTTAAAAATAGTCGTTATTCCTTGATAAGTACCAATTTTAAACTTCATTCTTGAGCTTGCTATTGATTTTAAATGGTTGAGTCAAATACCATTCGATTGAGCAGGATATTTTCTATTAAACACATTTCAGTCTTATTAAGTTTCAGCAATGTAAATATAAAAAAAATCAAAAAAATACGCAAGTTTAAAAAGAGTCTTTATTTCTTGATAAATACCAATTTCAAACTTCATTCTTGAGTTTGCTATTAATTGTAGATGGCTGAAGCAAGTATTATTTGATTGAGCAAGATATTTTTTATCAAACACGTCTTTTTCTATAACGTTTCAGCAATGTAAATATAAAAAAAATTTAAAAAATGCGCAAGTTTAAAAATAGTCGTTATTTCTTGATAAGTACTGTAATATCCTCATCCAAAACATCAAAATTAAGAGATGAGTAAATATTTTATTATTTCTTGACAAAGATCGTTTCGTGCACGTGTTTCAATACGGAATTTTTCTGTGAAATTTAGACAAACTTGACCGGATACATAAATCCATAAATTCAATTTTACAAAAGAGAGCGCTTTACAGCCGTTTAGAAAGTTTCTACGAAAGACCTAAAATACCCTTAAATCTGGCAACAATCTGGCGACCAGATGCCCGAAAACTGAAATGTACAGTTCGTACAAAATAATTTTCACTAAATTGTTATGATAGAATGCCAAAACGTTAGATTTTCAAATTCAACCTAGTTAAATTCGCGTTGTGTCAAAACCACAAAATTGTATGTCTAGTTTTAAGTTAATTAGGCTTTAATTGATTTTTGGGGCGAATCTCTCTAATTTTCTAATTTTCTTAACAATCTATTTACCTATTTTATTAATTCTACTTATTTTGGTGCATGTGTCTTGCAAATTATGGCTATAAAAGTCATTTGTTTATTAAAGAAATAGCATTATTAAAGATTTGGTTTTCACAAACAGACAGGCAGGGACATCTAGTGCCCTTTTGTCGAAATTCAAAAAAAAAGGTAGATTTCATTTTTTTAAATAGACTTAATAATTTTGTAATAAAAATAGGTAACACATTAAACACAAAAACAATTCAGATGCATGAATTATTTGACAAGACTAACCCTTTCTTTTATTGCTTGAACTTTCAACCCTTTTCTTCTGGCTCGTAATAAGAGAGACCCAAAAAGATCATTTAGTTAGGATTTATTTAGGTAATTTGGATCCAGTGAGATTAGTTGTAAACCAGATTGGTATTAAATCATCGCAATTAAATTGTTATAACTAGAGAGGCGGTGTCTGGATTCTATTTAATTGTAAGCTTTATTTATTGTATTATTTTTTATTCATTTTTGGTTTCATTATTCCCAGAACTTGGTACTTCTTTTCTTATTAGTTTATTTAGTAACAATTTAGAGAATATTTTAAACAAACAATAAGTAGTTAAGATTTTGACCAATCAAAAGACTATGTAGCGGGTGTAGAGTGGGGTAGATACCCTTGTGGAAACAAATTTGGTAACTGGACAAGGGGTACGAACTGAGCTTTCTTTGAGAACAGACGTGCTTTTTTTTGAGCTTTGCTTAAATTTGATAATCTTTAATTTTTATTACATTCTGTTAATTCAATTTGATTTGGTTTAAAGTTACTAGTGTAAATTTAAATTCAGTTAAGTTCGAATTAAATTATGTGTCCAGTGCTTCCTTCCTGAAACCAGTCGAGATAAGTACCTTTCTTTTCCTAATTAGCGAAAAGCTAATTAATCTCGTCTAATTCTTTGTTTGCTTGCATGTAACATTAACTATTTCTATAACTACCTATTTACGGGTGTCTATAAATTTAATACTTTGATTCTTAAATTAATTGAAAATTAATAACTTTGAATTTATTTAATTAATTAGACCTTTGTTAGATTTCGGAAAATTTAACTAAATATTTTCTTGAGTTTTCTCAGAACATTTAAATTTATTGTTAGTTTTATTTTAATTTTGGTGATTTTTAATTTTAAAGCTGTTTATTTGCATCATGCTATTAAGTTAATTATTATTTTTATTATTATTATTAAATTAATTTGTTTCGTGATTTGGAGTTAATCGCAAGTCCATTCAACAATTTTAGTTTGGTTTAACAGGCAAGTCATAGTTAATTAATTGATTTAACTCCAAAAAATTCTAAATTAAAGGATTTTGTCCACATTATCTAAAGTTAACCTAATTAACCTGAATTTCGACTAGACGGGACAGTTGCCACAGCGGCCACCCCCCTCCCATAAGAGGAGGAAAAGTCATTAATACAGTTGAATCCATCGCTAATTACGTATTAGTAATTAACCTTTGCTCTGTACCTTCCTGCATCAGTGAGAGGGGTGCAACAACCTGTTCCATCTCTCCAACAAAATCCGATTGTTGCTAAATTCATTTAAATTGCAATCATTTAAATTTAAATTTTCATTTATTACGTAATTATTTAATTAATTTTTTTTATTTATTTTTTTTATTTTACTTGAACCTCATTATAAATTTTGTCTCTTTAGCTTTAATTATCAATTAAATTTTAAAAGGTAATAACTACTAAAGTTTATTAATAAGTTTATTAACACCTTTTTTGTTTTAAATCGTGAATACAAATTCTAGCACTTTCTTCACTGCATGATTTCTTCTTCTTTGTTCAAATTACCAAAGTATTAGTAAACTTCTTAACCAAGTTCTGGGTTGATTAGTTTAGAATATTTTTTTTTGTTTGTTAAATACAATTTATTTATTTTTTTCTGTTGTTCATTTTTTTTGTTAATAAATTTAAGTGTAGTGTGAATTGATTTTTATTTCACTAGTCTTTTTATTATCTTGCAACTCGGCCTCACTATACGACTGAGTTTGATTTGAATTTTGTTTTATTTTGTTTCTGCCGTAAATTTTTTTTCTCTTTTCCGGTCCCCTCACAAACAAAACACAACGTAGGGCCAATCCAAAAATACCAAGTGGGGACTGAGCATTACATCAAAGAATATCACATAATTTTTGGTGCCGTGACCAGGATAGTGAGGAGACCACGCGTTGCAAGATGTCTTCACGACGGGGAAGAGGTCAGAAAAAGACCAACCCCAACACCACTCCCACGAGAGCACCCAGACGACGGAAGGTGCCAGCTACGGTGCATGCGCCAGCAACACCCACCGCAGCGCCTCCAGCAGTTCCTAAATGGTTCCGGGTCTGGGCCCGCGAACAACAGCAGCAAAATCTTCAACAACAACGAAACCTCGTCCACGAAATGGGGGCGATGTTCCAAACTGTGCTTCAGCAGGTGGTACCCAGGGCCCCAATTACCACCGAGCCAACTGCATCCACTTCAACAGCTGCTGAAATCGTCGTCGTTCTAGTCTCGCCGCGAGAACCATCATCTTCATCAGCTGGGACATCGACCTCAGCCAAACCACCGACACCACCTCCGAAGAGTGAGCTGGTGGAATTGGCTCAAATCTTAAAAGGAATCGGCCAGACCCCTGAAAAGCCAACTTTTGAAGGAGACACGAAGAATCCAATTGTTTTCCTCCAGAAACTGGAAGCTTACTGTAAAGCTGTCCGGTTAAGCGAACCAGAGATGTTAGATACTGCTATCGGATGTCTAAAAAGAGGCGCCGAACGTTGGGCCAGCATTTTTAGGAAAAATTGGGCGTCCTATTACGATTTCAAAAGAGACTTCCTGCATTATTATTGGTCGGAAGACCACCAGCAGAGACTACGTCAGAAAATCTCTAACGGACAATACGATCCGTCCCGAGGGAGTATGACAGAACATTTCTCCTACTTCATCCACAAATCGAGCCAGCTAACGGTACCAATCAACGAAGAAGATCTGGTGAGACAAATAATGAATCATTTCCCGTTGGCAATCCAACAATTGTGGGCTCTTAAAGAGGGTCGAACCATCTCCGACGCAGCTACTTTCCTAATGAAACAAGACTCGACAATCCAATGTGTTCGAGGTCATTCAGGAAGCACTAGAGGTTTGGCACGCCCACAGCAGCGAGATTCTCCTCAGAATTCAAGGGGTCATCCCAGTAGACGTGGGGCTCCCAGAGGAAACGGCTACTCCAACGGAAATTCGGGAAACGGGGGCGTGTCTCAGAACAGGGCCTAATGAGACACATAACACAAACAGGCCTATCAACAAAAGAAGCAAGTAAATTTAAAGGGAGAGAAGAACAAACACCACGTGAGCCCGAAATCAGAAAAAATGTTGTGACATTGAGATATGACACGGCAGACACGATTACTGGCCCCGTCCAGGTCCTATCACTCTACGAAGACGACGTCATGTTCGACGAAAACGATCTGGCCACAAGAAAACCCCGACCACTCCCAGAATACGCGGTTGTGCTAGGAGAACAAGAGCTCATCGCGTTAATTGACTCGGGTAGTGAAGTCAGTTGTGTCTCCGAAGAGATATGGACAAACATTTTGAGCAGAGGATCAAAACCACCCACATTACCGGTAACTGCCATTCAATTACGTGGTGCAGTGGGTCAGAAAAGCGCAAGAATCTGCGTGCAAGGGCTTTTGACAATTCTTATCATGGGAACACCTTATGAAATGGTTTTTCTAGTGGTGAAAAACTTAATTAAACCGATTATTTTGGGATCAGATTGGCTCAGCGACACAATGGCCATAATTAATTTTGCCACAGAACGATTAGAGATTGAAACCGGAAATAGAACTCTATCAGTCCCACTTGTGGTAACCAGTCAAGTTCAAATGTGTACAAATTTGGTAAACACACCTAGTAAACCTCATGTGAATACCAGGGAAACAACCTCTAACCCGGAGGATCACCTGGAAACACCTGCCTCCCTGGAAGAAAAAGTAAAGGAACTAGATCTGCCACCAGAATAGAAATCTAGGTTGTTAGGAGTACTGAAGAAGCACCGAAAAGCATTCAGTAAGATCCCCGGATTAACCGATAAGTACACGCATGAAATTATATTGCATGATCACACCCCTTTTATTAAACGACCGTATCCGATTCCATTTGCCCTAAGACCTGCTGTTGAAAAAACCGTCGAAGAGATGCTTGAGTTAGGGGTCATTAAGCGAAGCGCATCTCCGTATGCCAGTCCTGTGGCGGTCGTACCCAAGAAGGATGGGACGGTCAGGATTTGTCTCGACGCTCGCTTGATAAATGCGAAAATGGTCGCCGACGCCGAGGCTCCTCCAGCTACTGATGAATTGTTACACCGCTTCGAGAACATCAAGTATATGTCAACAATCGATTTGCGAGCATCTTATTGGCAAATTCCGCTGAAACCTGAAAGTCAACCGTACACCGCATTTTTGTATAACGGTCGGAGCTATATGTACAAAATGTTACCTTTTGGACTTAAAACGGACGTTGGTTCTTTCAGCAGAGCCATGGACGTGGTGCTAGGACCGGAAGTGCGTAAGTTTACAATCAATTACATCGATGACTTGCTTTTAGCCTCACGTTCTTTGGAAGACCATATAGAACACATCGATAAAGTGCTGCAAAAATTAGAAGAAGCCAAAATGACCGTCAATTTGGAAAAATCAGTATTTGTCCGATCCGAGGTTAAATTTCTGGGTCACATTTTATCCACTGAAGGAATCAAACCGGATCCAGAAAAACTTGTGGCTATTCGACAATTCCCAACACCGAAAAAAGTAAAACATCTTCGAGCGTTTCTCGGGTTGTGCAATTACTACCGGAAATTTTGCCCGAAATACAACGACGCCATCCGAGGCTTGACACATCTGCTGAAAAAAGGACAATCTTGGAAATGGGGGCGAGACGAAGAAATTGCATTTCACCGTGTCAAGGACATGTTTCTGGAAACAGTCGTGTTACAGCATCCGCGACCAGGTGAATTATTGTATTTACAGACTGACAGTTCCGGTTACGCTTTGGGTGCAGAACTTTATCAAATGTTACCAAACGACGAACGGGGTGCAATCGCGTTTGCAAGTCGCTCATTAAGGGGGGCGGAACTAAATTACACTACGACCGAAAAAGAACTTTTGGGGGTAGTGTTTGGGCTGACAAAATTTCGAACTTATCTGCAAGGACGAAAAATCATTATTCGAACCGACCACCGGGCATTGCAATTCTTGAAACGGTGTCGACTAATGAGTGAGCGTTTAACGAGATGGACTTTAATCTTAGACCAGTTTGATTACCAAATGGAAATCGTGAAAGGTAGAGACAATGTTGTGGCGGACGTGTTATCAAGATATCCGTATGACAGTGCGGGAGTGTGTGAATATCCACATGAACAGCCAATTCTCGCGTTTTTTGAAGTACCGAATACAACCGAAATGATCCATTTGCATCAAAACTTACAAGAAAAACAACGAAAAGACCCTATTTTGTCCAAAATATGGGAAGCGGTGGAGACAAAAACCACTTTAACCGATCCGCGCCTCCAACGCGTAAGTCATCATTACCTAATCCATAATAATGTGTTAGTTTACAGATGTCCACGCACAAATGCTATGTTATTGGCCATACCAGAGTCATGTGTCGAGGACGTCATTTGGTATCATCACCATTTATTGGGGCATTTTGGACCAGCCAAGGTTTTCCAATCCCTAAAACGAGTGTACCATTTCCCGAAAATGCAAGTGACCATCCGAAAAATATTGCGTTGTTGCGACACCTGTCAGAAGACAAAGTTACCAAACCGCACATCCCAGGGTCCATGGCATCCAATCATCACGAAAAATCCGGGTGACTTAGTCTGTGTCGATTTTTATGAGCCGCTTCCAGCAGGAACAAGAGGGGCGACGTTCATCTTCGTAGCAATCGATTTATTTTCCAAGTTCCTACGCTTGTATCCATTGAGGAAGGCAACAGGCCAAGCCGCTGCCAAACAGATTGTCAACGACTACACAAATTACGTAAAAGTCAAATGTGTGTTGAGTGATCGAGGAACTCAATTCACTTCCAAAGCCTGGCAGTCACGTTTAACTAGTGCTGATATTCAAGCCAGACACACATCAATCCGCCATCCAGCATCGAATCCTTGTGATAGGGTTATGCGAGAATTGGGGAGAATTTTTCGTGTCTATTGCCAACACAAACATGCCAGTTGGGTCACACATCTCAAGAACATAGAAGAATGTATGAACACAGTGTGTCACACCAGCACTGGATACTCAGCCCACGAAATTTTGTATGGAAGCAAACCACCTTCACCGCTAGATGTTGTCGTTCAGAAAATGTTGCCAAAACCGTCAACCACACCGACGTTACCAGAAATCCACGAACAGGTTCGAAAGCAACTCCAACACCGAGTCCAACAACGACAAAAACAACAAAAAGGAGAAATTGTGGAACTACAGGTGAATGATTGGGTACTGCTACGCGAAAAACCAATGTCGTCTGTGGAAAATAAAACGTATGCCAAGTTTTCACCACTGTTTTCTGGTCCATACATGATTGATGCAAAACCACACCCAAACACATATCGTTTAGTGGATGCAACCACCAAAGAAGTAAAAGGGGTTTACAACATGGCTAACTTAAAAGTGTACTATCGACACCAGCCCCAAGTGAACGTGGAATAGTGAAGTGGGACCTATCGGCCAGTTCCATCCGAGGATATTCTTAGGGGTTGTTTCCGGCATCTCCAGGAGCGTACCGAAAACAAGGGGGCGGATGTAATATTCTCATCCAAAACATCAAAATTAAGAGATGAGTAAATATTTTATTATTTCTTGACAAAGATCGTTTCGTGCACGTGTTTCAATACGGAATTTTTCTGTGAAATTTAGACAAACTTGACCGGATACATAAATCCATAAATTCAATTTTACAAAGAGACCGCTTTACAGCCGTTTAGAAAGTTTCTACGAAAGACCTAAAATACCCTTAAATCTGGCGACAGTCTGGCGACCAGATGCCCGAAAACTGAAATGTACAGTTCGTACAAAATAATTTTCACTAAATTGTTATGAAAGAATGCCAAAACGTTAGATTTTCAAATTCAACCTAGTTAAATTCGCGTTGTGTCAAAACCACAAAATTGTATGTCTAGTTTTAAGTTAATTAGGCTTTAATTGATTTTTGGGGCGAATCTCTCTAATTTTCTAATTTTCTTAACAATCTATTTACCTATTTTATTAATTCTACTTATTTTGGTGCATGTGTCTTGCAAATTATGGCTATAAAAGTCATTTGTTTATTAAAGAAATAGCATTATTAAAGATTTGGTTTTCACAAACCATGGCCTACTGTATCAATCTCCACTTCGTTCCGATACGTCCGCAACGCTCCTCGATTTGGCCATAAGGAATAAAATTCCTGACCTTGAAAACGAACGGTCCGCAAGTAGCGCACCCAAGTGACAAGTGTGCGAATGAAACTGACAGGTGACGGTGTTCCGAACCATTTTGAGGTTAATGCCGCTGTCTCGTTCCTGTCAACTAGTCAAAAAAACAAGCGTTCGTTAAGCTCACTAACAGCTACTTTGTTTACAGAAATACAAAAACAATAATTAAGGTTTAATACAATTTAACTGTTTAATTTGAAAACTACATAGATTATTATTGACAAACTATAATTTTAAAATTTTTCGACTGGTGGGTTTGTTGTGAATAACAGTATTTTTCAACAAATCTGTTCGTTTTAAGCAAATATTTGTTAAGGTAGGTTTGGTTGTCGCTTAAATTATAAATTTGCATAATTCTTTTTTGTGTAACATGCATTAAAATAATTTTTATTTTTGCAGCGAGGGGCTTAAAATTTCAACAAGTTGATGACAAGTGTTTTCATATTCCAAAAGAGGTAGAATATTTTGTATAATGTCTGCTAAATCTATTATGACACAGACAAATTGAGAGTTGAGATAGGTTAGAGCACCGTGATCTTGCAGACTTATAAGTTGCATCAGAGGTCGTGGAGTAGTGGTGGCTAGCAATGATGAAAGACATTCATTGCAATGAAATTTGTCGTCAAATTTTTTTAAAATGTATTCTGCCAGGAAAGCTACAGATGCAGAGTATATATTGGTGTCAGGTATTGTATTATCTTTATGTAATTTTTGAATCTTGACTCTTATATTAATTGGTAATATCAAGTCTTCTTTAATCTCAGTTTCAGAGGAATGTCCTCCAGCACTCTCTGTCTGTATATTAGCATTGCTAATATACTCAATTTTGTCAGCAATATTGGCCGATTTTGAACTTTTAACGATGCCACATCTTAAAATCTGACGCATTGCGTATTCTGCGGTTCTGGCGTCTGTGGCATCGTTGGATCCGCCTCGAAGACATACATGGGAAACATTCCTTCAACTGCGTCAGAACTGAAAGACCTGGTAAGTACATAATAGAATCCTGCTTCTTGCAGTAGAAATTTGATACACAAAAATGTACTTATTGCTGTAAACTGTAGAGCAGTGATCCGCAACCTTTCCTCATCTGAGGCACAGCAAACGGCTCCATAGAATTTCGTGGCACACCAAAATCTAAAATATATTTATAGCAGTGGCGTAGCTAGGTCGGGGGTCACTTCATGTATACTAATTATTTATGGATGCCCAAACTACCTTAGTTTTTTTTATTGTTTTAAAATGTGAAGAAGCCCCTTTCAGATTTGGGGCATCAAAATTTTCACTCAGGACATAATACATAATACATATTTTTTTATTATTATTCAGACATAATGAGAAATACAAATAGGTACATACATGAGAACTATACTAAATACTAGGTAGGACAGGTAGGTATACTAAATTTACTTCTGTTGACACGTCAATATTAATAAATATTTTGACATGATGATGCTGATTAATGTGATACCTGCGCTTGCTTCGTTGAACACAAAAATTTTATATTCGGCTCAATTTTAAACAGCGCAACTCTTATTTCTTGGTCCAGATCTTTTAAGCATGACCGTTTATCATTTTTAATTAAAACAAGCGTTGAAAAACTTTGCTCACATAAATATGTTGTGGAAAACGGAAGTAGTGTGAAGATGGCCTTGTCGGAGATGCGTGGATATTCTGTCTTGATGGAAATCCAGAAAATATCTAACGGAACTTCGTCGAATTTAAGTTTTATGGTCATATCGTTACTTAATTCTGTGAACTCCTCTCGAGTTTGCAATGGCAGTGCTTCCGAGGAACTTATTGCATTGGTTGCGAAAGGATTTCGAATCCAATTATATTGTTCCGTGTTGATAGAATAGAAATAGTATTCAAATTTTTGTTGAAGCATACTTAAATGTTGTTGGGCCAAATCCACAATCAACTGCTTGTTTTCGATCGTACTGTGGTTGGACCTGTGATACATTTCTAGACATCCTTTTTGCAACTGTTCCTGCCAAAGTTCAAGTTTCTTTTTGAACCCTTGGAATTTATCGGAGCACGTCAATATATTTTCATTCCGTCTTTGCATTTTTCTATTAAGTTCATTCAGATGTTCGAATATATCATATATGCCATATATGCAAGTTTGGCTATCCAGTATTCATCATCAAGGTGCTGGCATAGATCATACATATCTTGACTTGAAAGAAACTCACGCACTTCGTAGCGAAGTTCAAACAGTCGAGCTAAAACTTTTCCCCAGGATAACCAACGAACTTCTGTATAAAACAGTAAGGATTCATGTTCGCTTCCCATTTCTTCACAGAGTATTCCAAAGATTCACGAATTTAAGGCTCTCGATTTAATTATATTTATGATCTTAATACATTCATTCATTGTGATCGAAAGCGGCACACCTCAAGTCGGCTTACGGCACACCAGTGTGCCGCGGCACACCGGTTGCGGAGCACTGCTGTAGAGCATGGGCAGTTTCTTCTGAAAAACCTTTCAAACCAACATTAGCTGATACAATTTGTACTTCATCAATGTATTTTGTAAATGTTTCTTTTCGCCATTGGAGTAGTTCATCAGAAACATCAAGGTAAGGAGGAATATGACTATCTAAGGTACGAATGTACTGGAATCTACTTGAGACATTGTGAAACTGAAAGAAAAAGTACATGTTTTCCATGAAAGATACAGTGCTACTTGCATCTTTGAACTGCTCATGTCCATTTTTTTTCAAAAATTTTAAAGATGAAGTCACTGCAGGCGAAAAAACTTGAACAGCTCTGAAAACATTTATCTTCTCAAAATTTGTCGGATAAAGGTGTTTTCTGGTTAAATATCTGACTGGTTTAATTGGTAATCCTCTTTGTAGACTATACAGCTGTTTTAGATATGATGAGTTAATAATGCCTTCAGAAGAACACATGTCGTGGTCTAAGAATAGGTTTCTTGCATTTTTAATCGCATGACAGTAATTGAAACTAAGAAATAGTAGCATGTTTGGCACAGAGGATGGTCGATTACGTTTTTGAGAGCTCCACTAGCGTTAGATAGTTTCTTGAAGAATGCTACATTTCCAGAAAAATTATTAGTCTCAAGCCTTAACACAATAAACCCACAGTCAGTCAACATTTGTATCACTTGCATAGTCAAGGTATAGAAGCTATCAGTTTTCAGTGTTGAATAGAAGAAATATCCAGCAGGTTTGCAGTATCGTGTTGATAACCCGCATATAACAAAACAAAGCATTTTGCTCGCAATTTTGGGCTTCTTTTAAATAGTTTTATTAAAATGACAGTCATCAAGCCCAAAAAAAAAACGATTTTCAGGTCGAATAAAGTACATTTTTTCTTTTATTGCCATATCATCCACAACTAACGAACAAATTCGCTCTACTGGAACTTTAAGTGCCGCTATTTCAGATTGTAAACGCTGTTTACACAACTCTTTTGACCCTCTATATTCACCAAGATGTCTGGATATGGTAGTTTTCGATGGAAGTTTGGCTAAATTGATTCGACAATACTCGTATCTTTTTGGAGAGCAAAAATGTCAAAGAGTACACATACGAATTGTCATTTCAGACCACCTAGGTGACTTTTTTGCATAATTGTTAATAAGATCCATTAAAAAGAGCTTTGTCATCAGATTCTTCAGCATTATGGAATATTTTTGTGATTAATTTAGAGTTATGGCTTTGTCTTTGAAGTTCCACTTCGAGAGATTGAACTCGTGACAGGCACTTTAAATACTTATTAGTCATACGCTTTAGTTTCTGATTTAATATTTTACAGTGGTAACGTAAATTCTCAAGCTCAACAGGTGGAATGGAGACTTGGATTAATTTAGAATTTTTTTCTTTGCCATAAACATTAGGAGGAGTTTCGACAGGATATTCGGGTGTGACAGGAATATTCTACAAATAAAATTTAATAATTATTTTACCTTCATATTAATATTTGATTGGACAATTCTCATTTATCCTTACAAATATTGAAGGTACAACTCCTTTTATTAAGCGACAAGAATTTTTTGTGAAAGTAAAGGTATTTTCTTTGGAGTGATCTTTACAGATAACTGATTGATCTTTTATACTTGCAACATCTGTAAAAACCAAATAAAAATTAATAAAATCGATACTATTTTGTTAGGGATTGTGTAAAATTACCACAAAATTCTTCAATTATTTCAAGCCATTTAGTGCGTTGATGAAAATCACTAGGGAATTCAAAAAGCTGTGTATTACGCTCGCCACAAATCAAACATTTCTTTTCCATTATGCAATGAGAACGTACGTTTCAAATTATAATTTGACAAGATACAGCAAAAATTTTGAATCTGTCAACTTTTAAAGTTCACCGTTCAATCGTTTGGGGGCAGCACTTGCGTAACGCAATTCGCGACTAGATCAGAACAGTTTTATAAATGGAGCGTTATGGCCGTATCGGAACGAAGTCTGTGACGAAGTGGATATTGATACAGTTGGCCGTGCACAAACAGACAGGCAGGGACATCTAGTGCCCTTTTGTCGAAATTCAAAAAAAAAGGTAGATTTCATTTTTTTAAATAGATTTAATAATTTTGTAATAAAAATAGGTAACACATTAAGCACAAAAACAATTCAGATGCATGAATTATTTGACAAGACTAACCCTTTCTTTTATTGCTTGAACTTTCAACCCTTTTCTTCTGGCTCGTAATTAGAGAGACCCAAAAAGATCATTTAGTTAGGATTTATTTAGGTAATTTGGATCCAGTGAGATTAGTTGTAAACCAGATTGGTATTAAATCATCGCAATTAAATTGTTATAACTAGAGAGGCGGTGTCTGGATTCTATTTAATTGTAAGCTTTATTTATTGTATTATTTTTTATTCATTTTTGGTTTCATTATTCCCAGAACTTGGTACTTCTTTTCTTATTAGTTTATTTAGTAACAATTTAGAGAATATTTTAAACAAACAATAAGTAGTTAAGATTTTGACCAATCAAAAGACTATGTAGCGGGTGTAGAGTGGGGTAGATACCCTTGTGGAAACAAATTTGGTAACTGGAGAAGGGGTACGAACTGAGCTTTCTTTGAGAACAGACGTGCTTTTTTTTGAGCTTTGCTTAAATTTGATAATCTGTTATTTTTATTACATTCTGTTAATTCAATTTGATTTGGTTTAAAGTTACTAGTGTAAATTTAAATTCAGTTAAGTTCGAATTAAATTCTGTGTCCAGTGCTTCCTTCCTGGAACCAGTCGAGATAAGTACCTTTCTTTTCCTAATTAGCGAAAAGCTAATTAATCTCGTCTAATTCTTTGTTTGCTTGCATGTAAGATTAACTATTTCTATAACTACCTATTTACGGGTGTCTATAAATTTAATACTTTGATTCTTAAATTAATTGAAAATTAATAACTTTGAATTTATTTAATTAATTAGACCTTTGTTAGATTTCGGAAAATTTAACTAAATATTTTCCTACGTTTTTTTTTTGAGTTTTCTCAGAACATTTAAATTCATTGTCAGTTTTATTTTAATTTTGGTGATTTTTAATTTTAAAGCTGTTTATTTGGATCATGCTATTAAGTTAATTATTATTTTTATTATTATTATTAAATTAATTTGTTTCGTGATTTGGAGTTAATCGCAAGTCCATTCAACAATTTTAGTTTGGTTTAACAGGCAAGTCATAGTTAATTAATTGATTTAACTCCAAAAAATTCTAAATTAAAGGATTTTGTCCACATTATCCAAAGTTAACCTAATTAACCTGAATTTCGACTAGACGGGACAGTTGCCACAGCGGCCACCCCCCTCCCATAAGAGGAGGAAAAGTCATTAATACAGTTGAATCCATCGCTAATTACGTATTAGTAATTAACCTTTGCTCTGTACCTTCCTGCATCAGTGAGAGGGGTGCAACAACCTGGTCCATCTCTCCAACAAAATCCGATTGTTGCTAAATTCATTTAAATTGCAATCATTTAAATTTAAATTTTCATTTATTACGTAATTATTTAATTAATTTTTTTTATTTATTTTTTTTATTTTACTTGAACCTCATTACTAAATTTTGTCTCTTTAGCTTTAATTATCAATTAAATTTTAAAAGGTAATAACCACTAAAGTTTATTAATAAGTTTATTAACACCTTTTTTGTTTTAAATCGTGAATACAAATTCTAGCACTTTCTTCACTGCATGATTTCTTCTTCTTTGTTCAAATTACCAAAGTATTAGTAAACTTCTTAACAAAGTTCTGGGTTGATTAGTTTAGAATATTTTTTTTTGTTTGTTAAATACAATTTATTTATTTTTTTCTGTTGTTCATTTTTTTTTGTTAATAAATTTAAGTGTAGTGTGAATTGATTTTTATTTCACTAGTCCTTTTATTATCTTGCAACTCGGCCTCACTATACGACTGAGTTTGATTTGAATTTTGTTTTATTTTGTTTCTGCCGTAAATTTTTTTTTTCTTTTCCGGTCTCCTCACAAACAAAACACAACGTAGGGCCAATCCAAAAATACCAAGTGGGGACTGAGCATTACATCAAAGAATATCACAGTACCAATTTCAAATTTCATTCTTGAGCTTGCTATTAATTGTAGATAGTTGAAACAAAAACCATTCGATTAAGCAGAAAATTTTCTATCAAATTTATTTTATCTTTATAACGTTTCAACAATGTAAATATAAAAAAAAACAAAAAAATACGCAAGTTTAAAGATAGTCGTTATTCCTTGATAAGTAGCAATTTCAAACTTCATTCTTGAGCTTGCTCTTAGCTGTATGTGGTTGAAGCAAATACCATTCGATTAGCCTCAAAATTTTCTATCAAACAAATCTTACCTTTATGACGTTTCAGCAATGTAGATATAAAAAAAAATTAAAAAATGCGCAAGTTTAAATATAGTCGTTATTCCTTGATAAGTACCAATTTCAAACTTCATTCTTGAGCTTGCTATTGATTTTAAATAATTGAAGCAAGTACTATTCGATTACGCAGGATATTTTCTATCAAACACATTTTAGTTTTATAAAGTTTCAGCAATGTAAATAAAAAAAAATCAAAAAAATACGCAAGTTTAAGAAGAGTCGTTATTTCTTGATAAATACCAATTTCAAACTTTATTCTTGAGCTTGCTATTAATTGTAAATGGCAGAAGCAAGTATTATTCGATTGGGCAGGATATTTTCTATCAAACACATTTTAGTTTTATAAAGTTTTAATGTAAATATGAGAAAAATCAAAAAAATACGCAAGTTTAAAGATAGTCGTTATTCCTTGTTAAGTACCAAATTCAAACTTCATTTTTAAGTTTGCTATTAATTGTAGATGGTTGAAACAAATACCATTTAATTAAACAAAAAATTTTCTATCAAATACATGTTACTTTTATAACGTTTCAACAATGTAAATATAAAAAAAATAAAAAAATTTGCAAGTTCAAATATAGTCGTTATTTCTTGATAAGTACAAATTTCAAACTTCATTCTTGAGCTTGCTATTGACTGTAGATAGTTGAAGCAAATACTGTTTAATTGAGCAAAATATTTTCTATCAAACCCATTTTAGCTTTATAAAGTTTCAGCAATGTAAATATAAAAAAAGTCAAAAAAATACGCAAGTTTAAACATAGTCGTTATTCCTTGATAAGTACCAAGTTCAAACTTCATTCTTAAGCTTGCTCTTAGCTCTAGATAGTTGTGGCAAATACCATTCGATTAAACAAAAAATTTTTTATTAAATGCATTTTATTTTTAAAACGTTTCAGCAATTTAAATATAAAAAAATTATAAAAATGCGCAAGTTTAAAGATAGTCGTTATTCCATGATAAGTACCAATTTCAAACTTCATTCTTGAGCTTGCTATTGATTTTAAATGGTTGAGGCAAGTACTATTCGATTGAGCAGAACATTTTCTATCAAACACATTCTAGTTTTATGAAGTTTCAGCAATGTAAATAAAAAAAAATTAAAAAAATACGCAAGTTTATAAAGAGTCGTTATTTCTTGATAAATATCAATTTCAAACTTCATTATTGAGCTTGCTGTTAATTGTAGATAGTTGAAACAAATACCGTTCGATTAAGCAAAAAATTTTCTATCAAATAAATCTTACTTTGACAACGTTTCAACAATGTAAATATAAAAAAAATCAAAAAAATACGCAAGTTTAAAGATAGTTGTTATTCCTTGATAAGTTGCAATTTCAAACTTCATTCTTGAGCTTGCTCTTAGCTGTATGTGGCTTAGGCAAATACCATTCAATTAAGCGGGAAATTTTCTATCAAATAAATCTTACTTTTATAACGTTTCATCAAAGTAAATATAAAAAAAATTAAAAAAATGCGCAAGTTTAAAAATAGTCGTTATTTTTTGATAAGTACCAATTTCAAACTTTATTCTTGAGCTTGCTATTAATTGTTGATAGTTGAAACAAATACAATTCGATTAAGCAGAAAATTTTCTATCAAATATATTTTACTTTGACAACGTTTCAGCAATGTAAATATAAAAAAAATCAAAAAAATACGCAAGTTTAAAGATAGTTGTTATTCCTTAATAAGTACCAATTTTAAACTTCATTTTTGAGCTCGTTGTTAATTGTAGATGGTTGAAGCAAATACCATTCGATTGAACAGAAATTTTTTTATCAAATTTATCTACTTTCTATAACGTTTCAGCAATGTAAATATAAAAAAAATTAAAAAGTGCCAATTTCAAACTTTATTCTTGAGCTTGCTGTTGATCGTAGATGGTTGAAGCAAATATTATTCGATTAAGCAGGATATTTCCTATCAAACAAATTTAAGTTTTATAATGTTTGAGCAATGTAAATATAGAAAAAATCAAAAAAATACGCAAGTTTAAAGATAGTCGTTATTTCTTGATAAGTACCAAATTCAAACTTTATTCTTGAGCTTGCTGTTAATTGTAGATAGTTGAAACAAATACCATTGGATTAAGCAAAAAATTTTCTATTACATACATCCTACCTTTATAACGTCTCAGCAATGTAAATATAAAAAAAATTTAAAAAATTCACAAGTTTAAAGATAGTCGTTATTCCTTGATAAGTACTAATTTCAAACTTTATTCTTGAGCTTGCTATTGATTGTAGATAATTGAAGCAAGTACCATTCGATTAAGCAGGAAATTTTCTATTGAACGCACTCTAGTTTTGTAAAATTTCAGCAATGTAAATATAAAAAAAATCAAAAAAATTACCAAGTTTAAAAAGAGTCGTTATTCCTTGATAAGTACCAAATTCAAACTTCATTCTTGTGCTTGCTATTAATTGTAGATGGTTTATGCAAATATCATTCGATTAAGCAGAAAATTTTTTATCAAATACATTTTACTTTTATAACGTTTCAGCAATGTAAATATAAAAAAAAAATTAAAAAAATGCGCAAGTTTAAAGATAGTCGTTATTTCTTGATAAGTATTAATTTCAAACTACGTTCTTGAGCTTGCTATTAATTGCAGATAATTGAAGCAAGTACCATTCAATTGAGCATAAAATTTTGTAATAAACGCATCCTACTTTTATAACGTTTCAGCAATGTAAATAAAAAGAAATCAAAAAAATGCGCAAGTTTAAACATAGTCGTTATTCCTTGAAAAGTACCAATTTCAAACTTCATTCTTAAGCTTGCTATTAATTGTAGATAGTTAAAGCAAATACCATTCAACTAAGCAGAAACTTTTCTATTAAATACATGTAACGTTTTAGCAATACTTTTATAACGTTTTAGCAATGTAAATATAAAAAAAATCAAAAAAATGCGCAAGTTTAAACAAAGTCGTTATTCCTTGATAAGTACCAATTTCAAACTTTTTTATTGAGCTTGCTATTAATTGTAGATGGTTGAAAAAAGTACCGTTCGATTGAGCAGGAAATTTTCTATCAAATACGTTCTTCTTTTATAACGTCACAGCAATGTAAATATAAAAAAAAACAAAAAAATACGCAAGTTTAAAGAGAGTCGTTATTTCTTAATAAATATCAATTTCAAACTTAATTCTTGAGCTTGCTATTAATTCTAGATTGTTGAAACAAGTCCCTTCGATTGAGCAGGAAATTTTTTATTAAATACATCCTACTTTTATAACGTTTCAACAATCTAAATATAAAAAAAATTAAAAAAAAGCGCAAGTTTAAATATGGTCGTTATTCCTTGATAAGTACCAATTTCACACTTCATTCTTGAGCTTGCTATTAACTGCAGGTGGTTGAGGCAAATTCCATTCGATTAAACAAAAAAATTCCTATCAAATACATTCTATTTTTATAACGTTTCAGCAATGTAAATATAGAAAAAAATAAAAAAATTTGCAAGTTTAAAAATAGTCGTTATTTCTTGATAAGTACCAATTTCAAACTTCATTCTTGAGCTTCCTATTAATTGTAAATGGTTCAGGCAAATACTATTTGATTGAGCAGAATATTTTCTATCAAACACATTTTAGATTTATAAAGTCTCAGCAACGAAAATATAAAAAAAATTAAAAAAATACGCAAGTTTAAATATAGTCGTTATTCTTTAATAAGTACCAAATTTAAACTTTATTTTTGAGCTTGCTATTAATTGTAGATAGTTGAAGCAAACACCATTCGATTAAGCAGGAAATTTTCTATCAAATACTTCTTACTGCTATAACGTTTCAACAATGTAAATATAAAAAAAATCAAAAAAATTCACAAGTTTAATGAGAGTCGTTATTCTTTAATAAGTACCAATTTCAAACTTTATTCTTGAGCTTGATATTAATTGTAGATGGTTGAAACAAGCATTATTCGATTGAGCAGGAAATTTCCTATTAAATACCTCCTACTTTTATAACAATTCAACAATGTAAATATAAAAAAAATCAAAAAAAAACGCAAGTTTAAAGAGAGTCGTTATTTCTTAATAAACACCAATTTCAAACTTCATTCTTAAGCTTGCTACTGATTGTAAATGGTTGAGGCAAATACTATTCGATTGAGCAGGATATTTTCTATCAAACACGTTCCAGTTTTATAAAGTTTAAACAAATTAATTATATAAAAAAAATTAAAAAAAATACGCAAATTTAAAAAGAGTCGTTATTCCTTAATAAATACCAATTTCAAACTTCATTCTTGAGCTTGCTATTAATTGTAGATGGTTGAAACAAGTACTATGCGACTATGCAGAAAGTTTCCTGTCACATTCATTCTACTTTTATAACGTTTCAACAATGTAAATATTAAAAAAATCAAAAAAATTCGCAAGTTTAAAGAGAGTCGTTATTTCTAGATAAATACCAAATTCAAACTTCATTCTTGAGCTTGCTATTAATTGTAGATGGTTGAAGCGAGTACCATTCAATTGAGCATGAAATTTTTCTATCAAATACATTCTAGTCTTATAAAGTTTCAGGAATGTAAATATACAAAAAATTTAAAAAATACGCAAGTTTAAAGAGACTCGTTATTCCTTGATAAGTACCAATTTCAAACTTTATTCTTAAGCTTGTTATTGATTGCAGATAGTTCAAACAAATACCATTCGATTAAGCAGAAAGTTTCCTATCACATACATTTTACTTTTATAACGTCTCAGCAATATCAATATAAGAAAAAATCAAAAAAATGCGCACGTTTAAAGATAGTCGTTATTAATTGATAAGTAACAACTTCAAACTTTATTCTTGAGCTTGCTATTGATTGTAAATGGTTAAAGCAAAAACTATTTAATTGAGCAGGATATTTTCTATCAAACACATTCTAGTTTTGTAAAGTTTCAACAATGTAAATATAAAAAAAATCGAAAAAATACGCAAGTTTAGAAAGAGTCGTTACTCCTTGATAAGTACCAATTTCAAACTTTATTCTTGAGCTTGCTATTAACTGTAAATGGTTGAAACAAATACTATTTGACTGAACAAAAAATTTTCTATTAAATACATCTTACTTCTATAACGTTTCAGCAATGTAAATATAAAAAAAAATACACAAGTTTAAAGAGAGTCGTTATTTCTTGATAAATACCAATTTTAAACTTCATTCTTGAGCTTACTATTGATTGTAAATGGTTAAAGCAAATACTATTTGATTAAACAAGATATTTTCTATCAAACACATTCTTGTTTTATAAAGTTTCAGCAATGTAAATATAAAAAAAATTAAAAAAATACGCAAGTTTAAAGAGTCGTTATTCCTTGATAAGTACCAATTTCAAACTTCATTCTTGAGCTTGCTATTAATTGTAGATGGTTGAAACAAGCACTATTCGACTATGCAGAAAGTTTCCTGTCACATACATTCTACTTTTATAACGGTTCAACAATGTAAATATTAAAAAAATAAAAAAAAATTCGCAAGTTTAAAGAGAGTCGTTATTTCTAGATAAATACCAAATTCAAACTTCATTCTTGAGCTTGCTATTAATTGTAGATGGTTGAAGCAAGTACCATTCAATTGAGCATAAAATTTTTCTATCAAATACATTCTAGTCTTATAAAGTTTCAGCAATGTAAATATACAAAAAATTTAAAAAATACGGAAGTTTAAAGAGACTCGTTATTCCTTGATAAGTATCAATTTCAAACTTTATTCTTAAGCTTGTTATTGATTGCAGATAGTTCAAACAAATACCATTCGATTAAGCAGGAAGTTTCCTATCACATTCATTTTACTTTTGTAACGTCTCAGCAATATCAATATAAGAAAAAATCAAAAAAATGCGCACGTTTAAAGATAGTGGTTATTAATTGATAAGTACCAACTTCAAACTTTATTCATGAGCTTGATATTAATTGTAGATGGTTGAAACAAATAGCATTCGATTAGGCAGAAAATTTCCTATCAAATACATTTAACTTTTATAACGATTCAACAATGTAAATATAAAAAAAATTAACATAATTAGCAAGTTTACAGAGAGTCGTTATTCCTTAATAAGTACCAATTTCAAACTTTATTCTTGAGCTTGCTATTAATTGCAGATGGTTGAGACAAATAGCATTCGATTAGACAAAAAATTTTCTATCAAATACCTTATATTTTTATAACGTTTCAATAATGTAAATTTAAAAAAAATTAAAAAAATGCGCAAGTTTAAAGATAGTCGTTATTCCTTGATAAGTACCAAATTCAAACTTTATTCTTGAGCTTGCTATTAATTGTAAATGGTTGAAGCAAAAACTATTTAATTGAGCAGGATATTTTTTATCAAACACATTCTAGTTTTGTAAAGTTTCAACAATGTAAATAAAAAAAAATCGAAAAAATACGCAAGTTTAGAAAGAGTCGTTATTCCTTGATAAGTACCAATTTTAAACTTCATTCTTGAGCTTACTATTGATTGTAAATGGTTAAAGCAAATACTATTTGATTAAGCAAGATATTTTCTATTAAACACATTCTTGTTTTATAAAGTTTCAGCAATGTAAATATAAAAAAAATTAAAAAAATACGCAAGTTTAAAAGAGTCGTTATTCCTTGATAAGTACCAATTTCAAACTTCATTCTTGAGCTTGCTATTAATTGTAAATGGGTGAGGCAAGTACTATTCAATTGTGCAGAATATTTTTTATCAAACACATTCTAGCTTTATAAAGATTCGACAATGTAAATATAAAAAAAGTTAAAAAAATGTGCAAGTTTAAAGATAGTCGTTATTCCTTAATAAGTACCAATTTCAAAGTTTATTCTTTAGCTTACTACTAAGTACCAGATAAGTACCAGCTAAGTATTCTTGAGCTTGTTTTTAATTGTGGATGGTTGAAACAAGTACCATTTGATTAAGCAGGAAGTTTTCTATCACATACATTTTACTTTTATAACGTTTCAGCAACATAAATATAAAAAAAATTAAAAAATTGCGCAAGTTTAAAGATAGTCGTTATTCCTTGATAAGTACCAATTTCAAACTTTATTCTTGAGCTTGCTATTAATTGTAGATAGTTGAAGCAGACACCGTTAGATTAAGCAGAAAATTTCCCATCAAATACATTCTACTTTTATAACGTTTTAGCCATATAAATATAAAAAAAAATTAAAAAAGTGCGCAAGTTTAAAGATAGTCGTTATTTCTTGATAAGTACCAAATTCAAACTTTATTCTTGAGCTTGTTGTTAATTGTAGATGGTTGAAACAAGTACCGTTTGATTAAGCAGGAAAATTTTCTATCATACATTTTACTTTTATAACGTTTCAGCAATGTAAATATAAAAAAAATTAAAAAAGTGCGCAAGTTTAAAGATAGTCGTTATTATTTTGGTGAATTACGTCCATTTTTTTAATTCGAATTTGGTGTTACGGGGAAGTGGACGACAAGGCAGAGAAAAAAAAAACTGTTTTATAAGGCCAACGTTTCGAATCCTTTATTTATTCTTCTTCAAGGCTGGAATTGGTTTAATTTAGGGTTACTTAATATACATAGGTTATTTACCTTCTAATAAATGTCAGATTTGTTTGGCATGGTACCAATTTGTCTCGGCCAGTGGTCGCCGGAAGAATGAAAAAGACAAGACATATGAAGTTGGTGTTACCGTACCACTGATCCCGCCAATTTGGTACGCATTCCCCTCTTCATAATTAATCATATAAAATAAAAATAAAATTCCCTAGACTTAGCCTTAATTTAGGGAATTTTATTTTTATTTTATATGATTAATTATGACAAGAGGAATGAGCCTATGCTCGCTCTGATAAATCTATTAGACAGCATTGTGCAAACCCATTTTATCAAGGTTGGGTCCGCATTTCGCTTCTCTAATGCGTTACACATAGACTTGAAAGAAGCATTGTCAAATGCTCCCTCAATATCTAGGAAAGTTCCTGAGACATACAGTCCACTGTCCAGCCCGCCTTCAATTGTAGATACAATCTCATGCAAGGCCGTTTCAGTAGACCGTCCGGTGATATACGCATGTTGGTTAAAGTGCAACGGATTGTTTCCGAGCACCTTCTCCCGTATGTGTTTGTCGATCAGTCTTTCCATCGTCTTTAATAGAAACGATGTTAGACTAATTGGTCTAAAACTCTTAGCCTCGGAGTACGTAGTACGTCCTGGCTTAGGAATAAACACTACCTTGATCTTTCTCCAGGCTGCTGGAATGTGGCCCAGTGCAAGGCAGGCTCTAAACAGTCGGGTCATTGGGCCAACAAGATGCTCCCGTCCTTTTTGCAAGAGAGCTGGAACAATCCCATCTACCCCCGCCGACTTATATGGTGCAAATGAGTCCATTGCCTATTTGATCCCATCTGGCGTGATCACCTGAGTGGCAAATCTCCAGGCGCTGCTAGGTGCAGTCTTCAGACTTACTTCTAACTCAGGATCCTCCTCGACTTGTAATGAGTCGGGAAAGTGCGTCTGCAATAAGTGCCCAAGAGTATCGCCGTTCGTTACCGTAAAGGTCCCAGACGGCAAACGTAATGGGCCCAAATTTGTAGACGAATTTCTTGATAAGATCTTTTGTAGTCTCGTTGCCTGCGAGAACGTAGATAAACTCTCACAGTAAGTTTTCCAAGATCTCTCTTTCTTGCGACGTATCGCAGCTTTGAACACGCGCTGAGCACTTTTATAAAATTCCCAGGTGGCGGGAGTGTTAACAAGTCTAGCTCTGTTCCAGAGCTTCCTCGAATTTTTTTGCAGATTTTCGAGATCCGCGGTTTGTTCTTACGCGGGCTGCGTAAAGGACAGCTCTCTGCGTAAGATTCCATGATGGCCCATTGTAATTTTTCTGACGCTAGTTCAGCGCCAGCGGAGCATTTAATCTTCAGC
Source organism: Tribolium confusum (assembly GCA_029207805.1). Classification (NCBI taxonomy): domain Eukaryota; kingdom Metazoa; phylum Arthropoda; class Insecta; order Coleoptera; family Tenebrionidae; genus Tribolium; species Tribolium confusum. The sequence goes on along the minus strand of JALGAY010000034.1, from coordinate 195,456 downwards.
AGAATCTGAGACACCCGACCTCCGAGTGCCTTATTATATAAGGCCCAGTCGGTGGTTCTAGGGTCTCGGTATTGCGCGCTGGGTATCGCATCCTTTTGGACGTAAAAGCGTATGTATCGATGATCCGATGCACTCAGCTCTGTTGATACATGCCATCCCTGGACATCACGGGCTACGTTCATTGTTGCCACTGTGATGTCAATGACTTCCTGTCTCACCGAAGTGACGAAAGTTGGTTCTTGCCAGACATTTAGGATGTCTAGGCCTAATGCTGCAATGTATCCTAAGAGTTCTTCCCCTCGGGCATTGACGTCTAAACTCCCCCACACAATGTGGTGCGAGTTTGTGTCACAGCCCATGATGAGGGGCCAACCCTTGGACCTGCAGAATTCAACGACATCCACCATCTCCCGTGATGGTGGAGGTGTTGGAGAGTCATAGGGAAGGTACGTTGAGCACACAACAATTCTCCTCAGACGTCCCCTCTCCTTGTAGGTGACCTTGGCTGCTACAACATCTCTAGAGCAGAGTTCCCTTAATGGCAGAGCCTCCACTCTGTTCGAAATGAAGAGACAAGCTCCGGTCTGCAGCCCGAAGGACCCGATAAAATTGAGCCCCCTCGGGCATGTAAGCCCCTTACCCGCCCCCCTAAAAACCAGGGTTCCTGGAGAAGACCAATATCAATATACCACGTATCTGCCCTCCTAGTAAAACAACCGGAGGCCTCGATGCTATGGTGCAAGTTGATTTGAACAATGGAGAGACGGTCACTGGGCAAGCCAAACTTCATTATTGAGCTTGCTATTGATTGTAAATGGTTGAAGCAAGTACAATTCAAATGAGCAAAATATTTTCTATAATAATATATATATAAAACTAAACACACTTTAGTTTTATAAAGTTTCAGCAATGTAAATATAAAAAAAATCAAAAAAATGCGCAAGTTTAAAGATAGTCGTTATTTCTTGATAAATACTAACTTCAAACTTTATTCTTGAGATTGCTATTAATTGTAGATGGTTCAAATAAATACCATTTGATTGAGCAGAAAATTTTCTATTAAACACATTTTAGCTTTATAAAGTTTCAACAATGTAAATATAAAAAAAATCAAAAAAATTACCAAGTTTAAAAAGAGTCGTTATTTCTTGATAAGTACCAATTTCAAACTTCATTCTTGAGCTTGCTATTAATTGTAGGTGGTTGAAGCAAATACCATTCGATTAAGCAGGAAATTTACTATTAAATACATTTTACTTTAATAACCTTTCGGCAATGCAAATAAAAAAAAATCAAAAAAATACGCAAGTTTAAACATAGTCGTTATTTCTTGATAAATAATAATTTCAAACTTCATTCTTGAGCTTGCTATTGATTTTAAATAATTGAAACAAGTACTATTCAATTGAGCAAATACTTTCTATCAAACACATTTTAGCAATATAAAGTTTCAGCAATGTAAATATAAAAAAAATCAAAAAAATACGCAAGTTTAAAAAGAGTCGTTATTCCTTGATAAGTACCAACTTCAAACTTTATTCTTGAGCTTGCTATTAATTTTTGATGGTTGAAGCAAATATTATTCGATTAAGCAGAAATTTTTTTATTAAATACATTTTTTTTATAACATTTCAGCAATGTAAATAAAAAAAAATCTAAAAAATGCGCAAATTTAAAGATAGTCGTTATTCCTTGATAAGTACCAAATTCAAACTTCATTTTTGAGTTTTCTATTTATTGTAGATGGTTGAAGCAAACACCATTTGATTAAGCAGAAAATTTCCTATCAAATACATTTTACTTTAGTAACGGTTCAGCAATGTAAATATAAAAAAAAAATCAAAAAATACGCAAGTTTAAATAGAGTTGTTATTCCTTGATAAGTACCAAGTTCAAACTTTATTCTTGAGCTTGCTATTAATTGTAGATGGTTCAGGCAAATACCATTTGATTAAGCAGAAATTTTTTTATCAAACACGTTTTTTTTATAACGTTTTAGCAACGTAAATATAAAAAAATCAAAAAAATACGCAAGTTTAAAGAGAGTCGTTATTCCTTGATATGTACCAATTTCAAACTTTATTCTTGAGCTTGTTATTAATTGTAGATGGTTGAAGCAAATACCATTCGATTAGGCAGAAGATTTCTTATCAAATACATTTTACTTTTATAACGTTTTAGCAATGTAAATATAAAAAAAATCAAAAAAATTCGCAAGTTTAAAAATAGTCGTTATTCCTTGATAAGTATCAATTTCAAACTTTATTCTTAAGCTTGCTATTGATTGTAAATAGTTGAAGTAAGTACTATTCAATTGAGCAGGATATTTTCTATCAAACACATTCTAGTTTTATAAAGTTTCAACAATGTAAATATAAAAAAAATTAAAAAAATACGCAAGTTTAAAAAGAGTCGTTATTCCTTGATAAGTACCAATTTCAAACATCATTCTTAAACTTGCTGTTAATTGTAGATAGCTGAAGCAAATACCATTAGATTAAGCAAGAAATTTTCTATCAAATACATCCTACTTTTATAACGTTTCAGCAATATAAATATAAAAAAAATCAAAAAAATGGGCAAGTTTAAATATAGTCGTTATTTCTTGATAAGTACCAAATTCAAACTTCATTCTTGAGATTGTTGTTAATTGTAGATGGTTGAGACAAGTACCGTTTGATTAAGCAGAAAATTTTCTATTAGATACATTTTACTTTTATAACGTTTCAGCAAAATAAATATAAAAAAAAATTAAAAAATTGCGCAAGTTTAAAGAGAGTCGTTATTCCTTGATAAGTACCAATTTTAAACTTTATACTTGAGCTTGCTATTAATTGTACATGGTTGAAGCAAATACCATTCGATTAGGCAGGAAATTTTTTATCAACTGCATTTTACTTTTATAACGTTTCAGCAATGTAAATATAAAAAAAAATCAAAAAAATACGCAAGTTTAAAGATAGTTGTTATTCCTTGATAAGTACCAATTTCAAACTATATTCTTGAGCTTGTTATTAATTGTAGATGGCCTACACAAGCACCATTCGATTGAGCAGAAAATTTTCTATAAAATACATCTTACCTTTATAAAGTTTCAGCAATGTAAATATAAAAAAAATCAAAAAAATACGCAAGTTTCAAGAGAGTTGTTATTTCTTCATAAGTATCAATTTCAAACTTCATTCTTGAGCTTGCTATTGATTGTGGATGGTTAAAGCAAGTACTATTCAACTGAGCAGGATATTTTCTATCAAACACATTTTACTTTTATAACGTTTTAGCAATTTAAATATAAAAAAATTAAAAAAATGCGCACGTTTAAAGATAGTCGTTATTCCTTGATAAGTACCAATTTCAAACTTTATTCTTGAGCGTGCTATTAATCCCAGGTAGTTAAAACAAATATTATTCGATTGACCAGGAAATTTTCTATCAAATACATTCTATCCTTATAACGTTTTAGCAATAAAAATATAAAAAAAATTAAAAAAATTCGCAAGTTTAAAGATAGTCGTTATTCCTTAATAAGTACCAATTTCAAACTTCATTTTTGAGCTTGCTGTTGATTGTAGATGCTTAAAGCAAATACCATTCGATTAAGCAGGAAATTTTCTATCAAATACATCTTACTTTTGTAACGTTTTAGCAAATTAAATATCAAAAAATTAAAAAAATGCGCAAGTTAAAAGATAGTCGTTATTCCTTGATAAGTACCAATTTCAAACTTTATTCTTGAGCTTGCTCTTACATGTAGATGGTTAAAACAAGTACCATTTGATTGAGCAGGAAATTTCCTATGAAATACATTCTATCTTTATAACGTTTCGGCAATGTAAATATAAAAAAAATTAAAAAAATTCGCAAGTTTAAAGATAGTCGTTATTCCTTGATAAGTACCAATTTCAAACTTTATTCTTGAGCTTGCTTTAATCGCAGATGGTTAAGACAAGTACCATTCAATTGAGCAGAAAATTTCCTATCAAATACATTTTATTTTTATAACGTTTCAGCAATGAAAATATAAAAAAAATTAAAAAAATGCGCAAGTTTAAAAAGAGTCGTTATTTCTTGATAAATACCAATTTCAAACTTCATTCTTGAGCTTGCTATTGATTGTAAATAGTTGAAGCAAAAACTATTCGATTGAGCAGGATTTTTTCTATTAAACACATTTTAGTTTTATAAAGTTTTAGCAATGTAAATATAAAGAAAATCAAAAAAATACGCAAGTTTAAAGATAGTTGTTATTCCTTGATAAGTACCAATTTCAAACTATATTTTTGAGCTTGTTATTAATTGTAGATGGTCGACACAAGTACCATTCGATTGAGCGGAAAATTTTCTATCAAATACATCTTACCCCTATAACGTTTCAGCAATGTAGATATAAAAAAAATTAAAAAAATACGCAAGTTTCAAGAGAGTTGTTATTTCTTGATAAATACTAATTTCAAACTTCATTCTTGAGCTTGCTATTAATTGCAGATGGTTAAAACAAATATTGTTCGATTAAGCAGAAAATTTCCTATCAAATACATCCTACCTTCATAACGTCTTAGCAATGTAAATATAAAAAAAATTAAAAAAATTCGCAAGTTTAAAGATAGTTGTTATTCTTTGATAAGTACTAATTTCAAACTTCATTCTTGAGCTTGCTATTAATTGTAGATGGTTGAAGCAAATATTGTTCGATTAAGCAGAAAATTTCCTATCAAATACATCCTACCTTCATAACGTCTTAGCAATGTAAATATAAAAAAAATTAAAAAAATTCGCAAGTTTAAAGATAGTCGTTATTCCTTGATAAGTACCAATTTCAAACTTTATTCTTGAGCTTGCTATTCATTGTAAATAGTTGAAGCAAGTACTATTCGATTGAACAGAATATTTTCTATCAAACACATTCTAGTTTTATAAAGTTTCAGCAATGTAAATATAAAAAAAATCAAAAAAATTTGCAAGTTTAAAAAGAGTCATTATTTCTTGATAAATACCAATTTCAAACTTCATTCTTAAGCTTGCTAATAATTGTAGATAGTTGAAACAAATACCATTTAATTAAGCAGGAAAATTTCTATCAAATACATCCTTTTTTTATAACGTTTCAGCAATGTAAATATAAAAAAAATTAAAAAAATACGCAAGTTTAGAAATAGTCGTTATTCCTTAATAAGTACCAATTTTAAACTTTATTCTTGAGCTTGCTATTAACTGTAGATATTTGGGGCAAATACCATTTGATTAAGCAATAAATTTCCTATCAAATACATTCTATCTTTATAACGTTTCAACAATGTAAATATAGAAAAAATTAAAGTCGTTATTCCTTGATAAGTACCAACTTTAAACTTCATTCTTGAGCTTGCTATTGACTGTACATGGTTAAGATAAGTACCGTTCGATTGAGCAGAAAATTTTCTATCACATACATTCTACTTTTATAACGTTTCAGCAATGTAAATTTAGAAAAAATTAAATAAATGCGCAAGTTTAAAGATAGTCGTTATTCCTTGATAAGTACCAATTTCAAACTTTATTCTTGAGCTTTCTATTTAATGTAGATGGCTAAAGCAAATACTATTCGATTCAGCAAAAAATTTCCTATCAAATACATTTTACTTTTATAACGTTTCGGCAATGAAAATATAAAAAACATTAAAAAAATGCGCAAGTTTAAAGATAGTCGTTGTTCCTTGATAAGTACTAAATTCAAACTTTATTCTTGAGCTTGCTGTTGATTGTAAATGCTTAAGGCGAATACCATTCGATTAAGCAAGAAATTTTCTATCAAATACATCTTACTTTTATAACGTTTTAGCAATTTAAATATAAAAAATTAAAAAAATGCGCAAGTTTAAAGATAGTTGTTATTCTTTGATAAGTACTAATTTCAAACTTCATTCTTGAGCTTGCTATTAATTGTAGATGGTTGAAACAAATATTGTTCGATTAAGCAGAAAATTTCCTATTAAATACATCCTACTTTCATAACGTCTTAGCAATGTAAATCTAAAAAAAATTAAAAAAATTTGCAAGTTTAAAGATAGTCGTTATTCCTTGATAAGTACCAATTTCAAACTTCATTCTTAAGCTTGCTATTAATTGTAGATGGCTGGGACAAATACCATTCGATTGAGCAGAAAATTTTCTATTAAACACATCTTACTTTTATAACGTTTTAGCAATTTAAATATAAAAAAATTAAAAAAATGCGCAAGTTTAAAGATAGTCGTTATTCCTTGATAAGTATCAATTTTAAACTTCATTCTTGAGCTTGCTATTGATTGTAGATGGTTAAAGCAAATACCGTTCGATTGAGCAGGAAATTTTCTATCAAATACATTTTACTTTTATAACGTTTTAGCAATTTAAATATAAAAAAATTAAAAAAATGCGCAAGTTTAAAGATAGTCGTTATTCCTTGATAAGTATTAATTTTAAACTTCATTCTTGAGCTTGCTATTAATTGTAGATGGTTGAAGCAAATATTGTTCGATTAAGCAAAAAATTTCCTATCAAATACATCTTACCTTTATAACGTCTTAGCAATGTAAATATAAAAAAAATTAAAAAAATACTCAAGTTTAAAGAGAGTTGTTATTTCTTGATAAATACCAATTTCAAACTTTATTCTTGAGCTTGCTATTGATTGTAGATGGTTAAAACATGTATTATTCGATTAAGCAGAATATTTTCTATCAAACACATTTTAGTTTTATAGAGTTTTAGCAATGTAAATATAAAAAAAATCAAAAAAATACGCAAGTTTAAAGATAATTGTTATTCCTTGATAAGTACCAATTTCAAACTATATTCTTGAGCTTGTTATTAATTGTAGATGGCCGACACAAGTACCATTCGACTGAGCAGAAAATTTTCTATAAAATACATCTTACCTTTATAAAGTTTCAGCAATGTAGATATAAAAAAAATCAAAAAAATACGCAAGTTTCAAGAGAGTTGTTATTTCTTGATAAATACTAATTTCAAACTTCATTCTTGAGCTTGCTATTGATTGTAGATGGTTAAAACAAATATTACTCGATTGAGCAGAATATTTTCTATCAAACACATTTTAGTTTTATAACGTTTCAACATTGTAAATATAAAAAAAATCAAAAAAATACGCAAGTTTAAAGATAGTTGTTATTCTTTGATAAGTACTAATTTCAAACTTCATTCTTGAGCTTGCTGTTAATTGCAGATGGTTGAAGCAAACATTGTTCGATTAAGCAGAAAATTTCCTATGAAATACATCCTACCTTCATAACGTCTTAGCAATGTAAATATAAAAAAAATTAAAAAAATTCGCAAGTTTAAATATAGTCGTTATTCCTTGATAAGTACCAATTTCAAACTTCATTCTTGAGCTTGCTATTAATTGTAGATGGTCGGAACAAGTACCATTTGATTGAGCCAAAAATTTTCTACCAACACATCCTACTTTTTTAATTTCAGCAATGTAAATAAAAAAAAAATTAAAAAATGCGCAAGTTTAAAGATAGTCGTTATTCCTTGATAAGTACCAATTTCAAACTTTATTGTTGAGCTTGGTATTGATTGTAGATGGTTAAGACAAGTATTGTTCGATTGAGCAGGATATTTTCTATCAAATACATTTTATCTTTATAACGTTTCAGCAATGTAAATATAAAAAAAATTAAAAAAATACGCAAGTTTAGAAATAGTCGTTATTCCTTAATAAGTACCAATTTTAAACTTTATTCTTGAGCTTGCTATTAACTGTAGATATTTGGGGCAAATACCATTTGATTAAGCAATAAATTTCCTATCAAATACATTCTATCTTTATAACGTTTCAACAATGTAAATATAGAAAAAATTAAAGTCGTTATTCCTTGATAAGTACCAACTTTAAACTTCATTCTTGAGCTTGCTATTGACTGTACATGGTTAAGATAAGTACCGTTCGATTGAGCAGAAAATTTTCTATCACATACATTCTACTTTTATAACGTTTCAGCAATGTAAATTTAGAAAAAATTAAATAAATGCGCAAGTTTAAAGATAGTCGTTATTCCTTGATAAGTACCAATTTCAAACTTTATTCTTGAGCTTTCTATTTAATGTAGATGGCTAAAGCAAATACTATTCGATTCAGCAAAAAATTTCCTATCAAATACATTTTACTTTTATAACGTTTCGGCAATGAAAATATAAAAAACATTAAAAAAATGCGCAAGTTTAAAGATAGTCGTTGTTCCTTGATAAGTACTAAATTCAAACTTTATTCTTGAGCTTGCTGTTGATTGTAAATGCTTAAGGCGAATACCATTCGATTAAGCAAGAAATTTTCTATCAAATACATCTTACTTTTATAACGTTTTAGCAATTTAAATATAAAAAATTAAAAAAATGCGCAAGTTTAAAGATAGTTGTTATTCTTTGATAAGTACTAATTTCAAACTTCATTCTTGAGCTTGCTATTAATTGTAGATGGTTGAAACAAATATTGTTCGATTAAGCAGAAAATTTCCTATTAAATACATCCTACTTTCATAACGTCTTAGCAATGTAAATCTAAAAAAAATTAAAAAAATTTGCAAGTTTAAAGATAGTCGTTATTCCTTGATAAGTACCAATTTCAAACTTCATTCTTAAGCTTGCTATTAATTGTAGATGGCTGGGACAAATACCATTCGATTGAGCAGAAAATTTTCTATTAAACACATCTTACTTTTATAACGTTTTAGCAATTTAAATATAAAAAAATTAAAAAAATGCGCAAGTTTAAAGATAGTCGTTATTCCTTGATAAGTATCAATTTTAAACTTCATTCTTGAGCTTGCTATTGATTGTAGATGGTTAAAGCAAATACCGTTCGATTGAGCAGGAAATTTTCTATCAAATACATTTTACTTTTATAACGTTTTAGCAATTTAAATATAAAAAAATTAAAAAAATGCGCAAGTTTAAAGATAGTCGTTATTCCTTGATAAGTATTAATTTTAAACTTCATTCTTGAGCTTGCTATTAATTGTAGATGGTTGAAGCAAATATTGTTCGATTAAGCAAAAAATTTCCTATCAAATACATCTTACCTTTATAACGTCTTAGCAATGTAAATATAAAAAAAATTAAAAAAATACTCAAGTTTAAAGAGAGTTGTTATTTCTTGATAAATACCAATTTCAAACTTTATTCTTGAGCTTGCTATTGATTGTAGATGGTTAAAACATGTATTATTCGATTAAGCAGAATATTTTCTATCAAACACATTTTAGTTTTATAGAGTTTTAGCAATGTAAATATAAAAAAAATCAAAAAAATACGCAAGTTTAAAGATAATTGTTATTCCTTGATAAGTACCAATTTCAAACTATATTCTTGAGCTTGTTATTAATTGTAGATGGCCGACACAAGTACCATTCGACTGAGCAGAAAATTTTCTATAAAATACATCTTACCTTTATAAAGTTTCAGCAATGTAGATATAAAAAAAATCAAAAAAATACGCAAGTTTCAAGAGAGTTGTTATTTCTTGATAAATACTAATTTCAAACTTCATTCTTGAGCTTGCTATTGATTGTAGATGGTTAAAACAAATATTACTCGATTGAGCAGAATATTTTCTATCAAACACATTTTAGTTTTATAACGTTTCAACATTGTAAATATAAAAAAAATCAAAAAAATACGCAAGTTTAAAGATAGTTGTTATTCTTTGATAAGTACTAATTTCAAACTTCATTCTTGAGCTTGCTGTTAATTGCAGATGGTTGAAGCAAACATTGTTCGATTAAGCAGAAAATTTCCTATGAAATACATCCTACCTTCATAACGTCTTAGCAATGTAAATATAAAAAAAATTAAAAAAATTCGCAAGTTTAAATATAGTCGTTATTCCTTGATAAGTACCAATTTCAAACTTCATTCTTGAGCTTGCTATTAATTGTAGATGGTCGGAACAAGTACCATTTGATTGAGCCAAAAATTTTCTACCAACACATCCTACTTTTTTAATTTCAGCAATGTAAATAAAAAAAAAATTAAAAAATGCGCAAGTTTAAAGATAGTCGTTATTCCTTGATAAGTACCAATTTCAAACTTTATTGTTGAGCTTGGTATTGATTGTAGATGGTTAAGACAAGTATTGTTCGATTGAGCAGGATATTTTCTATCAAATACATTTTATCTTTATAACGTTTCAGCAATGTAAATATAAAAAAAATCAAAAAAATCCGCAAGTTTAAAGATAGTCGTTATTTCTTGATAAGTAATAATTTCAAACTTTATTCTTGAGCTTGCTATTGATTGTAAATAGTTCAAGCAAGTACTATTCGATTGAGCAGAATATTTTCTATCAAACACATTTTAGTCTTATAAAGTTTCAGCAATGTAAATATAAAAAAAATCAAAAAAATACGCAAGTTTAAAAAGAGTCGTTATTTCTTGATAAATACCAATTTCAAACTTCAGTCTTGAGCTTGCTAATAATTGTAGATAGTTGAAGCAAACACCATTTAATTGAGCAGGAAAATTTCTATCAAATACATACTTTTTTTATAACTTTTCAACAATGTAAATATAAAAAAAATTAAAAAAATGCGCAAGTTTAAAGATACTTGTTATTCCTTGATAAGTACCAATTTCAAACTTCATTCTTGAGCTTGCTATTAATTGTAGATGGTTGAAGCAAATACCATTTAATTGAGCAAAAAATTTTCTATCAAATACATTTTTTTTATAATGTTTCAGCAATGTAAATATAAAAAAAATTAAAAAAATGCGCAAGTTTAAAGATAGTTGTTATTCTTTGATAAGTACTAATTTCAAACTTCATTCTTGAGCTTGCTGTTAATTGTAGATGGTTGAAGCAAATATTGTTCGGTTAAGCAGAAAATTTCCTATCAAATACATCCTACCTTCATAGCGTCTTAGCAATGTAAATATAAAAAAAATTAAAAAAATTCGCAAGTTTAAAGATAGTCGTTATTCCTTGATAAGTACCAATTTCAAACTTCATTCTTGAGCTTGCTATTGATTGTAGATAGTTAAGGCAAATACCACTCGATTAAGCAAAAAATTTTCTATCAAATACATCTTACTTTTATAACGTTTTAGCAATTTAAATATAAAAAAATTAAAAAAATGCGCAAATTTAAAGATTGTCGTTATTTCTTGATAAGTACCAATTTCAATCTTTATTCTTGAGCTTGATATTAATTGTAGATGGTTAAAGCAAGTACCATTCGATAGAGCAGGAAATTTTTCATCAAATACATTTTACTTTTATAACGTTTCAGCAATGTAAATATAAAAAAAATCAAAAAAATACGCAAGTTTAAAAAGAGTCGTTATTTCTTGATAAATACCAATTTCAAACTTCAGTCTTGAGCTTGCTAATAATTGTAGATAGTTGAAGCAAACACCATTTAATTGAGCAGGAAAATTTCTATCAAATACATACTTTTATTATAACTTTTCAACAATGTAAATATAAAAAAAATCAAAAAAATACGCAAGTTTAAAGAGATTTGTTATTTCTTGATAAATACTAATTTCAAACTTCATTCTTGAGCTTGCTATTGATTGTAGATGGGTAAAACAAATAGTATTTGATTAAACAGGATATTTTTTGTTAAACACATTTTAGCTTTATAAAGTTTCAGCATTGTAAATATAAAAAAAATTAAAAAAATACGCAAGTTTAAAGATAGTTGTTATTCTTTGATAAGTACTAATTTCAAACTTCATTCTTGAGCTTGCTATTAATTGTAGATGGTTGAAGCAAATGTTGTTCGATTAAGCAGAAAATTTTCTATGAAACACAATTTACCTTCATAACGTCTTAGCAATCTAAATATAAAAAAAATTAAAAAAATTTGCAAGTTTAAAGATAGTCGTTATTCCTTGATAAGTACCAATTTCAAACTTCATTCTTGAGCTTGCTATTAACTGTAGATAGTTGGAAGAAGTACCATTTAATTGAGCAAAAAATTTTCTATCAAATACGTCCTACTTTTTTAATTTCAGCAATGCAAATAAAAAAAAATTTAAAAAAAGCGCAAGCTTAAAGATAGTCGTTATTCCTTGATAAGTACCAATTTCAAACTTTATTCTTGAGCTTGCTATTAATCGTAGATGGTTAAAACAAGTACCATTCGATTGAGCGGAAAATTTTCTATAAAATACTCTCTATCTCTATAACGTTTTAGTAATAAAAATATAAAAAAAATTGAAAAAATGCGCAAGTTTAAAAAGAGACGTTATTTATTGATAAATACCAATTTCAAATTCCATTCTTGAGCTTGCTATTGATTGTAAATAGTTAAAGCAAATACTATTCGATTGAGCAGGATATTTTCTATTAAACACATTTTAGTTTTATAGAGTTTTAGCAATGTAAATATAAAAAAAATCAAAAAAATTCGCAAGTTTAAAGATAGTTGTTATTCCTTGATAAGTACCAATTTCAAACTATATTCTTGAGCTTGTTATTAATTATCGATGGTCGACACAAGTACCATTCGATTGAACAGAAAATTTTCTATTAAATACATCTTACTTTTATAAAGATTCAGCAATGTAGATATAAAAAAAATCAAAAAAATACGCAAGTTTCAAGAGAGTTGTCATTTCTTGATAAATACTAACTTCAAACTTCATTCTTGAGCTTGCTATTGATTGTAGATGGTTAAAACAAATATTACTCGATTGAGCAGGATATTTTCTATCAAACACGTTTTAGCTTTATAAAGTTTCAACATTGTAAATATAAAAAAAATCAAAAAAATACGCAAGTTTAAAGATAGTTGTTATTCTTTGATAAGTACTAATTTCAAACCTCATTCTTGAGCTTGCTAATAATTGTGGATGGTTGAAGCAAATATTGTTCGATTAAGCAGAAAATTTCCTATCAAATACATCCTACCTTCATAACGTCTTAGGAATGTAAATATAAAAAAAATTAAAAAAATTCGCAAGTTTAAAGATAGTCGTTATTCCTTGATAAGTACCAATTTCAAACTTTATTGTTGAGCTTGGTATTGATTGTAGATAATTAAGACTAGTATTGTTTGATTGAGCAGGATATTTTCTATCAAATACATTTTACTTTTTTAACGTTTCAGCAATGTAAATATAAAAAAATCAAAAAAATGCGCAAGTTTAAAGATAGTCGTTATTTCTTGATAAGAACCAATTTCAAACTTTATTCTTGAGCTTGCTATTGATTGTAAATAGTTGAAGAAAGTACTATTCGATTGAGCAGAATATTTTCTATCAAACGCATTCTAGTTTTATAAAGTTTCAGCAATGTAAATATAAAAAAAATCAAAAAAATACGCAAGTTTAAAGATAGTCGTTATTCCTTAATAAGTACCAACTTTAAACTTTATTATTGAGCTTGCTATTAACTATAAATAGTTGGGGCAAATACCATTTGATTAAGCAAAAAATTTCCTATCAAATACATTCTATTTTTATAACGTTTCAGCAATGTAAATATAGAAAAAATTAAAAAAATTTGCAAGTTTAAAGATAGTTATTATTCCTTGATAAGTACCAACTTTAAACTTCATTCTTGAGCTTGCTATTGATTGTAGATGGTTAAAGCAAGTACCATTCGATTAATCAAAAAAATTTTTATTAAACACATTTTAGTTTTATAAAGTTTCAACAATGTAAATATAAAAAAAATCAAAAAAGTGCGCAAGTTTAAACTTAGTCGTTATACCTTGATAAGTACCAATTTCAAACTTTATTCTTAAGCTTGCTACTAATCCCACCGCGCGCGCGATGGGAGAAGACGTATCGAATAATCCTCCTCTACCAACTGATAATTATTGTGAGAAGTGTAAAAAAATTGTAACTAATGCAATAGTGAGGTGCACTGTTTGCAATATAATATATCACAAAAGTTGTGCAAAAGTGATAAGCGAAAGAAGAAATGCTTTCTCTTTCGTCTCCGATACAGAAATGGTATGCACGACACACCAGGATAACGGCAATTTGAAACAAACCACGAGTGGTGCAGACAAGTATAATGAAGATGCCTCCGCTAATCAAAATGTAATACGTTTTTTAAACAGTTTGACGTTTACTAATATCATAAAGAAGGCAGTCGCAACGGCAACCGCCCCGCTTTATAAAGAAATCACACAACTACGGAGTGAAATTCAAAACTTAAAAAATAGTAATATTGACTTGGTGAAATTAACAACCAATCCTGAGTTCAACAAAAACTTCTTCAAATTGCCCTCCTGGGATATTGATGCTTCCTCAGAAGTGTCCTCATGCCCTGAAGAAGCCGACCAGGGTCAAACACGCAGTTATCGAGAGATTACAAAGCGCAAAACATCGAATGCAGAGAAGGCGGCAAAAACAGGTGATAATCAGACGGTTCCTAAACATACAGGGGCTAGTCGAAAATCTGTACAACAATCGGAATTTAATGGTGATAATCAGAAGTTTCCTAAACATACAGGGGATAGGCATAAATCTGTACAACAACTGGAGCTTAATGGTATAGATAAGAAAAACACGGAAGAAAAATGGGAAATTCAAAGGCGCAGAAGAGTGAAAAAAAAGAAAAGAAGAGATTTTAGGGACTGAGCGAAGTGATGAACTATCTTTTGCAGCCGGAAACAATAAACGTGCATGGTTTTACTTAGGAAATGTTAAACCGGATACAGACATTGAAAAAAAAGTTGTACAGCATGTGAAAAAGAAATTAGCCAATGAAGATGTAGAAGTTACTATTGAAAAATTAGAAACAAAAGAAAAGCATTTATCATTTAAATTAGGTGTTGACTTTGAACATAAAGATAAATTATACGAAGGTTCTTTTTGGCCGAAAGATGTAATTATTAGAAGATATAATTTTTTAGTACAAAAGACAATGTGAATAACACCAAAGCTGAAGATAGAAATGCTATATTTAATGTATTTAATGTATTTCATTTAAATATTCAAAGCTTAAAATCAAAAACTGATGAATTAGAAGTATTTCTAGAATCTTTCGAAAATGTAGACATTTTATGTATAAATGAGCACTGGCTAAAAAGTGAAGAGGTTGAAATATATCAGCTTTATAATTATTCTTTGATATCGTATTTTTGTAGGTCTGAGTTAAGTCATGGAGGGGTAACTGTCTACTTGCATAATAACATGTTACAGTATAACCATAAACCTTTGTTGTTAAAACGTTTCTGCCAGGAAATTTACTGTGAGTTTGCTGGTATTGAAATATTAAACATAGCTATTATTACGGTGTATGCGTCTCCGAATGGAAACTTTGATGCTTTTTGTGAAAATTTGAACAATCTTCTAATATTTGTGATGAATAAGAACAATATTAAAGGTATAATCTTTACAGGTGACTTCAATGTTAAATTTTGCACACAAGAAGCCAAATCTAACACTCTTGTTAATTTATTCTTGTCGTTTGGACTGAAGCAAACTATTTTTAGTAACACCCGTGAAAATAATTGCCTAGACAATATTTTTACAAGCCTTAGTAGTTATATGTCAACAGTATATGACCCTTTAATGTCAGATCATTCGGGTATATGTTTTACATTTTCCCAGGAATTTGGATACTCTGCGGACTATACCATAACAAGACCCATAACACAAAAAAGGTTATGCTTATTATATAATGAACTAGAGAATACTAGTTGGAATTTTATAGAGAACAATGAATTGAATTGTGAAGAAAAATTTCAAATATTTATAGATACTTTTGTAACTAAAATGCAACAGTGTTTCCCACCGCAGTGTAAAAATGTTTTAAAAAATACTGGAATCAATTGGTATAACAATAAACTAAAAAACATGCGTGAAAATCTAAAAATATTTTATAATTTATATAAAAATAAGATTATTTCTATTCAAATATTCAAAGAATACAAAAGGGCATACAAATCACAAATTTTGCTTGAAAAGAAAAAGGCACATGATAATTTTATTTTTAAATCTTCAAATAAACAAAAGGCCATGTGGCAATTAATTAATAACAATGTTTTAAGTAACACCAGAATTAACAATAATATAGATGTGAACATTTTTAATGATTACTTTGCGAATGTTGCAGCAAATATAAGAACAACACTGCCAATTAGCAATACGGATCCTTTAACTTATTTGAACAGTGAAAATTTAACATGTACTTTTAAGTTCTCAATGTGTACCTTTCTAGAAATTAGGGAAATAATTGCAACTATGAGCACTACTCAATGTAGAGATGTTTTCGGCATCAGTACAAAAGTGTTAAAAACAATAATTAATATTATCTATATTCCGTTGACTAAATTAATAAAATTATGTATAACGGATAATGTTTTCCCTAAATGTTTAAAAACATCTCGTATTGTTCCGATTTATAAAAAAGTAGGTCATACAATGGATCCATATAACTATCGACCAATAGCAATCACACCAATTTTCTCAAAAATTTTTGAAAGTATTTTAAAAAAGCAAATTAATCAATACTTTGAAGAAAACAATCTATTCTCAGAAGCACAGTTTGGATACAGAAATAATAAAAATACAACCATGGCACTAAATAAATTATCTAAGATCATTTATGAAGCTTTGGAAAAAAAAGAATATGCTTTCCTTGCTTGCTACGACTTAACAAAAGCATTTGATTGTGTACCGCATGACATTCTCACAAAAAAATTAACTTCATACAATTTCGATAATAATTCCATAATGTTAATCCAGTCATTTTTGTCTGATCGTCACATTTATACGGAAGTTAATGGAAACAAATCAAATTTGAGTGGTATTAAACATGGTGTTCCACAAGGGTCGGTTCTTGGACCGACTCTTTTTTTAGTATATATAAATGATTTACCTCAAGTAATTTCAAATATAAATGGTGCTGCAAAAAACAACCTAGATTCTATTCTGTTCGCGGATGATTCAAGTGTAGCTGGTAGATCCAGTGAAATGTCAGAGCTTGATTACAGTATCTCTATAATTAATAAGGAGTTAGAATCGTGGTTCACAACTAACAAATTGAGTTTAAATAAAGAAAAAACCAAAATTATTAAATTTTCTTTGAGGGATATACAAAATAATAACATAAAACTTCTCGGAGTACATCTAGATGCAAAAATGTCTTGGGAAACTCATATAATAAACTTAGAGAGAAAACTGTCAAAGTCTGTATACTTAATCCGCAGACTAAAACAAATTGTTTCGGTTGAAACCATAATCACAGCATATTATGGATATGTACACAGTTCTCTTAACTATGCACTTTTGGTATGGGGACACACATCGCATGTTAAAAGATTGTTCAGTTTACAAAGGAGATGCATACGAATAATTGCAGGATTAAACTATAGAAGTGACTGCAGAGAAATTTTCAAAAAATTAAAAATATTGACATTACCTTGTATGTATATATTACAATGTTTGTATTACATTACAAACAATTTGATAAACTATCATTCATATGAACATTTTTATGGAACCCGTAATAGAAATCTGTTATACCATGACTTTCTCAGATTGTCAAAAACTCGAGATTCAGTTAATTATTTTGCCATAAAATTTTATAATGTTTTACCCGAAGACATTAAATCCTTAACTTTACAGTCATTTAATAAAAATGTCAAATACATATTGATGACAAATGCTTTCTATACTTTTGAGGAGTTTTTCAACTACTTCAAATAGTCATACCTGCATTATTTTTATTATTACTCAATTTATACTGTTACATACATAATACTTATTTTGTTTATGACGAATGTAAAATATTTTGTTATATTTTTGGCATTAAATATACTTACTTACTTACTTACTTACTTACTTAATTGTAGATGGTTGAAGGGAATACCATTTGATTAAGCAAAAAATTTTCTATCAAATGCATCTTACTTCTATAACGTTTCAGCAATGTAAATATAAAAAAAAATCAAAAAAATGCGCAAGTTTAAATGCGATATTTCTTGATAACTACTAATTTCAAACTTCATTCTTGAGCTTGCTATTAATTGTAGATAGTTAAAGCAAATACCATTCAATTAAGCAGAAAATTTTCTATTAAATACTCCTACCATTTAGCAATGTAAATATAAAAAAATCAAAAAAATGCGCAAGTTTAAAGATAGTCGATATTTCTTGATAACTACTAATTTCAAACTTCATTCTTGAGCTTGCTGTTAATTATAGAAGGTTGAAACCTTCTGAAAGGTCGATTGAGCTAAAAATTTTCTATCATACGCATTTAACTTATATAAGGTTTTAACAATGTAAATATAAAAAAATCAAAAAAATACGCAAGTTTAAAGAGCGTCGTAATTTCTTGATAAATACTAACTTCAAACTTTATTCTTAAGCTTGTTATTGATTGTAAATAGTTGAAGCAAATACTATTCGATTGAGCAGGATATTTTCTATCAAACACATTTTAGTTTTATGAAGTTTCAGCAATGTAAATAAAAAAAATTAAAAAAATGCGCAAGTTTAAAAATAGTCGTTATTTCTTGTTAAGTACCAAATTCAAACTTTATTTTTGAGCTTGCTATTATTTGTAGATGGTTGAAGCAAATACCGTTCTATTAAGTAGAAAATTTCCTATCAAATACATACTTATATAACGTTTAAGCAATGTAAATATAAAAAAAATCAAAAAAATGCGCAAGTTTAAAGATATTCGTTATTCCTTGATAAATAACAATTTCAATCTTTATTTTTGAGCTTTCTATTAATTTCAGATGGTTGGAAGGAACACCATTCGATTGAGCAGGAAATTTCCTATCCAATACATCTTACTTTTATATCGTTTTGGCCATGTAAATATAAAAAATATTAAAAAAATGCGCAAGTTTAAAGATAGTCGTTATTCCTTAATAAGTACCAATTTCAAACTTTACTCTTGAGCTTGCTATTAATTGTAGATGGTTGAGGTAAATACCGTTCGATTAAGCAAAAAGTTTCCCATCAAATACATTTTATTTTTATAACGTCTCAGCAATGTAAATAAAAAAAAATTTAAAAAATGCGCAAGTTTAAAGATAGTTGTTATTCCTTGATAAGTACCAATTTCAAACTTCATTCTTGAGCTTGCTATTAACTATAAATAGTTGAAACAAGCACCATTCGATTAAGCAAAAAATTTTCTATCAAATACATTTTACTTTTTCAACGTTTCAGTAATGTAAATAAAAAAAAATTAAAAAAATGCGCAAGTTTAAAGGTAGTCGTTATTTCTTGATAAGTACCAATTTCAAACTTTATCCTTAAGCTTGCTATTAATTGTAGATGGTTGGCACAAGTACCATTTGATTAAACAGGAAATTTTCTATCAAATACATTTTATTTTTATAACGTTTCAACAATGTAAATTTAAAAAAATCAAAAAAATTCGCAAGTTTAAAGAGAGTCGTTATTTCTTGATAAATACCAACTTCAAACTTCATTCTTGAGCTTGCTATTGATTGTAGATGGTTGAGGCAAATACTATTCGAATGAGCAGGATATTTTCTATCAAACACATTCTACTTTTATAAGGTTTCAGCAATGTAAATAAAAAAAAATCAAAAAAATACGCAAGTTTAAAGATAGTCGTTATTCCTTGATAAGTACCAATTTCAAACTTTATTGTTGAGCTTGCTGTTAATTGTAAATGGTTGACGCAAGTACAATTCGATTGAGCAGAAAATTTCCTATCAAGTACATCTAACTTTTATAACGTTTCAATAATGTAAATATAAAAAAAATCAAAAAAATACGCAAGTTTAAAGAGAGTCGTTATTTCTTGATAAATACCAATTTCAAACTTCATTCTTGAGCTTGCTATTGATTGTAGATGGTTGAGGCAAGTACTATTCGATTGACCAGGATATTTTCTATCAAACACATTTTAGCTCTATAATGTTTCAGCAATGTAAATAAAAAAAAATTTAAAAAATACGCAAGTTTATAGATAGTCGTTATTCCTTAATAAGTACCAATTTCAAACTTTATTTTTGAGCTTGCTGTTAATTGTAGATGGTTGAAGCAAATACCATTTGATTAAGCGAGAAAATTTCTAATAAATATATTTTACTTTTATAACGTTCAGCAATGTAAATATAAAAAAAATTAAAAAAATGCGCAAGTTTAAAAATAGTCGTTATTCCTTGATAAGTACCAATTTTAAACTTCATTCTTGAGCTCGCTATTAATTTTAAACTGTTGAAGCAAATACTATTCGATTAAGCAGGATATTTTCTATCAAACACATTCTAGTTTTATAAAGTTTCAGCAATGTAAATATAAAAAAATACGCAAGTTTAAAGAGAGTCGTTATTTCTTGATAAATACCAATTTCAAACTTTATTCTTGAGCTTGCTATTATTTGCAGAAGGTTGAAACAAATACCATTCGATTGAACAGGAAATTTTCTATCAAATACATTTTACTTTTATAACGTTTCAGCAATGTAAATATAAAAAAAATTAAAAAAATACGCAAGTTTAAATAGAGTCGTTATTTCTTGAGAAATAATAATTTCAAACTTTATTTTTGAGTATGCTATTGATTGTAGATGGTTGAAGCAAGTACTATTTGATTAAGCAAGATATTTTCTATCAAACACATTCTAGTTTCATAAAGTTTCGGCAATCTAATTATAAAAAAAATCAAAAAAATACGCAAGTTTAAAAAGAGTTGTTATTCCTTAATAAGTACCAATTTCAAACTTTATTCTTAAGCTTGCTGTTAATTGTAGATGGTTGAAACGAGTACCATTCGATTGAGCAAAAAATTTTCTAACAAACACATTTTAGCTTTATAAAGTTTTAGCAATGTAAATATAAAAAAAATCAAAAAAATACGCAAGTTTAAAGATAGTTGTTATTCCTTGATAAGTACCAATTTCATACTTCATTCTTGAGCTTGCTATTAACTGTAGATAGTTGAAACAAGCACCATACAATTAAGCAAAAAATTTTCTATCAAATACATTTAACTTTTTCAACGTTTCAGCAATCTAAATAAAAAAAAATTAAAAAAATGCGCAAGTTTAAAGATAGTCGTTATTTCTTGATAAGTACCAACTTCAAACTTTATTCTTAAGCTTGCTATTAATTGTAGATAATTGGCACAAGTACCATTTGATTAAACGGGAAATTTTCTATCAAATACATTTTATTTTTATAACGTTTCAACAATGTAAACTTAAAAAAATCAAAAAAATTCGCAAGTTTAAAGAGAGTCGTTATTTCTTGATAAATACCAACTTCAAACTTCATTCTTGAGCTTGCTATTGATTATAGATGGTTGAGGCAAGTACTATTCGAATGAGCAGGATTTTTCTATCAAACACATTCTAGTTTTATAAAGTTTCAGAAATGTAAATATAAAAAAAACAATAAAATACGCAAGTTTAAAAAGAATCGTTATTTCTTGATAGATACCAATTTCAAACTTCATTCTTGAGCTTGCTATTGATTGTAGATGGCTGTAGCAGATATTATTCGATTGAACAGGATATTTTCTATCACACATTTTAGTTTTATAAAGTTTCAGCAATGTAAATAAAAAAAAATCAAAAAAATACGCAAGTTTAAAGATAGTCGATATTCCTTGATAAGTACCAATTTCAAACTTTATTGTTGAGCTTGCTGTGTTGACACAAGTACAATTCGATTGAGCAAAAAATTTCCTATTAAATATATCTAACTTTTATAACGTTTCAATAATGTAAATATAAAAAAAATCAAAAAAATACGAAAGTTTAAAGAGAGTCGTTATTTCTTGATAAATACCAATTTCAAACTTTATTCTTGAGCTTGCTATTATTGGCAGAAAGTTGAGACAAGTACCATTCGATTGAGCAGGAAATTTTCTATCAAATACATCTTACTTTTATAACGTTTCAGCAATGTAAATATAAAAAAAATTAAAAAAATACGCAAGTTTAAATAGAGTCGTTATTTCTTGAGAAATACCAACTTCAAACTTTATTTTTGAGTATGCTATTAGTAGGTAGAGAAGGAGAGTGCTTGCACACAACGACCTTCAAATGACCTCTGTTTTTGGCTTCTCACCATTACTTATAGGTTTCTATATTACCGACTCTCTACTAGATGGCGCTAATTACAGGTTTCTACTAGGGTCACTTGATGTAATTAAGGGTAGCGCCAACTCTCTATCTCTCTCTTGGACCTCTCTTTTAATTTGAACTCAAGCTATACTAAACTAATTACCAATGTAGGCAACATAATAATCCAAAATCCCTAGAAATGCATTTAAAAGTGTTTCTAACTTTGTTTCACTCATGCGTGTATATAGCTATCTCTTTTAATTTGAACCCATCTAGTGATTTCCATTGGCGTTACCCGTATATCAAGTGATCCTAGTTTCTACATTTAAGTTAATTATAAGTTTCTACATTTATGTTATGTTAATAACTATAAATATATAAACATAAACGGGTGAAAGGGTAAAAAATCAAAGATATGAGTATAAAATAACATTTTTTTAACACCAAAAGGATATGACAATGTTAATGATGAATGATGATGAACAAGAAGCTGCATAGCGAAATGTGTTTGTAGATAATAATTGATAATTATTATATATAAATTTTTATTTATTTAATGTCACTTGTTTGTATTAAACGAAGATGAGAAAAAGCATCAATTTTAATATAATTTGTTTATTAGTCATATATTTAAAGGAGTGGATACCAATATAATTTAGTGTATTAGCTATATTGGTAGACATCAGTTTAAAGTAGATACACAACTTATTCTATACGAAATGATACGAAAAAATCATGTTCCAACTGTTATCTTTTATTATTTCGTATCTGTTGATGGAAGAAGTGAGTGCGATGAGTAATCCATCTGCAGGATGTTGCGGTTAAGACAAAGAGTTCTTATCATAATCATATGACCACCTGCCTACAAAAAATCGTGTCGTGGACATCTCATTCACAACAGTGTAGTGATATAACAACCTTCACAGGGTAAACATGTCAGACCAACAATGTTCTTCAACAAATCTCACCGTAAGTAATTATTTTTATTTTATCTATTGGTTGACCACAGATTGGGATGATGATGCATACCTTTTGTTAGCAGATTATGTACATACATAAGTGATAAGCATTTATGCCAGTCTGTGGTCAACTATTAACTATCATTCTTTTTTTATATGTTTTTAATAAAATATAAGATGCCTCAATGTGAAGCATGTCTCAAAAAATTCACAACGAAAAGATCATATCAGCGTCATATGAGGGAATATTGTCCGGAAACAAAGAAAGCTAAAACAACTGAAACAACTGGTACGAAAAGAAAAAAAAAAGTTTATTATAGTAATATAATTATTTTAATAGTTTTAGAGAATAATTCTGAATACATGTGTACATCGTGTAATTAAATAATCCCATCAAAATATAAAAATGCCCATGAACGAGGTACCAACCATAAAAACAATACTTATATAACCCTTGAAAATGGAGTATTGTTAAGAAATTCGGCATTTAAATCACGTATTGCATCATATAAAATTTTAACTCAACGTGAACATGTTGATTTAGAAACTTTTATGATGGAATTAAAAGAAAAAACCATCAACCTTATTCGTACTAATGTAAAAAAATTTACTTTAGTAAAAGTGAATGTAGAATTATTTGGACTCTATACTATACCAGAAAAAAACATATTCGATATCAAAAGCTTTAATACAAAAAATAAGGTGATTACGTTGAGTACAAATGTTGAAGAGGTGTTAAGAGATTTTCAGGAAGTGATTAAACAAAAAATGGCTGATTTTTTGGAGTGTGATTCTGGTAAGATAATAATTATATTTATTATATTATATTCATATATGGTTTTATATTTCAGGTTGGACTTTAGTTAAAATCTTACACCTGGAAATTAATGTAAACAAATACAATCCGTTGAAAGCATCATCATTTATTAATCTTCCACCTTGGGTGGTTAAAAAGCAAGCAGTGATAAACATTCATAATTATGATTATCACTGCTTTGTATGGTCTATTATGGCAAAAATCGTTACACCATCTGGACCAAACTACTTACCATCATCATACCCTCATTGGTCAACAGTTTTGAATTTTGACGGTTTGGAGTTTCCAGTAAAATTAGATCAGATACCAATATTTGAACAAAATAATAATATTTCTGTAAATGTGTACGGATTAGAATTAATATATTCTAATAATAAAGCAAAATATGAAGTAGTGGGACCATTATATTACACAAGATCTAAAAAAGCTGTTCATGTAAATTTATTATTATTAAGTAATGATGAAGGAGATTGGCATTATTGCTTAATAAGGGACTTGAGTCGATTAGTTTCTAGTCAAGTTTCTAAACATTTTGGTCAGAAATTTTTTTGTGATGGTTGTCTACAATACTTTTGTACGGCTGCTTTATTACATAGACATTTAGAACGTGATTGTGGAAAACTTTATACTCGTATTCCAACTAATGATTTAATTATAAATAAATTTGGAGATACTGTTCCCGGTAATATACTTCAATTTCAAAATTTTGAAAAACAACTTTCTATTCCATTTGATATTTATGCTGATTTTGAATGTTTACTAAAACCAATACCAACAGTTGCACCAGATCCTACACAAGCATTTACTATGAAAACATATCAACATGAACCATATTCTTGTGCTTATTATATTAAATGTGCATACAATGATAACTTATCAGAATTACAACTATTTCGTGGTAAATCATGTGTTGTAGATTTTCTTAGTTCTTTGGAAAATAAAGTAAAATTTCTATATAATAATTATTTGAAAATTTTAAAACCAATGCTTCCTTTAAATGAATGTCAAGAGCATGAATATTTGATTGCAACACACTGTCACATTTGTCAAAAACCTTTCGAGAGTACTGATACTAAAGTAAAAGATCATTGTCATTTATCTGGTTATTATAGAGGACCTGCTCATTCTAAATGTAACCTAAATTATAAAGTTCCAAATTTTATACCAATATTTTTCCATAATCTCTCAAATTATGATAGTCATTTATTTATACGAGAATTGGCAGAAAAATTTAGTGATATAAAACTTGTAGGTAAAACCAAAGAAAAATATATTACATTTTCAAAAACCATTCAGGTAGATGAAACTATAAACGATGATAGTCAGATAATAAAACATAATTTACAGTTACGTTTCGTAGATAGTTTTCAATTTTTAGCTACTTCTTTAGAAACATTAGCTTCAAATTTGAAAGATAATCAATGTAATGAGGTTCGGAAATATTTTCCCAATGATGCACAATTTAAATTAATTCGACAAAAAGGTGTGTTTCCATATTCATATGTTGATGATTTTACTAAATTAGATATGACTGGATTACCACAAAAAAGCGATTTTTTTGATAAGTTACATGATGTACATATTTCTAAAGTTGATTACACACGAGCACAAACTGTCTGGAATAGTTTTGAGTGTCAAACACTAGGAGACTATTCAGATATTTATTTAAAAAGTGATATACTATTATTGGCTGATGTATTTGAGAATTTCAGATCTATATGTCTTAAGCATTATAAACTAGATCCTACACATTACGTTACTGCACCATCATTAAGTTGGGACGCAATGCTTAAATTTACCAAAGTACAATTGGAACTATTCACTGATATTGATATGTTACATTTTATTAAAAAAGGGATTAGGGGAGGAGTTAGTGTGTGTACTAAACGAGCAGCAACCGCTAACAATAAATTTCTTCAAAACTATGATTCTTCAAAACCCTCATCTTATCTATTATATCTTGACGCTACCAATTTGTACGGCTGGGCAATGACTCAAATGTTAGCTGAAAGTGACTTTACTTGGCTATCACAAGATGAAATTGATGGACTCAATATAATGAAATTGTCAGATACATCATCTAACGGTTATGTTTTTGAAGTTGATATCAATTATCCTAAACATCTTCATAACCCACATAATGATATGCCTTTTTTACCTGAGAACATTGCTCCACCCAATAGTAAATATCCTAAATTAATTCCAAATTTATATAACAAAACTCACTACATTATTCATTATAGAAATCTCAAGCAAGCTATTGCAAATGGT
Source organism: Tribolium confusum (assembly GCA_029207805.1). Taxonomy (NCBI): domain Eukaryota; kingdom Metazoa; phylum Arthropoda; class Insecta; order Coleoptera; family Tenebrionidae; genus Tribolium; species Tribolium confusum. The sequence goes on along the minus strand of JALGAY010000034.1, from coordinate 169,400 downwards.
TTAAAAGTAACTAAAATTCATCGTGTGCTTAAATTTAAACAATCAGCTTGGTTAAAACCATATATCGAGCTGAATACAATGTTACGCAATAAGGCACAAAATAAATTCGAAAAAAATTTATTTAAATTGATGAATAATAGTGTGTTTGGTAAAACTATGGAAAATGTTGATAAGTGGGTGGATATTAAACTTGTTACACATTGGAAAACATATGGTCGCAAATTTGGTGCAGAAACATATATCGCAAAACCAAATTATAAAAATTGTGTATGTTTTAATGAAAATTTTGTAGCCATCGAAATGAATAAAATTCAAGTTACGTATAATAAACCAATTTATGTTGGGTTTTCAATCTTAGATATTTCCAAAACACTCATATATGACTTTTATTATAACTTTTTAAAAGTAAAGTATCAACAAAATGTGTCTCTTTTATATACCGATACTGATTCATTAATTTTGGAAATTTTTACTGAAAATGTCTATACCGATATAGAAGAAAACATTGAATTGTTTGATACTTCAAATTTTGAAGAAACAAACATTTATGGTATACCTCGAAATAAATCAGTCATTGGTAAAATGAAAGATGAATATGGGGGTGAAATAATTAAGAGTTTTTATGGGACTGGTGCAAAAGCATATTGTGTACAAACGCTTAATAATTTAACAAAAAAAGCTAAAGGTATTAGTAAACATGAAACTGAAAAATTCCTAACACTTACTCATTATCAATCGATTGCAACAGATCTTCTAGCTCTAGAAGTGTTATGTATGATGAAAGTTTTTAAATCATGCTTACATAATATGTATACAGAGCTTCGTAACAAAGTAGCCTTATCAACACAGGATGATAAACGTTACATTGTGAATAACTCTGTTAATACTTTGGCTTGGGGTCATGTAAATATTGAAATCAATCAAAATTTAAATTCATTGATTTTAGGTATGGAGGAATATATTAATTGTATTTCATAGTTTTTAATATTTTCTTTGAATTATTATATCTTGTATATATTAAGTAGGTTTAATAGGTATTTTTAGTTATTTGTTTTGTTTATATGAAAGTGTAAACTATGAAAGTTGTACAACAAAAAGACTTATTAAAAATTAATAATCATGACTACTCATCAGTTTCTTTACCAAACCAATTTACCAAACATAATTCTTTATTTAATACAAGTGTTAAGCGAGGTTTAATAGTTGGACGATCAGGATGTGGTAAAACTAATGTTCTTTTAAGTCTACTACTACATCCAAATGGTTTACGTTTCACCGATATTTATTTATTTTCGAAAACTCTGCAACAACCCAAGTATCAATTTTTGAAATCTGTTTTGACTCCTCTCCACCAAGTTGATTATTTTGAATATGAAGATGGTAGTGAAATACCTTCTCCGAAACTAATTAAGCCTTATTCCATTATTATATTTGATGATGTGATAAATTGTAATCAAAATATAATTCGTGACTACTTCTGTTATGGTAGACATTTCAATATCGATTGTTTTTATCTATGTCAAACGTATTCATCTATTCCAAAACAATTAATTCGAGATAATGCAAACTTTATAATTGTTTTTCCTCAAGATACATTAAATTTAAAACATATTTTTAATGATCACGTTGGAACGGATCTTTCATGGGAAAAATTTCGAGAAGTATGTTCGGAATGTTGGCAAACACCATTTGGTTTTTTAACGATTGATAAAGATGCTGACATCGCTCATGGTCGGTATCGTAAAGATATCGATCAATTTATTAGTCTATAAATAGTAAAAACTATCACCTCAAATATTAGTTGAAATGGATAAACATTTGACATTGGAACTGGCTAGAGCACGAAGAAGTGTTAAACAAAAAGTACATAATCTAACATCTAATTTGTCGGCTTCACAACAAAAATTTGAAAAACAATTCCAACCATTATCAGGACCATTACAAAGTTTTCTATCACAAATAAAACAAGAAATTCTAGCATTACCTTCGAAACAAGAAGTTAGTTCGAAGGAAGAGAGAAAACCAACTGCTACCTCTACACCCACTTATTCAGCGACTCATTCTTCGTTAGTTCCTCGCTTAATCAAGTATCCACCACCACCAGCAGCTGTCCAGCAACCTACACCGGTATCTCTCGATGTTGTGGATGTTGCTGAATATGAACCCGATAAGGATGATGAAGATGAAGAAATTCCTATTGAATCATTACATGAAACTATAGAACAATTAACAAATACTCAAGCGTTTCAAGAATTTCTCGAGCAATGGTCAGGATTAGCACGCCAATATATTGAAGAAATGATTACAGATACCACTAATAAATTTGATCATCAGTATGGAGTACGCCATGATTTTGAAAAACGAAAGTTTTATTTGGGGGATTCGGAAATTGATTTTCGTGATAATAATATATTTTATGTAAAAGATCGAAAATATGAAGGAACACCTGGCTTATTTGAATTATTATTTAAAAAAGATCCTATCGGTTACACTAAAAATGATTTAAAAGATTATCAGGAACTTGTTAAACTAACAAATGCTGATCGAAAAAACTATAATGCAAAAGAACGATTTGCTGGAAATATTGGAAAAAAATATACGAAAATTATTAAGACATTTTATAATAAACCATTATCACCACTCACTCAACGTCCTCGTAGTGAAAGTGCACCAACCTTAAAACAATTTAGAAAACAAATTACTTCAACTCCTAAAAAACAAACAACAACAATAAAACAAAAAGGTGGTTCTTTACGTACTCTAGAACTAAACAATAAACAAGTTGAATATATACCATGGAAAAATCCCAATACTTTAGTAAATCGTTTACGTTTACTAATTTCTTCAACAGTGGCAGGTAATAATAATCATACAAATGAAATAACTCACATTATTAATGAATTACGTGAGGCAAAAATAATTATTTAAATTGGACATGTATACTATAATTTGAAATAGTATAGTATCACATCTCGACATTATGACATTAGATAAATTCGGTAATCATATTCTACAACATCATATACGAAATGCAAGCTTTTATTCTTATACCACTCTAATGTTTTCTGGTATATTTGATCCTGTAAAAGATCGTTATGTTCTATTTAATTATGATACAAATTTTATTTTTCCATTGAAAAGTGCTACAGTAGAGAGTGTATATGCAGTACCTACAGAGATTGTAGTGTTTGTAAATAATAAAGAAGTAAATTTGGTGGGATATACTTTACATAAACATGATGTAATAGTTTTTAAACGAAAACATCAAGAAGCCTACAATCAGTTACTTGTTTGGTTAGTATTGAAAATACCCATTTATTGTGAAGCATAGTGCGACAAATATTAAACGTGAAGTTGTCAATGAATTACATGCTCCAGCTAGAAAAAAATTTAAAAGAAGAAGAGTAATTGTTAAGGGGTTAAATGATCTCTTTCAATTGGATTTAGTTGAAATGATTCTATATTCTCGCTTTAATAAAGGATTTAAATATATTTTAATGGTGATTAATGTATTTTCAAAATTTCTTTGGGCAATTCCACTTAAAAACAAGATGGGGCAAAGTGTTACTGAAGCTATGAGTGATATTTTAAAGATTCAACGTAATGTACCCAAAAATATTCAAACTGACTTTGGAAAGGAATTTTACAATAAATCATTTCAAGATTTAATGAAGAAATATAATATTAACCACTATAGTTCATATTCCAATTTAAAGTGTAGTATAGTTGAACGTGTCAATCGAACAATTAAATCTCTAATGTGGAAGGAGTTTAGCGTTCAAGGCAATTACAAGTGGATCAACATCTTACCAGACATTGTTAATACATATAATAACACCATACATCGTACAACTGGATTAAAACCAAACTCAATAAATAAGAAAAATGAGCAGCAAGTATTAACTGAAGTTTATAACCATTTAAAGATAATGGATGTACATAAACCCAAATTTAAACTTGGAGATTTTGTTCGAATTAGTAAATATCGACATCTTTTTGCTAAAGGGTATACACCGAATTGGACTAATGAAATCTTTTCAATTAGTAAAGTACAAAACACTAATCCAAGGACATATCTACTACAAGATACTTTGGGAGAAGCAATAAAAGGTGGTTTCTATGAACATGAACTGCAACGTGTAAAATATCCTCATGTCTATCTCATTGACAAAGTAATTAGAAAAAAAGGAAATCACTTATTTGTCAAGTGGAGTGGAATGGATAAGAAACATAATTCTTGGATTAATAAAAAGGATATATCCTAATTTGAAATATTACTTTTTGTATTTATTTAATTAATATATTGTTTAAAGTATACGTTTTTTATTTCTTACATATTATAACGAACATATTATAAAGAAAAAAACCTAAAGATTTAAATCTATGACTATTGTTTTAAAACTAAAACACTTTATATGTTTTTACATTCTATTTATTGAAAAAAAAATACAGTACAGAATATAGATTTTACAAATTTACAATAACATCTTCCTTTTTTTACACGATTACAGTCTTCGAAAGTGGTTTATATTGAAACATTTTATCACTTATCACTAAAGCATATACGGTGGTTTTATCAGTAACGGGTGTTAGCATTTCAAATTCTATTCTTAAAGATGCTGTTTGGGTCTGGAAACCAGTTTTCTGACGAGAGCAATCAATTACTATTAATGGATAATTATCTGCAAATTGTTTTGGACTAATGTGTGTTTCATCAAATTGTAAGTTATAATAACTTGCTCTAAATGCAGTAAACATTTCATAAAGTAAAGCAGTATGCGATTTTTTAAATGCAACATTTAAATTTGCATAGGGAAATCTTTCATTATTTATGAATACTCTTATTTCGCTTAAATCGCAACTATCAAAGTGACTTGTATTTTTACTAAGGTCCCCTTCCCTATCTGTTTGAAAACCAATGATTATAAAGCGTGGTGTTTCAAGAGCAGTGAAAGGTTTAACTGGCCAGGCGTATTTTGTAATATTTGGAAACAATGGTTGAGAATAAAGTTCCCACTTTCTATATGGCACCTGAATCGTTTTATCTTGTTCAATTAGTTTTGTTAAGTGAACTTCTTCTTTTAATCCAGGACCAATATGTGGTACCATCCACACAAGTTTATTTATCTCAACTTTAGCCTTTTCATTTGTTGTACAAATAAGTGCATTATCATCAGTATTACTACGAATTAATATTAATTCTTGTTGGACATTCAACATTACTCGATTGTATGTTTCAGCCCATCCTAATAGAGTTTTCAATGGAATAGATGCTTGAAAGTTTCCATCTACTAGATCAATTTTTCCTTCATTTGGATAATAACCAGAATTTTTTAATTTAAGGCTTTCACTCATATTTAACGATAATAAATTTTTCATTGTTGTAGTAATTCCTGGTTTTACATTTCCATCAATATATTTTGTATTTACTTCATATCGTATTTCACTGAATAAAAATGTAAAACCATTATTCACAAATTTCGTATCCGTCGCTGGAACCACTTTATTTGTTGCATCTGTCTTTACTAGTCTTCCCTCAATTAAAATAACACTTTCTCCAGGAAGGGTGCACAAGTCCTCAGGTAACTTAATTCGAATCTGATCAGAATTATCATAACGAGATGTATATGCTTCATGTGATTGTAACTGATAGCTCTGAATAGTATCATCAAATACTAATTCATCGGTTAGATCAAAAATCATTGTTATTATGGATGTAATTCAAATCCTAATGATTTTAGAAACACTCGATTTTTAACACTTAGTCGTTGTACGTTTCTCTTCTTACTAACGATTCGTTTACATGTATTCGTTTTTTTATAATGAAAATTTTTATTGAAGGTTACTAACATTTTCTTCTTTCTTCTGTAAGTGTAGTCTAACTGTTACGGTTTCTTCTTGAAAATTGATTAATTTTCCATTCTGATCGAGTATTTTAAGTGTAATATTTCTTATTGATTCAACACTGATTGGAAGATAAATAATGTGTTCTGGTGATTGTACTATTTTGAAACCTGGAGGTACGTTAGGAAAAAACTGATAAATTATATGAACCGGTTTTCCATTTTTAAAACTACCCACTGTAATATTACATTCAACCAAAATTGAATTAATTTTTATTATATCAGCAATGCTATCAGAATTTTGACCAATATTTTTTTTAATTATTCCCTTTTTAAATCCTAACAATGGTCCAATGGTATTTGGTTTAGAGAAATCAATTTCTTGCGTTCCTTTTATATGGGTATGTAAAGTATTATGGTTTGCAGTAATTTGAAGAATATCTTGACTGAATTTCTTTCCAATCTCGTGTTGTAAGTAGAATCTGATGTCAGATATTTCGTAACATCCTGTTGGTATTGTAAATTCCTCACCACCAAAATAGAATTTATTATTTCCCACATCGATATTGGGTATACTATTGTAAACTTCAAAATTGGTCAGACCCAATTCATAATTACCATTACTCACATCAATCGGTGGAGAATAGTCTGAACTTAAAATAGATGATTTTCCCGTTAGAACAAATAACATTATTGATGATGATGATGATGCTTTGCGTCGTCTCAACTAAGTACTTTTTCTTTGCCCATGTGTATATAAAAACTTTAGACATAATTGTCCACAATTGAAAGATCCAACATTCTGATACTTATCATAATTATATAATATTTTATTACCACTATTATCGCTCTTGAAATATTTTACAACTTCTAGAGGAGGTCTTAAATTTCCTATACTATCAAAATATACTATATGTTTATTATTTTTTATATATGCAGTCCAGTGGGTTCCCGAACCATTTTTATCATCTATATTTATAACACCACTTTCATTTTTATAAATATTTTTTGGTAATTTATTTCGCATATAAACTCCTCGAAAATGTGGTATTTGTAGTAAGTGAGCAAATTTCTTTATCTCAATATTACTAAGAGCATGTCGTGGTAATTTTATTGGAAGTTTTTTTGATTCCATTTATATGGTTTAAGATATAGACCTTGTCCTTTACGTTTTTTTCTTTGCTTTTTTCGACCAATTCCTTTTCCAATTGCCTCCATTACCTTATTATGTCTCTGTGTTTCTTCTAGCATTCTTTTATCTGCTTGTGCTTTATTTACAGCTGTTGCTATGCCTGCTGCTCCACCACCCAATGCACCTAGTGCACCTAAAAGTGGTAATAGTAATGGTATAAAACCACCATATTTTGGAGGAACCACAATTCTATTCTTTGCTGGTTTTTTTTGTTTTTTTCTGGGTTTCGTAGAACCCATTCCCATTTTTACTTTTCCCTTCATTATACCACTAACTGCTAAAGCAGTTGCTTTCTCACCCAACGATGAATCACTCGCCTTTAATCTATTAACAGCCTTAGTAATTAGTACCTTATCAGCTTCGTGTCGTTTTTGTAAATTCGTTTCTTGTGAGTATGCTATATCGTGTTCTCTACAAGCTTGATCAAGTGGGTTAATCCCGGTTTGTCCTTTTGTAAGTCTTTTTTCTAATTTTGTACCCGGTCCACAGAATTGACATCCAGGAATATGTAATTCGATTGGTAATTTATTAATTAGTTTGTTTACAACACCTCTCCCTTTCTTGAAATGAATTGAAACACTAGTGGACTTTAATGGTTTGTTTCGCCTTTTATATATTATAATCATTTCTTGCTCTATCGCGATAATGTCACTGTTGTAGATGTGACGTCTACCATATGATTACTTAATAATTATTCATTAACTCTAATATTTTATATATGTATTTATTAGAAATTATTTAACAATAAATTTTATAATACATTTATATTATACATTACTAAAACATCTATATTGAGCAGCAGTAGAATCCACTTCTTCGACTATCCAACACACTTTTCTACATGTATTACATTTCTCTCTTCCATAAATATGTATTATTTGATGAAGTTCAGATTGGGAATCACATATTATATCTATTTTAAAATTACTATTAGGTCAATAACCTTCTACACTTGAATCATCATCAGCATCCTCATCACTTCTATTTTGACTTGGATAATCATCACTAACATTCTGACTTGGTTTACTAATAATTATTTCCTGTTCGTTTTTAAAACATTCTTCACAAACTAATACTCGATTATCTCCAAATTTATTTATAATTAAATCATTATAATGTTAAATAATTATGAATGTTTATCACTGCTTGCTTTTTAACCACCCAAGGTGGAAGATCAATAAATGATGATGCTTTCAACGGATTGTATTTGTTTACATTAATTTCCAGGTGTAAGATTTTAACTAAAGTCCAACCTGAAATATAAAACCATATAGGAATATAATATAATAAATATAATTATTATCTTACCAGAATCACACTCCAAAAAATCAGCCATTTTTTGTTTAATCACTTCCTGAAAATCTCTTAACACCTCTTCAACATTTGTACTCAACGTAATCACCTTATTTTTTGTATTAAAGCTTTTGATATCGAATATGTTTTTTTCTGGTATAGTATAGAGTCCAAATAATTCTACATTCACTTTTACTAAAGTAAATTTTTTTACATTAGTACGAATAAGGTTGATGGTTTTTTCTTTTAATTCCATCATAAAAGTTTCTAAATCAACATGTTCACGTTGAGTTAAAATTTTATATGATGCAATACGTGATTTAAATGCCGAATTTCTTAACAATACTCCATTTTCAAGGGTTATATAAGTATTGTTTTTATGGTTGGTACCTCGTTCATGGGCATTTTTATATTTTGATGGGATTATTTGATTACACGATGTACACATGTATTCAGAATTATTCTCTAAAACTATTAAAATAATTATATTACTATAATAAACTTTTTTTTTTTCGTACCAGTTGTTTCAGTTGTTTTAGCTTTCTTTGTTTCTGGACAATATTCCCTCATATGACGCTGATATGATCTTTTTGTTGTGAATTTTTTGAGACATGCTTCACATTGAGGCATCTTATATTTTATTAAAAACATATAAAAAAAGAATGATAGTTAATAGTTGACCACAGACTGGCATAAATGCTTATCACTTATGTATGTACATAATCCTGCTAACAAAAGGTATGCATCATCATCCCAATCTGTGGTCAACCAATAGATAAAATAAAAATAATTACTTACGGTGAGATTTGTTGAAGAACATTGTTGGTCTGACATGTTTACACTGTGAAGGTTGTTATATCACTACACTGTTGTGAATGAGATGTCTACGACACGATTTTTTGTAGGCAGGTGGTCATATGATTATGATAAGAACTCTTTATCTTAACCGCAACATCCTGCAGATGGATTACTCATCGCACTCACTTCTTCCATCAACAGATACGAAATAATAAAAGATAACAGTTGGAACATGATTTTTTCGTATCATTTCGTATAGAATAAGTTGTGTATCTACTTTAAACTGATGTCTACCAATATAGCTAATACACTAAATTATATTGGTATCCACTCCTTTAAATATATGACTAATAAACAAATTATATTAAAATTGATGCTTTTTCTCATCTTCATTTAATGCAAACAAGTGACATTAAATAAATAAAAATTTATATATAATAATTATCAATTATTATCTACAAACACATTTCGCTATGCAGCTTCTTGTTCATCATCATTCATCATTAACATTGTCATATCCTTTTGGTGTTAAAAAAATGTTATTTTATACTCATATCTTTGATTTTTTACCCTTTCACCCGTTTATGTTTATATATTTATAGTTATTAACATAACATAAATGTAGAAACTTATAATTAACTTAAATGTAGAAACTAGGATCACTTGATATACGGGTAACGCCAATGGAAATCACTAGATGGGTTCAAATTAAAAGAGATAGCTATATACACGCATGAGTGAAACAAAGTTAGAAACACTTTTAAATGCATTTCTAGGGATTTTGGATTATTATGTTGCCTACATTGGTAATTAGTTTAGTATAGCTTGAGTTCAAATTAAAAGAGAGGTCCAAGAGAGAGATAGAGAGTTGGCGCTACCCTTAATTACATCAAGTGACCCTAGTAGAAACCTGTAATTAGCGCCATCTAGTAGAGAGTCGGTAATATAGAAACCTATAAGTAATGGTGAAAAGCCAAAAACAGAGGTCATTTGAAGGTCGTTGTGTGCAAGCACTCTCCTTCTCTACCTACTGCTATTGATTGTAGATGGTTGAAGCAAGCACTATTTGATTAAGCAAGATATTTTCTATCAAACACATTCTAGTTTCATAACGTTTCAGCAATGTAATTATAAAAAAAATCAAAAAAATACGCAAGTTTAAAAAGAGTTGTTATTTCTTGATAAATACCAATTTCAAACTTTATTTTTGAGCTTGCTATTAATTGTAGATGGTTGAAACAAATACCATTCAATTAAGCAGAAAATTTTCTATCAGATATATTTTATTTTTATAACGTTTCAGCAATGTAAATATAAAAAAAATCAAAAAAATTTGCAAGTTTAAAGATAGTCGTTATTCCTTGATAAATACCAATTTCAAACTTTATTTTTGAGTATACTATTGACTGTAGATGGTTGAGGCAAATACTGTTTGATTAAGCAGGATATTTTCTATCAAACACATTTTAGTTTTATAATGTTTCAGCAATGTAAATAAAAAAAAATCAAAAAAATACGCAAGTTAAAAGATAGTCGTTATTCCTTAATAAGTACCAATTTATTTTTGAGCTTGCTGTTAATTGTAGATGGTTGAAACAAATACCATTCGATTAAGCGAGAAAATTTCTATTAAATGTATCTTACTTTTATAACGTTTCAGCAATGTAAATATAAAAAAAATTAAAAAAATACTCAAGTTTAAATAGAGTCGTTATTTCTTGATAAATACCAATTTTAAACTTCATTTTTGAGTATGGTATTGATTGTAGATGGTTGAAGCAAATACTATTTGATGAGGCAGGATATTTTCTATCAAACACATTTAAGTTTTATAATGTTTCAGCAATGTAAATATAAAAAAAATTAAAATAATGCGCAAGTTTAAAAATAGTCGTTATTCCTTGATAAGTACCAAATTCAAACTTTATTCTTGAGCTTGCTATTAATTATAGGTGGCTGAAACAAATACTATTTGATTTAGTAGAAAATTTTCTATCAAACACATCTTTTTTTTATAACGTTTTAACAATATAAATATTAAAAAAATCAAAACAATACGCAAGTTTAAAGAGTGTTGTTATTTCTTGATAAATACCCATTTCAAACTTTATTCTTGAGCTTGCTATTAATTATAGATGGTTGAAACAAATACCATTTGATTAAGCAGAAAATTTTCTATCAAATATATCTTATTTTTATAACGTTTCAGCAAAAAACTTGCGCATTTTTTTAATTTTTTTATATTTAAATTGCCAAAACGTTATAAAAGTAAGATGTATTTGATAGAAAATTTCTTGCTTAATCGAATGATATTTGCCTTAACCATCTACAATTAATAGCAAGCTCAGGAATAAAGTTTGAAATTGGTACTTATTAAGGAATAACGACTTTCTTTAAACTTGCGAATTTTTTTAATTTTTTTATATTTAAATTGCTAAAACGTTATGAAAGTAAGATGTATTTGATAGGAAATTTTCTGCTTAATCGAACGGTACTTGTTTTAACCATCTTCGATTAATAGCAAGCTCAAGAATAAAGTTTGAAATTGGTACTTATCAAGGAATAACGACTATCTTTAAACTTGCGCATTTTTTTAATTTTTTTATATTTAAATTGCTAAAACGTAATAAAAGTAAGATGTATTTAATAGAAAATTTTCTGCCTAATCGAATGGTATTTGCCTCAACTATCTACAGTTAATAGCAAGCTCAAAAATGAAGTTTAAACTTGGTACTTATCAAGGTATAACGACTATTTTTAAACTTGCGTATTTTTTTGATTTTTTTTATATTTATTTTGCTGAAACTTTATAAAACTAAAATGTGTTTGATAGAAAATATTCTGCTCAATCGAATAGTACTTGCTTCAACCATCTACAATCAATATCAAGCTCAAGAATAAAGTTTTAAATTGGTATTTATCAAGAAATAACGACTCTCTTTAAACTTGCGTATTTTTTTGATTTTTTTTTATATTTACATTGTTAAAACGTTATAAAAGATCTATTTGATAAAAAATATCCTGCCCAATTAAATGGTACTTGCTTCAACTATCTACAATTAATAGCAAGCTTAAGAATAAAGTTTTAAATTGGTATTTATCAAGAAATAACGACTATATTTAAACTTGCAAATTTTTTTAATTTTTTTTATATTTACATTGTTGAAACGTTATAAAAGTAAGATGCATTTGATAGAAAATTTTTTGTTCAATTGAATGATGTTTGTTTCAACCATCTGCAATTAATAGCAAGCTCAAAAATGAAGTTTGAATTTGGTACTTATCAAGAAATAACGACTATATTTAAACTTGCAAATTTTTTTAATTTTTTTTATATTTACATTGTTGAAACGTTATAAAAGTAAGATGCATTTGATAGAAAATTTTTTGTTCAATTGAATGATGTTTGTTTCAACCATCTGCAATTAATAGCAAGCTCAAAAATGAAGTTTGAATTTGGTACTTATCAAGGAATAACGACTATCTTTAAACTTGCAAATTTTTTTGATTTTTTATATATTTACATTGCAGAAATTTTATAAAACTAAAATGTGTTTGATAGAAAATATTCTGCTCAATCGAATAGTACTTGCTTCAACCATCTACAATCAATATCAAGCTCAAGAATAAAGTTTTAAATTGGTATTTATCAAGAAATAACGACTCTCTTTAAACTTGCGTATTTTTTTGATTTTTTTTTATATTTACATTGTTAAAACGTTATAAAAGATCTATTTGATAAAAAATATCCTGCCCAATTAAATGGTACTTGCTTCAACTATCTACAATTAATAGCAAGCTTAAGAATAAAGTTTGAAATTCGTATTTATCAAGGAATAACGACTATCTTTAAACTTGCAAATTTTTTTAATTTTTTTTTATATTTACATTGCTAAGACGTTATAAAGTTAGGATGTGTTTGATAGGAAATTTTTTGCTTAATCAAACGGTATTTGCTTCAACCATCTACAATTAATAGCAAGCTCAAGAATGAAGTTTGAAATTGGTACTTATCAAAGAATAACAACTATCTTTAAACTTGCGAATTTTTTTAATTTTTTTATATTTAAATTGCTAAAACGTTATAAAAGTAAGATGTATTTGATAGAAAATTTTCCGCTTAATCGAATGGTATTTGCCTTAACTATCTACAATCAATAGCAAGCTCAAGAATAAAGTTTGAATTTGGTATTTATCAAGAAATAACAACTCTTTTTAAACTTACGTATTTTTTTTATATTTACATTCTTAAGACGTTATGAAGGTAGGATGTATTTAATAGAAAATTTTCTGCTTAATTGAATGGTATTTGTTTTAACCATCTACAATTAATAGCAAGCTCAAGAATAAAGTTTCAAATTGGTACTTATCAAGGAATAACGACTATCTTTAAACTTGCGAATTTTTTTGATTTTTTTCATATTTACATTGTCGAAACGTTATAAAAGTAGACTGTATTTAATGAAAAATTTTCTGCTCAATCGAATGGTACTTGTGCCAACCATCTACAATTAATAGCAAGCTCAAGAATAAAGTTTGAAATTGGTACTTATCAAGGAATAACGACTATCTTTGAACTTGCGCATTTTTTTAATTTTTTTTATATCTACATTGCTAAAACGTTATAAAAGTAAAACGTATTTGATAGAAAATTTCTTGCTTAATCGAACGGTATTTGCTTTAACTACATACAGCTAATAGCAAGCTCAAGAATGAAGTTTGAAATTGGTACTTATCAAGGAATAACGACTATCTTTAAACTTGCGTATTTTTTTGATTTTTTTTATATTTACATTGCTAAAACGTTACAAAAATAAGCTACATTTGATAAAAAATTTTCTGCTTAATCGAATAGTATTCGCTTTAACCATCTACAATGAATAGTAAGCTCAAGAATGATGTTTGAAATTGGTATTTATCAAGAAATAACGACTCTTTTTAAACTTGCGTATTTTTTTAATTTTTTTTATATTTACATTGCTGAAACTTTATAAAACTAGAATGTGTTTGATAGAAAATATCCTGCTCAATCGAATAGTGCTTGCTTCAACTATATAAAATCAATAGCAAGCTCAAGAATGAAGTTTGAAATTGGTACTTATCAAGGAATAACGACTATTTTTAAACTTGCGTATTTTTTTAATTTTTTTTATATTTACATTGCTGAAACGTTATAAAAATAAGATATATTTGATAGAAAATTTCCTGTTCGATCGAATGGTTTTTGTTTCAACCTTCTGCAATTAATAGCAAGCTCAAGAATAAAGTTTGAATTTGGTACTTATCAAGGAATAACGACTATCTTTGAACTTGCAAATTTTTTTAATTTTTTTTATATTTACATTGTCGAAACGTTATAAAAGTAGGATGTATTTAATAGAAAATTATCTGCCCAATTAAATGGTCTTTGCTTTTACTATCAACAATTAATAGCAAGCTCAAGAATAAAGTTTAAAATTGGTACTTATCAAGGAATAACGACTATCTTTAAACTTGCGCATTTTTTTAATTTTTTTTATATCTACATTGCTAAAACGTTATAAAAGTAAAACGTATTTGATAGAAAATTTCCTGCTTAATCGAACGGTATTTGCTTTAACTACATGCAGCTAATAGCAAGCTCAAGAATGAAGTTTGAAATTGGTACTTATCAAGGAATAACGACTATCTTTGAACTTGCGTATTTTTTTAATTTTTTTTATATCTACATTGCTAAAACGTTATAAAAGTAAAACGTGTTTGATAGAAAATTTCCTGCTTAATCGAACGGTATTTGCTTTAACTACATACAGCTAATAGCAAGCTCAAGAATGAAGTTTGAAATTGGTACTTATCAAGGAATAACGACTATCTTTAAACTTGCGTATTTTTTTGATTTTTTTTATATTTACATTGCTAAAACGTTACAAAAATAAGCTACATTTAATAAAAAATTTTCTGCTTAATCGAATAGTATTTGTTTTAACCATCTACAATGAATAATAAGCTCAAGAATAATGTTTGAAATTGGTTTTATCAAGAAATAACGACTCTTTTTAAACTTGCGTATTTTTTTAATTTTTTTTATATTTACATTGCTGAAACTTTATAAAACTAAAACGTGTTTGATAGAAAATATCTTGCTCAATCGAATAGTACTTGTTTCGACTATTTAAAATCAATAGCAAGCTCAAGATTGAAGTTTGAAATTGGTACTTATCAAGGAATAACGACTATCTTTAAACTTGCGCATTTTTTCGATTTTTTTCATATTTACATTGCTGAAACGTTAGAAAAATAAGATATATTTGATAAAAAATTTCCTGCTTAATCGAATAGTATTTGTTTCAACTATCTACAATTAAGAGTAAGCTCAAGAATGATGTTTGAAATTGGTATTTATCAAGAAATAACGACTCTTTTTAAACTTGCGTATTTTTTTAATTTTTTTTATATCTACATTGCTGAAACTTTATAAAACTAGAATGTGTTTGATAGAAAATATCCTGCTCAATCGAACAGTGCTTGCTTCAACTATATAAAATCAATAGCAAGCTCAAGAATGAAGTTTGAAATTGGTACTTATCAAGGAATAACGACTATTTTTAAACTTGCGTATTTTTTTAATTTTTTTTATATTTACATTGCTGAAACGTTATAAAAATAAGATATATTTGATAGAAAATTTCCTGTTCAATCGAATGGTTTTTGTCTCAACCTTCTGCAATTAATAGCAAGCTCAAGAATAAAGTTTGAAGTTGGTACTTATCAAGGAATAACGACTATCTTTGAACTTGCAAATTTTTTTAATTTTTTTTATATTTACATTGTCGAAACGTTATAAATGTAGGATGTATTTAATAGAAAATTATCTGCCCAATTAAATGGTCTTTGCTTTTACTATCAACAATTAATAGCAAGCTCAAGAATAAAGTTTAAAATTGGTACTTATCAAGGAATAACGACTATCTTTAAACTTGCGCATTTTTTTAATTTTTTTTATATTCACATTTTTGAAACGTTATAAGAGTAAAATGTATTTGATAGAGAATTTCCTGCTCAATCAAATGGTATTTGTTTTAACCATCTTCAATTAACAGCAAGCTCAAGAATAAAGTTTGAAATTGGTACTTATCAAGGAATAACGACTATCTTTAAACTTGGGCATTTTTTTAATTTTTTTTATATTTACATTGCTGAAACGTTATAAAAGTAAGATGTATTCGATAAAAAATTTCTTGCTTAATCAAACGGTATTAGCCTTAACTACATACAGCTAATAGCAAGCTCAAGAATAAAGTTTGAAATTGGTACTTATCAAGGAATAACGACTATCTTTAAACTTGCAAATTTTTTTGATTTTTTTTATATTTACATTGCTGAAACGTTATAAAAATAAAATATATTTGATAGAAAATTTCTTGCTTCATTGAATGGTATTTGCTTCAACCATATACAATTAATAGCAAGCTCAAGAATTAAGTTTGAAATTGGTATTTATCAAGAAATAACGACTCTTTTTAAACTTGCGAATTTTTTAAATTTTTTTTATATTTACATTGCTGAAGCTTTATAAAACTAGAATGCGTTTAATAGAAATTGTCCTGCTCAATCGAATAGTACTTGCTTCAACCATTTAAAAGCAATAGCAAGCTCAAGAATAAAGTTTAAAATTGGTACTTATCAAGGAATAACGACTATTTTTAAATTTGCGCATTTTTTTAATTTTTTTTATATTTACATTGCTGAACAATATAAAAGTAAGATATATTTAATAGAAATTTTTTCGCTTAATCGAATGGTATTTGCTTCAACCATCTACAATTAACAGCAAGCTCAAAAATGAAGTTTGAAATTGGTACTTATTAAGGAATAACGACTATCTTTAAACTTGCGTATTTTTTTAATTTTTTTTTTTATTTACATTGCTGAAACATTATAAAGCTAAAATGTGTTTGATAGAAAATATCCTGCTTAATCAAATAGTATTTGCTTCAACCATCTACAATCAATAGTATACTCAAAAATAAAGTTTGAAATTGGTATTTATCAAGGAATAACGACTATCTTTAAACTTGCAAATTTTTTTGATTTTTTTTATATTTACATTGTTGAAACGTTATAAAAATAAGATATATCTGATAGAAAATTTTCTGCTTAATTGAATGGTATTTGTTTCAACCATCTAGAATTAACAGCAAACTCAAAAATTAAGTTTGAAATTGGTACTTATTAAGGAATAACGACTATCTTTAAACTTGCGTATTTTTTTGATTTTTTTTTTATTTACATTGCTAACTAGAATGTGATTGATAGAAAATATCTTGATAGCTTAATCAAATAGTACTTGCTTCAACCATCTACAATTAATAGCATACTCAAAAATGAAGTTTGAAATTGGTATTTATCAAGAAATAACGACACTATTTAAACTTGAGTATTTTTTTAATTTTTTTTATATTTACATTGTTGAAGCGTTATAAAAGTAAGATGTATTTGATAGGAAATTTCCTTCCCAATCGAATGGTACTTGCTTCAACTATCTGCAATTAACAGCAAGCTCAAGAATAAAGTTTGAAATTGGTATTTATCAAGAAATAACAACTCTCTTTATACTTGCGTATTTTTTTGATTTTTTTATATTTACATTGCTGAAACTTTATAAATGTAAGATGTATTTAATAGAAAATTTCCTGCTTAATCGAATAGTGCTTGCCTCAACCATCTGCAATCAATATCAAGCTCAAGAATGAAGTTTGAAATTGGTACTTATCAAGGAATAACGACTATCTTTAAACTTGCGTATTTTTTTGAGTTTCTTTATGTTTACATTGCTGAAACTTTATAAAACTAAAATGTGTTTGATAGAAAATATTCTGCTCAATCGAATAGTACTTGCCTCAACTATCTACAATCAATAGCAAGCTCAACAATAAAGTTTGAAGTTGGTACTTAACAAGGAATAACGACTATCTTTAAACTTGCCTATTTTTTTGTTTTTTTTTTATTTACATTGCTGAAACTTTATAAAACTAAAATGTGTTTGATAGAAAATATCCTGCTCAATCGAATAATATCTGCTGCAGCCATCTACAATCAATAGCAAGCTCAAGAATGAAGTTTGAAATTGGTATTTATCAAGAAATAACAATTCTTTTTAAACTTGCGTATTTAATTGTTTTTTTTATATTTACATTTCTGAAACTTTATAAAACTAGAATGTGTTTCATAGAAAATATTTTGCTCAATTGAATAGTACTTGCTTCAATCATTTAAAATTAATAGCAAGCTTAAGAATGAAGTTTGAAATTGGTACTTATCAAGGAATAACGACTATTTTTAAACTTGCGCATTTTTTTAATTTTTTTTATATTTACATTGCTGAAACGTTATAAAAGTAAAATGTAATTGATAGAAAAATTCCTGCTTAATCAAACGGTATTTGCTTCAACCATCTATAGTTAATAGCAAGCTCAAGAATAAAGTTTGAAATTGGTATTTATCAAGAAATAACGACTCTCTTTAAACTTGCGTATTTTTTTGATTTTTTTTATATTTACATTATTGAAACGTTATAAAAGTTAGATGTATTTAATAGGAAATTTTCTGCTCAATCGAATTGTACTTGTGTCAACCATCTACAATTAACAGCAAGCTCAACAATAAAGTTTGAAATTGGTACTTATCAAGGAATAACGACTATCTTTAAACTTGCCTATTTTTTTAATTTTTTTTTATTTACATTGCTGAAACTTTATAAAACTAAAATGTGTTTGATAGAAAATATCCTGCTCAATCGAATAATATCTGCTACAGCCATCTACAATCAATAGCAAGCTCAAGAATGAAGTTTAAAATTGGTATTTATCAAGAAATAACGACTCTTTTTAAACTTGCGCATTTTTTTAATTTTTTTTATATTTTCATTGCTGAAACGTTATAAAAGTAAAATGTATTTGATAGGAAATTTTCTGCTTAATCGAATGGTATTTGCTTTAACCATCTAAAATCAATAGCAAGCTCAAAAATGAAGTTTGAAATTGGTACTTATCAAGGAATAACGACAATCTTCAAACTTGCGCATTTTTTTAATTTTTTTATATTTAAATTGCTAAAACGTTATAAAAGTAAAATGTATTTGATAGAAAATTTCTTGCTTAATCGAATGGTATTTACCTTAACTATCTACAATCAATAGCAAGCTCAAGAATGAAGTGTGAATTTGGTACTTATCAAGGAATAACGACTATCTTTAAACTTGCAAATTTTTTTAATTTTTTTTATATTTTCTTTGTTGAAACGTTATAAAGATAAAATGTATTTGATAGGAAATTTCCTGCTCAATCGAATGGTACTTGCTTTAACCATCTAGAATCAATAGCAAGCTCAAGAATAAAGTTTGAAATTGGTATTTATCAAGAAATAACAACTCTCTTTAAACTTGCGAATTTTTTTTTAATTTTTTTTATATTTACATTGCCGAAACGTAATGAAAGTAGGATGTATTTAATAGGAAATTTCCTGCTCAATCGAATGGTACTTGTGCCAACCATCTACAATTAATAGCAAGCTCAAGAATGAAGTTTGAATTTGGTACTTATCAAGGAATAACGACTATCTTTAAACTTGTGTATTTTTTTGATTTTTTTTATAATTACATTGCTGAAACGTTATAAAAGTAAAATGTGTTTAATAGGAACTTTCCTGCTTAATCGAAAAATACTTATTTCAACCATCTACAATTAATAACAAGCTCAAGAATAAAGTTTGAAATTGGTACTTATAAAGGAATAACGACTCTTTTTAAACTTGCGTATTTTTTAAATTTTTTTTATATTTACATTGCTGAAACGTTATAAAAGTAAAATGTATTTGAAATGAAATTTTCTGCTTAATCAAATGATATTTGCTTTAACCATCTACAACTAATAGCAAGCTCAAAGATAAAGTTTGAATTTGGTACTTTTCAAGGAATAACGACTCTTTTTAAACTTGCGTATTTTTTTGATTTTTTTTTATATTTACTTTGCTGATACTTAATAAAGCTAAAATGTGTTTGATGAAAAATATTCTGTTTAATCGAATAATACTTGCTTCAACCATCTACAATTAATAGCAAGCTTAAGAATGAAGTTTGAAATAGGAATAACGACTCTCTTTAAACTTGCGTATTTTTTGATTTATTTTATATTTACATTGCTAAAACGTTATGAAGGTAAAATGTATTTAATATAAAATTTCTTGCCCAATCGAACGGTATTTGTTTCAACTATCTACAATTAATTGAAAGCTCAAGAATAAAGTTTGAAATTGGTACTTATCAAGGAATAACGACTCTTTTTAAACTTGCGTATTTTTTTAATTTTTTTTATATTTACTTTGCTGATACTTAATAAAACTAAAATGTGTTTGATAAAAAATATTCTGTTCAATCGAATAATACTTGCTTCAACCATTTACAATTAATAGCAAGCTTAAGAGTGAAGTTTGAATTTGGTACTTATCAAGGAATAACGACTCTCTATAAACTTGCGTATTTTTTTGATTTTTTTTTATATTTACATTGCTAAAACGTTATGAAGGTAAAATGTATTTAATATAAAATTTCCTGCCCAATCGAATGGTAATCGTTTCAACCATCTACAATTAACAGAAAGTTCAAGAATAGAGTTTGAAATTGATATTTATCAAGAAATTACGACTCTCTTTAAACTTGCGTATTTTTTTGATTTTTTTATATTTACATTGCTGAAACTTACAAAAAAAAAATGTTTTTGATAGAAAATCGAATGATATTTGCTGTAAGCATCTACAACTAATAGCAAACTCAAGAATAAAGTTTGAAATTGATACTTATTAAGGAATAACGACTATCTTTAAAATTGCGTATTTTTTTGATTTTTTTTATATTTACATTGCCGAAACATTATAAAACTATAATGTGTTTGAAAGAAAAAATCCTGTTTAATCAAATAATACTTGCTTCAACCATCTACAATAAATAGCATACTCAAAAATAAAGTTTGAAATTGGTATTTATCAAGGAATAACGACTATCTTTAAACTTGCGTATTTTTTTGATTTTTTTTATATTTACATTGTTAAAACTTTATAAAAATTAAATATATTTGATAGAAAATTTCCTGCTTAATCGAATGGTATTTGTCTCAACTATCAACAATTAATAGCAAGCTCAAGAATAAAGTTTGAAATTGGTATTTATCAAGAAATAACAACTCTTTTTAAACTTGCGTATTTTTTTGATTTTTTTTTATATTTACATTGCTGAAACTTTATAAAGCTAGAATGTGTTTGGTAGAAAATATCCTGCTTAATCGAATAATACTTGCTTCAACCATTTAAAATCAATAGCACGCTCAAGAATGAAGTTTGAAATTGGTATTTATCAAGGAATAACGACTATTTTTAAACTTGCGCATTTTTTTTATTTTTTTTATATTTACATTGCTGAAACATTATAAAACTTAAATGTGTTTGATAGAAAATATCCTGCTTAATCAAATAGTGCTTGCTTCAACCATCTACAATTAACAGCAAGCTCAAAAATGAAGTTTGAAATTGGTACCTATTAAGGAATAACGACTATCTTTAAACTTGCGAATTTTATTGATTTTTTTTATATTTACATTGCTAAAACATTATAAAAAAAAGATGTATTCGATAGAAAATTTTTTGCTTAATCGAATGATATTTGCTGTAAGCATCTACAACTAATAGCAAACTCAAGAATAAAGTTTGAAATTGGTACTTATTAAGGAATAACGACTATCTTTAAAATTGCGTATTTTTTTGATTTTTTTTATATTTACATTGCCGAAACATTATAAAACTATAATGTGTTTGAAAGAAAAAATTCTGCATAATCAAATAGTACTTGCTTCAATCATCTGCAATCAATAGCATACTTAAAAATAAAGTTTGAAATTGGTATTTATCAAGGAATAACGACTATCTTTAAACTTGCGTGTTTTGTTGATTTTTTTTATATTTACATTGTTGAAACGTTATAAACATAAAATGTATTTAATAGAAAATTTTCTGTTTAATCAAATAATACTTGCATCAACCATCTACAATAAATAGCATACTCAAAAATAAAGTTTGAAAGTGATATTTATCAAGAAATAACGACTATTTTTAAACTTGCATATTTTTTTAATTTTTTTTATATTTGCATTTTTGAAACGTTATAAAAGTAAACTGTATTTGATAGAAAATTTTCCGTTTAATCGAATGGTATTTGCCGCAACCATCTACAATTAACAGCAAGCTCAAAAATGAAGTTTGAAATTGGTTCTTATTAAGAAATAACCACTATCTTTAAACTTGCGCATTTTTTTAATTTTTTTTATATTTACAATGTTGAAACATTATAAAACTAAAATGTGTTTGATAGAAAATATCCTGCTAAATCAAATAGTACTTGCTTCAACCATCTACAATCAATAGCATACTCAAGAATAAAGTCTGAAATTGGTACTTATCAAGGAATAACGACTATCTTTAAACTTGCGTATTTTTTTAATATTTTTTATATTTACATTGCTGAAACGTTATAAAAGTAAAATGTATTTAATAGAAAATTTTTTGCTTAATCGAATGGTAATTGCTCCAACTATCTACAACTAACAGCAAGCTCAAAAATGAAGTTTGAAATTGGTACTTATCAAGGAATAACGACTATTTTTAAACTTGCACATTTTTTTAATTTTTTTTATATTTACATTGTTGAAACGTTAAAAGAGTAAAATATATTTGATAGAAAATTTCCTGCTTAATCGAATGGTATTTGCCTCAACCATCTACAATTAACAGCAAGCTCAAAAATGAAGTTTAAATTTGGTTCATATTAAGAAATAACCACTATCTTTAAACTTGCGTATTTTTTTGATTTTTTTAATATTTACATTGCTGAAACGTTATAAAAAAAAGATGTTTTTGATAGAAAATGTCCTGCTCAATCAAATGGTTTTTGCTTTAACCACATACAGCTAATAGCAAGCTCAAAAATAAAGTTTGAAATTGGTACTTATCAAGGAATAACGACTATCTATAAACTTGCGTATTTTTTTGATTTTTTTTATATTTACGTTGCTGAAACGTTATAAAAAAAATACATTTGATAAAAAATTTCCTGCTTAATTGAATGGTATTTGCTTTAATTATTTACAATTAATAGCAAGCTCAAGAATGAAGTTTGAAATTGGTGCTTATCAAGGAATAACAACTATTTTTAAACTTGCGCATTTTTTAAATTTTTTTTTATATTTACATTACTGAAACGTTATAAAAGTAAAATGTATTTGATAGAAAATTTCTTGCTTAATTAAACGGTATTTGCTTCAACTACATACAGCTAATAGCAAGCTCAAGAATGAAGTTTGAAATTGGTACTTATCAAAGAATAACGACTATCTTTAAACTTGCGTATTTTTTTGATTTTTTTTATAATTACAATGCTGAAACATTATAAAACTAAAATGTGTTTGATAGAAAATATCCTGGTCAATCGAATAGTACTTGCCTTAACTATCTACAATCAATAGCAAGCTCAAGAATGAAGTTTGAAATTGGTATTTATCAAGAAATAAAGACTCACTTTAAACTTGCGTATTTTTTTAATTTTTTTTTATTTACATTGTTGAAACGTTATAAAAGTAGGATGTATTTAATAGGAAATTTCCTGCTCAATCGAATGGTATTTGTGCCAACTATCTACAATTAATAGCAAGCTCAAAAATAAAGTTTGAAATTGGTACTTATCAAGGAATAACGACTATTTTTAAACTTGCGTATTTTTTTGATTTTTTTATATTTACATTGCTGAAACGTTATAAAAATAAGACATATTTGATAGAAAATTTCCTGCTTAATCGAATAATATTTGCTTCAACAATTTGCAATTAATAGCAAGCTCAAGAATGAAGTTTGAAATTGGTATTTATCAACAAATAACGACTCTTTTTAAACTTGCGTATTTTTTTAATTTTTTTTATATTTACATTGCTAAAACTTTATAAAACTAGAACGAGTTTGATAAAAAATATCCTGTTCAATCAAATAGTACTTGCCTCAACCATTTAGAATCAATAGCAAGCTCAAAACTGAAGTTTGAAGTTGGTACTTATTAAGGAATAACGACTATCTTTAAACTTGCGTATTTTTTTGATTTTTTCTATATTTACATTGCTGAAACATTATAAAACTAAAATGTGTTTGATAGAAAATATCCAGCATAATCAAATAGTACTTGCTTCAACCATCTACAATCAATAGCATACTCAAAAATAAAGTTTGAAATTGGTATTTATCAAGGAATAACGACTATCTTTAAACTTGCGTGTTTTGTTGATTTTTTTTATATTTACATTGCTGAAACGTTATAAAAATAAAACATATTTGATAGAAAATTTCCCGTTTAATCAAATGGTATTTCTTTCAACTATCTACAATTAATAGCAAGCTCAAGAATAAAGTTTGAAATTGTTATTTATCAAGAAATAACGACTCTTTCTAAACTTGCGCATTTTTTTAACTTTTTTTATATTTACATTGCTCAAACGTTATAAAGGTAAAATAAATTTGATGGAAAATTTCCTGCTTAATCGAATGGTGTTTGCTTCAACCACATACAGCTAAGAGCAAGCTCAAAAATGAAGTTTGAAATTGCTACTTATCAAGGAATAACGACTATCTTTAAACTTGCGTATTTTTTGATTTTTTTTATATTAACATTGCTGAATCGTTATAAAAATAAAATATATTTGATAGAAAATTTTCTGCTTAATCGAATGGTGTTTGTTTCAACCATCTACAGTTAATAGCAAGCTCAAGAATAAAATTTGAATTTGGTATTTATCAAGAAATAACAACTCTTTTTAAACTTGCGTATTTTTTAATTTTTTTTTATTTACATTGCTGAAACTTTACAAAACTAGAATGTGTTTGATAGTAAATATCCTGCTCAATTGAATAGTACTTGCTTCAATCATTTAAAATCAATAGCAAGCTCAAGGATGAAGTTTGAAATTGGTACTTATGAAGAAATAACGACTATTTTTAAACTTGCATATTTTTTTAATTTTTTTTATATTTACATTTTTGAAACGTTATAAAGGTAAATTGTATTTGATAGAAAATTTTCTGTTTAAACGAATGGTATTTGCCGCAACCATCTACAATTAACAGCAAGCTCAAAAATGAAGTTTGAAATTGGTTCTTATTAAGAAATAACCACTATCTTTAAACTTGCGTATTTTTTTGATTTTTTTTATATTTACAATGCTGAAACATTATAAAACTAAAATGTGTTTGATAGAAATTATCCTGCTAAATCAAATAATACTTGCTTCAACAATCTACAGTCAATAGCATACGTAAAAATGAAGTTTGAAATTGGTATTTATCAAAGAATAACGACTATCTTTAAACTTGCGTATTTTTTTGATTTTTTTTATATTTACATTGCTGAAACATTATAAAACTAAAATGTGTTTGAAATAAAAAATTCTGCATAATCAAATAGTACTTGCTTCAATCATCTGCAATCAATAGCATACTTAAAAATAAAGTTTGAAATTGGTATTTATCAAGGAATAACGACTATCTTTAAACTTGCGTGTTTTGTTGATTTTTTTTATATTTACATTGTTGAAACGTTATAAACATAAAATGTATTTAATAGAAAATTTTCTGTTTAATCAAATAGTATTTGCTTCAACCATCTGCAATTAATAGCAAGCTCAAGAATAAAGTTTGAAATTGGTATTTATCAAGAAATAACGACTCTTTCTAAACTTGCGCATTTTTTTAATTTTTTTTATATTTACGTTGCTCAAACGTTATAAAGATAAAACATATTTGATAAAAAATTTCCTGCTTAATCCAATGGTATTTGCTTCAACCACATACAGCTAAGAGCAAGCTCAAGAATGAAGTTTGAAATTGCTACTTATCAAGGAATAACGACTATTTTTAAACTTGCGTATTTTTTTGATTTTTTTTATATTAACATTGCTGAGACGTTAAAAAATAAAATATATTTGATAGAAAATTTTCTGCTTAATCGAATGGTATTTGCTTCAACCATCTACAATTAACAGCAAGCTCAAAAATAAAGTTTGAAATTGGTTCTTATTAAGAAATAACCACTATCTTTAAACTTGCGTATTTTTTTGATTTTTTTTATATTTACAATGTTGAAACATTATAAAACTAAAAAGTGTTTGATAGAAAATACCCTGCTGAATCAAATAATACTTGCTTCAACTATCTACAATCAATAGCATACTCAAAAATGAAGTTTGAAATTGGTATTTATCAAAGAATAACGACTATCTTTAAACTTGCGTATTTTTTTAATTTTTTTTATATTTGCAATGCTGAAACTTTATAAAACTAAAATGTGTTTGATAGAAAATATCCTGCTTAATCGAATAATACATGTTATAACCATCTACAATCAATAGCAAGCTCAAGAATGAAGTTTGAAGTTGGTACTTATCAAGGAATAACAACAATTTTTAAACTTGCGCATTTTTTTATTTTTTTTATTTACATTGCTGAAACGTTAAAAAAGTAAAACGTGTTTGATAGAAAATTTTCTGTTCAATCGAATGGTACTTGTCTCAACCATCTACAATTAACAGCAAGCTCAAGAATGAAGTTTGAAATTGGTACTTATCAAGGAATAACGACTATCTTTAAACTTGGGAATTTTTTGAATTTTTTTTATATTTGCAATGCTGAAACTTTATAAAACTAAAATGTGTTTGATAGAAAATATCCTGCTCAATTGAATAATACATGTCTTAACCATCTGCAATCAATAGCAATCTCAAGAATAAAGTTTGAAATTGGTATTTATCAAGAAATAACGACTCTCTTTAAACTTGCGTATTTTTTTAATTTTTTTTATCTTTACATTGCTGAAACGTTATAAAGATAGAATGTATTTAATAGGAAATCTTCTGCTTAATCGAACGGTATTTGCCTTAACTATCTACAGTTAATAGCAAGCTCAAGAATGAAGTTCGAATTTGGTACTTATCAAAGAATAACAACTATCTTTAAACTTGCGTATTTTTTTAATTTTTTTTATATTTGCAATGCTGAAACTTTATAAAACTAAAATGTGTTTAATAGAAAATATCCCGCTCAATCAAATATTACATGTTTTAACTATCTACAATCAATAGCAAGCTCAAGAATGAAGTTTGAAATTGGTATTTATCAAGAAATAACGACTCTCTTTAAACTTGCGTATTTTTTTGATTTTTTTTTTATATTTCCATTGTTAAGACGTTATAAAGGTAAGACGTGTTTGATGGAAAATTTTCTGCTTAATCGAACGCTATTTGCTTCAACCAGCTACAATTAATAGCAAGCTCAAGAATGAAGTTTGAAATTGGTACTTATCAAAGAATAACAACTATCTTTAAACTTGCGTATTTTTTTAATTTTTTATATATTTGCAATGCTGAAACTTTATAAAGCTAAAATGTGTTTGATAAAAAATATCCTGCTCAATCGAATAATACATGTTTTAACCAATTTCTTGCTCAATCGAATGTTACTTGTTTCAACCATCTACAGTTAATAGCAAGCTCAAGACCAAAGTTTGAAATTGGTACTTATCAAGGAATAACGACTATCTTTAAACTTGCGCATTTTTTTAATTTTTTTTATCTTTACATTGTTGAAACGTTATAAAGATAGAATGTATTTAATAGGAAATTTTCTGCTAAATCGAATGGTATTTGCCTTAACTATCTACAGTTAATAGCAAGCTCAAGAATGAAGTTTGAAATTAGTACTTATCAAGGAATAACGACTATTTTTAAACTTGCGCATTTTTTTAATTTTTTTTATATTTACATTGCTGAAACATTATAAAAGTAAGAATTATTTATCATAAAATTTTCTGCTTAATCGTATGGTATTTGCTTCAACCACATACAGCTAAGAGCAAGCTCAAGAATGAAGTTTGAAATTGCTACTTATCAAGGAACAACGACAATCTTTAAACTTGCGTATTTTTTTGATTTTTTTTATATTTACATCGCTGAAACGTTATAAGAAAAAAATATATTTAATAGAAAATTTCCTGTTTAATCGAATGGTATTTGTTTCAACCATCTACAGTTAATAGCAAGCTCAAGAATGAAGTTTAAATTTGGTACTTATCAAGGAATAACGACTAACTTTAAACTTGCGCATTTTTTTAATTTTTTTATATTTATATTGCTAAAACGTTATAAAAGTAAAATGTATTTGATAGAAAATTTTCTGCCTAATCGAATGGTATTTGCTTTAACCATCTACAGTTGATAGCAAGCTCAAGAATGAAGTTTAAATTTAGTACTTATCAAGGAATAACGAATATCTTTAAACTTGCGCATTTTTTTAATTTTTTTTTATTTATATTGCTAAAACGTTATAAAGGTACAAGGTATTTGATAGAAAATTTTTCGTTTAATTGAACGGTATTTGCTTTTACCATCTACAATTAATAACAAGCTCAAGAATAAAGTTTGAATTTGGTACTTATCAAGGAATAACGACTTTCTTTAAACTTGCGCTTTTTTTTAATTTTTTTATATTTATATTGCTGAAACGTTACAAAAGTAAAATGTACTTAATAGAAAATTTTCTGCTTAATCGAATGTTATTTGCTTTGACCATCTAAAATTAATAGCAAGCTCAAGAATAAAGTTTGAAGTTGGTACTTATCAAGGAATAACGACTATCTTTAAACTTGCGCATTTTTTTAATTTTTTTATATTTATATTGCTGAAACGTTATGAAAGTAAGATGTATTTGATAGAAAATTTCCCGCTTAACCGAATGCTATTTGCTTTAACCATCTACAATTAATAGCAAGCTCAAGAATAAAGTTTGAAATTGGTACTTATCAAAGAATAACGACTATCTTTAAACTTGCGAATTTTTTTAATTTTTTTTATATTTACATTGCTGAAACGTTATAAAAGTAAAATACATTTGATAAAAAATTTCCTGCTCAATCGAATGGTATTTTCTTTAACCATCTACAGTTTATAGCAAGCTTAAAAATAAAGTTTGAAGTTGGTACTTATCAAGGAATAACGACTATTTTTAAACTTGCGCATTTTTTTAATTTTTTTATATTTAAATTGCTAAAACGTTATAAAAGTAAGATGTATTTGATAGAAAATTTTCAGCTTAATCGAATAGTGTTTGCTCTAACCATCTACAATTTATAGCAAGCTCAAGAATAAAGTTTGAAATTGGTACTTTTCAAGGAATAACGACTATTTTTAAACTTGCGCAATTTTTTAATTTTTTTATATGTAAATTGCTGAAACGTTATAAATGTAAAATGTATTTGATAGAAAATTTTCTGCTTAATCGAATGGTATTTGCTTTAACCATCTACAATTTATAGCAAGCTCAAGAATAAAGTTTCAAATTGGTACTTTTCAAGGAATAACGACTATCTTTAAACTT
The DNA here is from genome assembly GCA_029207805.1 of Tribolium confusum. Taxonomy (NCBI): domain Eukaryota; kingdom Metazoa; phylum Arthropoda; class Insecta; order Coleoptera; family Tenebrionidae; genus Tribolium; species Tribolium confusum. The sequence continues at coordinate 139,787 of JALGAY010000034.1, read as the reverse complement.
GAGAATTTTTTTGACTTTTTTTATATTTACATTGTTGAAACTTTATAAAACTAAAATGTGTTTGATAAAAAGTATCCTGCTCAATCGAATGGTGCTTGTCTCAAACTTCTACAACGAATAGCAAGCTCAAGAATAAAGTTTGAAATTGGTACTTATCAAGGAATAACGACTATCTTTAAACGTGCGCATTTTATTGATTCTTTTTATATTTACAATGCTAAAATGTTACAAAAGTAGAATGTATTTGATAGAAAATATCCTGCTTATTTGAATAGTACTTGCTTCAACCATTTACCATCAATAGCAAGCTCAAGAATGAAGTTTGAAATTGGTATTTATCAAGAAATAACGACTCTTTTTAAATTTGCAAATTTTTTTGATTTTTTTTATATTTACATTGTTGAAACGTTATAAAATTAAGATAGATTTGATAGAAAATTTCCTGCTCAATCGAATGGTACTTGTTCCAAACATCTACAATTAACAGCAAGCTCAAGAATGAAGTTTGTATTTGGTTCTTATCAAGGAATAACGACTATCTTTAAACTTGCTCATATTTTTGATTTATTTTTTTAATTTTTTTTTATATTACATTGCTGAAACTTTATAAAACAAAAATGTGTTTAATAGAAAATATCTTTACCAATCAAATAGTACTTGTTTCAACCATCTACAATCAATAGCTCAAGAATGAAGTTTAAATTTGGTATTTATCAAGAAATAACGACTCTTTTCAAACTTGCGCATTTTTTTGATTTTTTTTAGATTTACATTGCTGAATTGTTACAAAAGTAAGATGTATTTGATAGAAAATTTCCTGCTCAATCGAATGGTACTTGCTTCGACCATCTACAATTAATAGGAAGCTCAAGAACGAAGTTTGAAATTGGTACTTATCAAAAAATAACGACTACCTTTAAACTTGCGGTTTTTTTTTATATTTACATTGCTAAAACGTTATAAAAATAAGATATATTTGATAGAAAAATTCCTGTTTAATCGAATAATATTTGCCTCTACCATCTACAATTAACAGCAAGCTCAAAAATGAAGTTTGAAATTGGTACTTATTAAGGAATAACGACTATCTTTATACTTGCGTATTTTTTTAATTTTTTTATATTTACATTGCTGAATCGTTAAAAAAGTAGGATGTGTTTTATATAAAATCTTTTGTTCAATCGAATAGTACTTTCCTTAACCATCTACAATTAATAGCAAGCTCAAAAATAAAGTTTGAAATTGGTACTTATCAAGCAATAACGACTATCATTAAACTTGCGTATTTTTTTGATTTTTTTTATATGTACATTGTTGAAACTTTATAAAACTATATAGCGTTTGATGGAAAATATTCTGCTCAATCGAATGGTATTTGCCTCAACCATCTACAATTAATAGCAAGCTCAAGAATAAAGTTTGAAATTGTTACTTATCAAAAAATAACGACTATCTTTAAACTTGCGTATTTATTTAATTTTTTTTATATTTACATTGTTGAGACGTTTTAAAAATAGGATGTATATAATAGGAAATTTTTTGCTCAATCAAATGGTATTTGCTATAACCATCTACAATTAATAGTAAGCTCAAAAATAAAGTTTGAAATTGGTACTTATCAAGAAATAACGACTTTCTTTAAACTTGCATATTTTTTTAATTTTTTTTATATTTACATTGCTGAAATGTTATAAAAGTAGAACGTATTTGATAGAAAATTTTTTGCTAAATCGAATAGTACTTGTTTCAACCATCTACAATTAATCGTAAGCCCAAGAATAAAGTTTGAAATTGGTACTTATCAAGGAATAAAGCCTATCTTTAAACTTGCGTATTTTTTTGATATTTTTTATATTTACATAGCTGAAACTTTCTAAAACTAAAATGCCTTTGATAGAAAGTATCCTTCTCAATCAAATAGTACTTGTTTCAACTATCTACAATTAATAGCAAGCTCAAGAATGAAGTTTGAAATTGGTACTTATCAAGAAATAACGACTTTCTTTAAATTTGCGTATTTTTGATTTTTTTAAGATTTGCATTGCTAGAATGATACAAAGTAAAATGTACTTGATAGAAAATTTTCTTCTCAAATAAATGGTACCAGTTTCAACCATCTACAATTAATAGCAAGCTCAAAAATAAAGTTTGAAGTTAGTACTTATCAAGTGTTGCGTTTCTTGCGATATGAAGAAAACCAAACTTCTTCTATATACACATTTATTCAACATATTTACAAACTGAGTCGTATTACTCTCGCATAGAACTTTTATACAAGTGATTCTAATATCTCAAAGTTGGGGTGCCAACCCCGGTCGGGCCAGCTGGTTGGAGCGGTGAGACGTGACGTAACATCAAGGAATAACGACTATCTTTAAACTTGCGCATTTTTTTAATTTTTTATATTTTTACATTGCTAAACGTTATAAAAGTAGTATGTATTTAATAGAAAATTTTCTGTTTAATCGAGTGGTACTACTTTCAACCATCTACAGTTAATACTAATCTCAAGAATAAAGCTTAAAATTGGTATTTATCAAGAAATAACGACTCTCTTTAAACTTGCGTATTTTTTTGATTTTTTTATATTTACATTGCTGAAAATTTATAAAACTAAAATGTGTTTGATTGAAAATATTCTGCTCAATCGAATAGTACTTGCCTTAACCATCTACAATCAATAGCAAGCTCAAGAATAAAGTTTGAAATTGGTACTTATCAAGGAATAACGACTATCTTTAAACTTGCGTACTTTTTTGATTTTTTTTATATTTACATTGCTGAAATTTTATAAAACTAAAACGTGTTTGATAGAAAATATCCTGCTCAATCGAATAGTACTTGCCTCAACCATCTACCCTCACTACCAAGCTCAAGAATGAAGTTTAAAGTTGGTATTTATTGTTACCACCATCGTAATCCGATTTTTATTTAATTAGGTTTTTACAAATTCTCTGTGTTGCCTGAATTAACAAATTCCATCAAATCGGTAATATTAGAATTGAACAGAATTCCACAACATTCCAACGTTAAAAGTCGCTTTCTTTGCTAACTTTAGCTGCAAGGTCATCCCTCGACCCACGCTTTCTACCCTCAAATTTCTACCTGCCAGCCGTCAAACAAAAGAAAGCGAGAAATCTCGGCTTCCGTGCTCACCTGCACAGGTATCCACGTGTGGTTCCACACAATGAAAAGCTCTTTTTAATCCGAGTCTTTTCGTATAAATTTCATCTCGTAATTCCTACGGCAATCCTATCAAAAACCGCAATTAATTAACCAATTAACTCATCAAAGGTGTTCCAATCGAACAACAACGTCGAGAAACTGTATACCGGTTTCGGGGTTTTTGCCCCTCATCAGTACAGTGTATCTCGGAGCGTTGTGCTCGATTGGAACAGGTGGGAGAACTCGCTTATATCAAGCAAAGTTCGGCTAGTAGTCGTGTAGACAGACACAGTGTGCCATCTAACGAAGATTACTGGAAGGTGCGAGAATTGGTATAATAATGTTGGCGGATAACAACGTTATCTCTTTGGCTCTCGCTCGGCCACCAACATAACCAACCTCCACGATTAGGCAAAAACAACTACTTCGCGGACTAATGCCCCGACCGACATTGAATTACATCACCTAATCGCCCAACCAGCAACACACTGAAAAGCAGTGTAACCAGAACTAGCAAAGGTGTTCCAATCGAACAACAACGTCGAGAAACTGTATACCGGTTTCGGGGTTTTTGCCCCTCATCAGTACAGTGTATCTCGGAGCGTTGTGCTCGATTGGAACAGGTGGGAGAACTCGCTTATATCAAGCGAAGTTCGGCTAGTAGTCGTGTAGACAGACACAGTGTGCCATCTAACGAAGATTACTGGAAGGTGCGAGAATTGGTCGGGGCATTAGTCCGCGAAGTAGTTGTTTTTGCCTAATCGTGGAGGTTGGTTATGTTGGTGGCCGAGCGAGAGCCAAAGAGATAACGTTGTTATCCGCCAACATTATTATACCAATTCTCGCACCTTCCAGTAATTTTCGTTAGATGGCACACTGCGTCTGTCTACACGACTACTAGCAATTAACTCATCTCACGCATTTCTCGATAATTAGAACCTCGACATGCTCAATCTCGCCCTTATTTCGTCAGGTAGGCTTCTCGCGACCTACCTCGCATCACGCAGCCCTCTCGCATGTTGCGGACTAATTATTAAACCGTTAATTGTGTTAATTAAGCTTCTTTCGTTCATATCTCATGAACGGGTTGTCGTAAAATTATGATTCAAACGCTGTTCAACTCCTTTTTCAATTCCGCTCCTCCCACGCATTATCTCATTCTCGCGATTCAATTATCTCACGATCTTGATTCGCGCAGACAAATCATCGGAACCCCTCGATCTTTGCCGAACCTTTCAAAGGTGGCAAAAATCTCGCTTTAACTGCCGTTTCGGCTCTTCGGGAGTCAGTCGTGACTCGTCAGTCGTAACCGTGAGTCGTGACTAGCCAGTTGTGACCGTGAGTCGATTGCAAGTTCATGAAGTTTGTCTTCATCCGTACTTCTTTCACTCTCTCACCTCGCTCTTTTTCTCTCTCTGCTCGTTCGCGCGCGCCACCTTGCGGAGTAACAGCGCGTTACTCACTCGCATCACAGCGCCATCTCTCACTCAACTCATTCAACCCTTTTTACCCCTTTCTTTGTGACTCGTTCGCCTGACATTGCCGTCTCCAAAATTTACACCTGTGTTTTATTTTCTTCGCTTTAATAATTTAATTATTCCCCTTTAATTAAATTTAATGTCCTTTCCATTCATAATTCACCACATCCCCAATCCACACTCAAACAAAATTGCACCGATAGCCGGGTCGGTGACATTATCAAGAAATAACGACTCTCTTTAAACTTGCGTATTTTGTTGATTTTCTTTACATTTACATTGCTGAAACGTTATAAAGGTAAAATGTATTTGATAGAAAATTTTCTGCTCAATCAAATGGTGCTTGTTTAAACGATCTACAATTAATAAAAAGCTCAAGAATAAAGTTTGAAATTATTACTTATCAAGGAATAACAACTATCTTTAAACTTGCGTATTTTTTTAAATTTTTTTATATTTACATTGCTGAAACGTTATAAAAGTAAAATGTATCTAATAGAAAATTTTTTGCTTAATCAAATGGTACTTGCTTCAACCTTTTACAATCAATAGCAAGCTTAAGAATAAAGTTTGAAATTGGTATTTATCAAGAAATAACGACTCTCTTTAAACTTGCGTTTTTTTTGATTTTTGTTATATTTACATTGCTGAAACGTTATAAAAGTAAAATGTATTTGATCGAAAATTTTCTGCTCAATCAAACGGTACTTGTTTCAAGCATCTGCAATTAATAGCAAGCTCAAGAATGTACTTTAAAATTGGTATTTATTAAGATGTAACAACTTTCTTTAAACTTGCGTATTTTTTTGATTTTTTTTATATTTACATTATTGAAACGTCATAAAAAAGAATGTATTTAATAGAAAATTTTATGCTCAATCAAATGGTACTTGTCTCAACTATCTATAATTAATGGCAAGCTCAAGAATAAAGTTTGAAATTGGTATTTATCAAGGAATAACTACTCCTTTTAAACTTGCGTATTTTTTTGATTTTTGTTATATATACATTGTTGAAACGTTATATAAAAAAAAATGTATCTAATAGAAAATTTCCTGCCAAATCGAACAGTATTTGCTTCAACCATCTGCAATTAATAGCAAACTCAAAATTAAAGTTTGAACTTGGTATTTATCAAGAAATAACGACTCTCCTTAAAGTTGCGTATTTTTTTAATTTTTTTTATATTTACATTGCTGAAACGTTATAAAAATAGCATGTATTTAATAGGAAATTTCTTGCTTAATTGAATGGTATTTGCTTTAACCATCTACAAATAATAGCAAGCTCAAGAATAAAGTTTGAAATTGGTACTTATCAATAACGACTATTTTTAAACTTGTGCATTTTTTTAATTTTTTTTATATTTACATTGCTGAAACGTTATAAAAGTAAAATATATTTGATAGAAAATTTTTTGCTTAATCGAATGGTATTTGCCTTGACCATTTACAATTAATAGCAAGCTCAAGAATGAAGTTTGAAATTGATATTTATTAAGAAATAACGACTCTTTTTAAACTTTCGTATTTTTTTATTTTTTTTTTATTTACATTGCTAAAACTTTATAAGACTAGAATGTGATTGATAGAAAATATCCTGCTCAATCAAACAGTACTTGCCTCAACCAATTAAAATCAATAGCAAGCTCAAGAATGAAGTTTGAAATTGGTACTTCTCAAGGAATAACAACTATTTTTAAACTTGCGCATTTTTTTAATTTTTTTTATATTTGCATTGCTGAAACGTTATAAAAGTAAAATATATTTGATAAAAAATTTTCTGCTTAATCGAAAGGTATTTGCTTTAACCATCTACAATTAACAGCAAGCTTAAAAATAAAGTTTGAAATTGGTACTTATTAAGGAATAACGACTATTTTTAAACTTGCGTATTTTTTTGATTTTTTTTTATATTTACATTGCTGAAACATTATAAAACTAAAATTTGTTTGATTGAAAATATCCTGCTTAATCAGATATAACTTGCTTCAACTATCTACAATCAATAGCATACTCAAAAATGAAGTTTGAAATTGGTTTTTATCAAGAAATAACGACTCAATTTAAACTTGCAAATTTTTTTATTTTTTTTTATATTTACATTGCTGAGACGTTATAAAAATAAGATGTGTTTGATAAAAAATTTTCCGCTCAATTAAATAGTACTTGTTTCAACCATCTGCAATTAATAGCAAGCTCAAGAATAAGGTTTGAATTTGGTATTTATCAAGAAATAACAACTCTCCTTAAACTTGCGTATTTTTTTGATTTTTTTAATATTTACATTGCTGAAACGTTATAAAACTAAAATGTGTTTGATAAAAAATATCCTGCTTAATCGAATAACACTTGCTTCAGCCATCTACAATCAATAGCAAGCTCAAGAATGAAGTTTGAAATTGCTACTTATCAAGGAACAACGACTATCTTTAAACTTGCGTATTTTTTTGATTTCTTTTATATTTACATTGCTGAAACGTTATAAGAAAAAAACACATTTAATAGAAACTTTCCTGCTTAATCAAATGGTATTTGTTTCAACCATCTACAATTAATAGCAAGCTCAAGAATAAAGTTTGAAGTTGGTATTTATCAAGAAATAACGACTTTTTTTAAACTTGCGTATTTTTTTAATTTTTTTTTATTTACATTGCTGAAACTTTATAAAACTAAAATGTGTTTGATTGAAAATATTTTGCTCAATCGAACAGTACTTGCTTTAACCATCTACAATCAATAGCAAGCTAAAGAATGAAGTTTGAAATTGGTACTTATCAAGGAATAACGACTATCTTTAAACTTGCGTATTTTTTTGATTTTTTTTACATTTACATTGTAGAAACTTTATAAAACTAGAATGTGTTTGATAGAAAAAATCCTGCTTAATTAAATAGTACTTACTCCAACCATCTACAATCAATAGCATACTCAAAAATAAAGTTTGAAATTTGTATTTATCAAGGAATAACGACTATCTTTAAACTTGCGTATTTTTTTGATTTTTTTTACATTTACATTGTAGAAACTTTATAAAACTAGAATGTGTTTGATAGAAAAAATCCTGCTTAATTAAATAGTACTTACTCCAACCATCTACAATCAATAGCATACTCAAAAATAAAGTTTGAATTTGGTATTTATCAAAAAATAACAACTCTTTTTAAACTTGCGTATTTTTTTGATTTTTTTTATATTTACATTGCTGAAATTTTATAAAACAAGAATGCGTTTGATAGAAAATATCCTGCTTAATCGAATAATATTTGCTTCAACCATTCAAAATCAACAGCTAACTCAACAATGAAGTTTGAAATTGGTACTTATCAAGAAATAACGACTATTTTTAAACTTGCGAATTTTTTTGATTTTTTTTATATTTACATTGCTGAAACATTATAAAACTTAAATGTGTTTGATAGAAAATATCCTGCTTAATTAAATAGTACTTGCCTCAACCATCTACAATCAGTAGCATACTCAAAAATGAAGTTTGAAATTAGTATTTATCAAGAAATAACGACTCTATTTAAACTTGCGTATTTTTTTATTTTTTTTTTATATTTACATTGCTGAAACTTCATAAAAAAAAGATGTATTTGATAGAAAATTTTCTGCTTAATCGAATAGTATTTGCTTTAACTATTTACAATTAATAGAAAGCTCAAAAATGAAGTTTGAACTTTGTACTTATCAAGGAATAACGACTATATTTAAACTTGCGCATTTTTTTAATTTTTTTTTATATTTACATTACTGAAACTTTCAAAAGTAAGATGTATTGGATAGAAAATTTCCTGCTTAATTAAACGGTATTTGCTTTAACCACATACAGCTAATAGCAAGCTCAAGAATGAAGTTTGAAATTGGTACTTATCAAGGAATAACGACCATCTTTAAACTTGCGTATTTTTTTGAGTTTCTTTCTATTTACATTGCTAAAACTTTATAAAACTAATATGTGTTTGATAGAAAATATCCTGCTCAATCGAATAGTACTTGTCTCAAACATCTACAATTAAAAGCAAGCTCAAGAATGAAGTTTGAAATTGGTATTTATCAAGAAATAAAGACTCACTTTAAACTTGCGTATTTTTTTAATTTTTTTTTATATTTACATTGTTGAAACGTTATAAAAATAGGATGTATTTAATAGAAAATTTCTTGCTCAATCAAATGGTACTCGTGCCCACCATCTACAATTAATAGCAAGCTCAAAAATGAAGTTTGAAATTGGTACTTATCAAGAAATAACGACTATCTTTGAACTTGCTTATTTTTTTGATTTTTTTTATATTTACATTGTTGAAACGTTATAAAAGTAAAATATATTTGATAGAAAATTTCCTGTTTAATCGAATGGTATTTGCTTCAACCATCTACAAATAACAGCAAGCTCAAAAATTAAGTTTGAAATTGGTTCTTATTAAGAAATAACCACTATCTTTAAACTTGCGTATTTTTTTGATTTTTTTATATTTACATTGCTGAAACGTTACAAAAAAAAAATGTATTTAATAGAAAATTTTTTGTTTAATCGAATGATATTTGTTGTAACTATCTACAACTAATAGCAAGCTCAAAAATAAAGTTTGAATTTGGTACTTATCAAGGAATAACGACTCTTTTTAAACTTGCGTATTTTTTTGTTTTTTTTTTATATTTACATTGCTGAAACTTTTTAAAACTAAAATGTGTTTGATGAAAAATATCCTGCTCAATCGAATAATACTTGCCTCAACCATCTACAGTCAATTGCAAGCTCAAGGATGAAGTTTGAAATTGGTATTTATCAAGAAATAACGACTCTTTTTAAACTTGCGACTTTTTTTGATTTTTTTTATATTTACATTGTTGAAACGTTACAAAAGTAAAACGTATTTAATAGGAAATTTCCTGTTCAATCAAACGGTACTTGTGTCAACCATTTACAATTAATAGCAAGCTCAAGAATAAAGTTTGAAATTGGTACTTATCAAGGAATAACGACTATCTTTAAACTTGCGTATTTTTTTGATTTTTTTTATATTTACATTGCTAGGACTTTATAAAGGTAAAATGTGTTTGATAGAAAATATCCCGCTCAATCGAATAGTATTTGCTTTAACCATCTACAATCAATAGCAAACTCAAGAATGAAGTTTGAAATTGGTACTTATTAAGGAATAACGACTATCTTTAAACTTGCGCATTTTTTTAATTTTTTTATATTTATATTGCTGAAACGTTATAAAGGTAAGATGTGTTTGATAAAAAATTTTCTGCTTAATCGAACTGTATTTGCTCTAACTATCTACAATTGATAGCAAGCTCAAGAATGAAGTTTGAAATTGGTACTTATAAAGGAATAACGACTATTTTTAAACTTGCGTATTTTTTTGATTTTTTTTATATTTATTTTGCTGATACTTTATAAAGCTAGAATGTGTTTGATAGAAAATATCCTGTTTATTTGAATAGTACTTGCTTCAACCATCTACAATTAATAGCAAGCTCAAGAATGAAGTTTGAAATTGATACTTGTCAAGGAATAACGACTCACTATAAAAATGCGAATTTTTTTGATTTTTTTTATATTTATATTGCTAAAACGTTATAAAGGTGAAATGTATTTAATATAAAATTTCCTGCCCAACTGAATGGTACTTGTTTCAACCATCTACAATTAATAGAAAGCTCAAGAATGGAGTTTGAAATTGATATTTATCAAGAAATAACGACTCTCTTTAAACATGAGTATTTTTTTGATTTTTTTATATTTACATTGTTGAAACGTTACAAAAAAAGAATGCATTTGATAGAAAATTTTTTTGTTTAATCGAATGATTATTGCTGTAACTATCTACAACTAATAGCAAGCTCAAGAATAAAGTTTGAAGTTAGTACTTATCAAGGAATAACGACTCTCTTTAAACTTGCGTATTTTTTTAATTTTTTTTATATTTGAATTGCTAAAACGTTATGAAAGTAAGATGTATTTAATATAAAATTACCTGCCCAATTGAATGGTATTTGTTTCAACCATCTACAATTAATAGCAAGCTGAAGAATAAAGTTTGAATTTGGTACTTATCAAGGAATAACGACTTTTTTTAAACTTGCGTATTTTTTTGACTTTTTTTATATTTACTTTGCTGATACTTTAAAAAACTATAATGTGTTTGATAGAAAATATCTTTTTCATTCGAATAGTACTTGCTTCAACCATCTACAATTAATAGCAAGCTCAAGTATGAAGTTTGAAATTGGTACTTATCAAGGAATAAAGACTATCTTTAAACTTGCGCATTTTTTTGATTTTTTTTATATTTACATTGCCGAAACGTTATAAAAGTAGAATGTATTTGATAGGAAATTTTTTGTTTAATCGAATGATATTTGCTGTAACTATCTACAACTAATAGCAAGCTCAAGAATAAAGTGTGAAATTGGTACTTATCAAGGAATAACGACTCTTTTTAAACTTGCGTATTTTTTTGTTTTTTTTATTATTACTTTGCTGATATTTTATAAAACTATAATGTGTTTGATAGAAAATATCCTGGTTAATCGAATAGTACTTGCTTTAACCATCTACAATAAATAGCAAGCTTAAGAATGAAGTTTGAAATTGATACTTATCAAGAAATAACGACTCTCTTTAAACTTGCGTATTTTTTTAATTTTTTTTATATTTAGATTGCTAAAACGTTATGAAAGTAAGACGTATTTAATATAAAATTACCTGCCCAATTGAATGGTACTTGTTTCAACCATCTACAATTAATAGAAAGCTCAAGAATGAAGTTTGAAATTGATATTTATCAAGAAATAACAACTCTCTTTAAACTTGCGTATTTTTTTGATTTTCTTTATATTTACATTGCTAAAACGTTATAAAGGTAAAATGTATTTGATAGGAAATTTCTTGCTCAATTAAATGGTATTTGCGCGAACCATCTACAATTAATAGCAAGCTCAAGAATAAAGTTTGAATTTGGTACTTATCAAGGAATAACGACTCTCTTTATACTTGCGTATTTTTTTTATTTTTTTTAATTTACATGGCTAAAACGTTATGAAGGTAAAATGCATTTAATATAAAATTTCCTGCCCAATTGAATAGTACTTGTTTCAACCATCTACAGTTAATAGAAAGCTCAAGAATGGAGTTTGAAGTTGGTACTTATCAAGGAATAACGACTATTTTTAAACTTGCGCAATTTTTTATTTTTTTTTATTTTTTGCAATGTTGAAACATTATAAAACTAAAATGTGTTTGATAGAAAATATCCTGTTTAATCAAATGGTACTTGCTTCAACCATCTACAATCAATAGCATACTCAAAAATGAAGTTTGAATTTGGTATTTATCAAGAAATAACGACTCTATTTAAACTTGCGTATTTTTTAAATTTTTTTTATATTTACATTATTGAAACGTTATAAAAGTAAGATGTATTTGATAGAAAATTTTCTGCTCAATCAAATGGTACTTACTTCAACCATCTGCAATTAATAGCAAGCTCAAGAATAAAGATTGAAATTGGTATTTATCAAGAAATAACGACTCTTTTTAAACTTGCGTATTTTTTTGATTTTTTTTATATTTACATTGCTAAAACTTTATAAAACTAAAATGTGTTTGATAGAAAATATGCTGCTCAATCGAATGTTATTTTCTTTAACCATTTAAAATCAATAGCAAGCTCAAGAATGAAGTTTGAGGTTGGTACTTATCATGGAATAACGACTATTTTTAAACTTGCGCATTTTTTTATTTTTTTTTATATTTACATTGCTGAATCGTTATAAAAGTAAAATTTATTTTATAGAAAATTTCCTGCTTAATCGAACGGTATTTGCTCCAACCACATACAGCTAAGAGCAAGCTCAAAAATAAAGTTTGAAATTGGTACTTATTAAGGAATAACGACTATCTTTAAACTTGCGTATTTTTTTTGATTTTTTTTATATTTACATTGTTGAAACATTATAAAACTAAAATGTGTTTGATAGAAAATATCCTGTTTAATCAAATGGTGCTTGCTTCAACCATCTGCAATTAATAGCATACTCAAAAATGAAGTTTGAAATTGGTATTTATCAAGAAATAACGACTCTATTTAAACTTGCGTATTTTTTAAATTTTTTGTATATTTACATTGTTGAAACGTTATAAAAATAAGATATATTTGATAGAAAATTTTCTGCTTAATCGAATGGTATTTGCTTTAACCACATAAAGCTAAGAGCAAGCTCAAGAACGAAGTTTGAAGTTGCTACTTATCAAGAAATAACGACTATATTTAAACTTGCGTATTTTTTAATTTTTTTTTATATTTACATTGTTGAAACGTTATAAAAGTAAAATGTATTTGATAGAAAATTTTTTGCTCAATCAACTGGTACTTGTTTCAACCATCTGTAATTAATAGCAAGCTCAAGAATAAAGTTTGAAATTGGTATTTATCAAGAAATAACAACTCTCTTTAAACTTGCGTATTTTTTTGATTTTTTTAATATTTACATTGCTGGAACGTTATAAAAAAAAGATGTATTTGATAGAAAATTTCCTGCTCAATCAAATGGTATTTGTTTCAACCATCTATAGTTAATAGCAAGCTGAAAAATAAAGTTTGAAATTGGTACTTATCAAGAAATAACGACTATTTTTAAACTTGCGCATTTTTTTAATTTTTTTTATTTTTACATTGCTGAATCGTTATAAAACTAAAATGTGTCTGATAGAAAATATCCTGCTCAATCAAATAGTACTTGCTTCAGCTATCTACAATTAATAGCAAGCTCAAGAATAAAGTTTGAAATTGGTACTTATCAAGAAATAACGGCTCTTTTTAAACTTGCGTATTTTTTTGTTTTTTTTTATATTTACATTGCTGAAACTTTATAAAACTAAAATGTGTTTGATAGAAAATATCCTCCTTAATCAAATGATATTAGCTTCAACCATCTACAACCAACAGCATACTCAAAAATGAAGTTTGAAGTTGGTATTTATCAAGAAATAAGGACTCTATTTAAACTTGTGTATTTTTTTAATTTTTTTTATATTTACATTGCTAAAACGTTATAAAAGTAGGATATGTTTGATAGAAAATTTCTTGCTCAATCAAATGGTACTTGTTTCAACCATCTGCAATTAATAGCAAGCTCAAGAATAAAGTTTGAAATTGGTATTTATCAAGAAATAACAACTCTCTTTAAACTTGCATATTTTTTTGATTTTTTTAATATTTACATTGCCGGAACGTTATAAAAAATACATGTATTTGATAGAAAATTTCCTGGTCAATCAAATGGTATTTGTTTCAACCATCTATAGTTAATAGCAAGCTCAAAAATAAAGTTTGAAATTGGTACTTATCAAGAAATAACGACTATTTTTAAACTTGCGAATTTTTTAAATTTTTTTTATATATACATTGCTGAAACGTTATAAAAGTAAGATATATTATATAGAAAATTTTCTGCCTAATCAAATGGTGTTTGCATTAACCATTTACAGTTAATGGCAAGCTCAAGTATGAAGTTTGAAATTGGTACTTATCAAGGAATAAAGACTATTTTTAAACTTGCGTATTTATTTAATTTTTTTTGATATTTACATTGCTGAGACGTTTTAAAATTAGGATGTATTTGATAGGAAATTTTTTGCTCAATTAAATGGTATTTGCTTTAACCACCTACAATTAATAGCAAACTCAAGAATATGAATTTGGTACTTATCAAGAAATAACGACTTTCTTTAAACTTGCGTATTTTTTTGTTTTTTTTTTATATTTACATTGCTAAAATAATATAAAGGTAAGATGAATTTGATAGAAAATTTCCTGCTTAATTGAATGGTACCTGCTTCAACCATCTACAATCCATAGCAAGCTCAAAAATAAAGTTTGAAATTAGTACTTATCAAAGAATAACGAATTTTTTTATATTTATGATGCTGAAACGTTATAAAAGTAAAATGAATTTGATAGAAAATTTTTTGCCCAATCGAATGGTCTTTGCTTTTACTATCTACAACTAATAGCAAGCTCAAGAATAAAGTTTGAAATTGGTACTTATCAAGGAATAACGACTATCTTTAAACTTGCGAATTTTTTTAATTTTTTTTATATTCACATTTTTGAAACGTTATAAAAGTAAGATGTATTTGATAGAAAATTTCTTGTTCAATCAAATGGTACTTGCTTCAACCATCTTCAATTAATAGCAAGCTCAAGAATAAAGTTTGAAATTGGTATTTATCAAGAAATAACGACTCACTTTAAACTTGAGCATTTTTTTGATTTTTTTTATATTTACATTGCTAAAACTTTATAAAACTAAAACGTGTTTAATATAAAATATCCTGCTCAATCGAATAAAATTTGCTTCAACTATCTACAATCAATAGCAATCTCAAGAATAAAGTTTGAAATTGGTAATTATCTAGGAATAACGACTATGTTTAAACTTGCGCATTTTCTTAATTTTTTTATATTTATATTGCTGAATCGTTATAAAGGTAAAATGTATTTGATAGAAAATTTCTTGCTTAATCGAACGGTATTTGCCTCAACCATCTACAATCAATAGCAAGCTCAAGAATGAAGTTTAAAATTGGTACTTATCAAGGAATAATGACTATCTTTAAACTTGCGCATTTTTTTAATTTTTTTTATATTCACATTGCTGAAACGTTATAAAAGTAGGATGCATTTGATAGAAAATTTTTTGCTCAATTGAATGGTATTTGTTTTGACCATCTACAATTAATAGCAAGCTCAAGAATAAAGTTTGAAATTGGTACTTATCATGGAATAACGACTATCTTTAAACTTGCGCATTTTTATAATTTTTTTATATTTAAATTGCTGAAACTTTATAAAAGTAGAATGTGTTTAATAAAAAGTATCCTGCTCAATCGAATAGTACTTGCTTCAACTATCTAAAATCAATAGCAAGCTCAAGAATGAAGTTTGAAATTGGTACTTATCAAGGAATAGCGACTATTTTGAAACTTGCGCATTTTTTTAATTTTTTTTATATTTACATTGCTGAGACGTTATAAAAGTAAAATCCATTTGATAGAAAATTTCGTGCTTAATCGAATGGTATTTGCTTCAACTACATACATCTAAGAGCAAGCTCAAGAATGAAGTTTGAATTTGCTACTTATCAAGGAATAACGACTATCTTTAAACTTGCGTATTGTTTGATTTTTTTTATCTTTACATTGTTAAAACGTTATAAATATAATATATTTAATAGAAAATTTCCTGCTTAATCGAATGGTATTTGCGCTAACTATCTACAGCTAATAGCAAACTTAAGAATGAAGTTTGAAATTGGTACTTATCAAGGAATAACGACTATATTTAAACTTGCGAATTTTTTTAATTTTTTTTATATTTACATTGTTGTAACGTTATAAATGTAAGATGTATTTGATAGAAAATATCTTGCTCAATTGAATAATACTTACTTCAGCTATTGTAGATGGCATGCTTGCATCAATAGCAAGTTCAAGAATGAAATTTGAAATTGGTACTTATCAAGAAATAACGACTATTTTTAAACTTGCGCATTTTTTAAATTTTTTTTATATTTACATTGCTAAAACGTTATAAAAAAAGACGTGTTTGATAGAAAATATCCCGCTCAATCGAATAAAGCTTGCTTCAACCATTTAAAATCAATAGCAAGCTCAAGAATGGAGTTTGAAATTGGTACTTATCAAGGAATATCGACTATTTTTAAACTTGCGCATTTTTTTTTATTTTTTTTATATTTACATTGCTGAAACGTTATAAAAGTAAAATTTGTTCGATAGAAAATTTCGTGTTTAATCGAATGGTATTTGCTTCAACCACATACAGCTAAGAGCAAGCTCAAGTATGAAGTTTGAAATTGCTACTTATCAAGGAATAACGACTATTTTTAAACTTGCGCATTTATTTAATTTTTTTTTATATTTACATTGCTGAAACGTTATAAAAGTAAGATATATTTAATAGAAAATTTCCTGCTTAATCGAATGGTATTTGCCTTAACCCTTTACATTTAATAGCAAGCTCAAGAATGAAGTTTAAAACTGGTACTTATCAAGGAATAACGACTATTTTTAAACTTGCGCATTTTTTTGATTTTTTTTATATTTACATTGCTGAAACGTTATAAAAATAAAACACATTTGATAGAAAATTTCCTGCTCAATCAAATGGTATTTGCTTTAACTCTTTACATTTAATAGCAAGCTCAAGAATGAAGTTTGAAATTGGTACTTATCAAGGAATAACAACTATCTTTAAACTTGCGTATTTTTTTGATTTTTTTTATATTTACATTGCTGAAACGTTATAAAAATAAAACACATTTGATAGAAAATTTCCTGCTCAATCAAATGGTATTTGCTTTAACTCTTTACATTTAATAGCAAGCTCAAGAATGAAGTTTGAAATTGGTACTTATCAAGGAATAACGACTATCTATAAACTTGCGTATTTTTTTGAGTTTCTTTATGTTTACATTGCTGAAACATTATAAAACTAAAAAGTGTTTAATAGAAAATATCTTGCTTAATCAAATAGTACTGGCTTGAACCATCTACAATCAATAGAATACTCAAAAATGAAATTTGAAATTGGTATTTATCAAGAAATAACAACTATTTTTAAACTTGCGGATTTTTTTAATTTTTTTTATATTTACATTGCCGAAACGTTATAAAAGTAAGATATATTTTAAAGAAAATTTCCTGCTTAATCGAATGCTATTTGCTTTAACCCTTTACAATTAACAGCAAGCTCAAGAATGAAGTTTGAAGTTGGTACTTATCAAGAAATAACGACTATCTTTAAACTCGAGTATTTTTTTGATTTTTTTTATATTTACATTGCTGAAACGTTATAAAAATAAAATAGATTTGATAGATAATTTTCTGTTTAATTGAATGGTTTTTGTTTCAACCATCTACAATTAATAGCAAGCTCAAGAATAAAGTTTGAAATTGGTATTTATCAAGAAATAACAACTCTTTTTAAAATTGCGCATTTTTTAATTTTTTTTATATTTACATTGCTGAAATGTTATAAAAGTAAGATATATTTGATAGAAAATTTCCTCCTTAATCGAACGGTATTTGCTTTAACCATCTACATTTAATAGCAAGCTTAAGAATGAAGTTTGAAATTGGTATTTATCAAGAAATAAAAACTCTTTTTAAACTTGCGTATTTTTTTGATTTTTTTTTATATTTACATTGCTAGAACGTTACAGAAGTAGGACGTATTTGATAGAAAATTTTCCGCTCAATCGAACGGTACTTGTTTCAACCATCTGTAATTAATAGCAAGCTCAAGAATAAAGTTTAAAATTAGTATTTATCAAGAAATAACAACTTTCTTTAAACTTGCGTATTTTTTTGATTTTTTTAATATATACATTACTGAAACGTTATAAAAAAAAATGTATTTGATAGAAAATTTTCTGCTCAATCAAATGGTATTTGTTTTAACCATCTATAATTAACAGCAAGCTCAAGAATAAAGTTTGAAATTGGTACTTATTAAGAAACAACGACATTTTTAAACTTGCGCATTTTTTTAATTTTTTTTCTTATTTATGTTGCTGAATCGTTATAAAGTAAGATATATTTAATAGAAAATTTTTTGTTTAATCAAATGGTATTTGCCTCAACTATCTACCATTAACAGCAAGCTCAAAAATGAAGTTTCAAATTGGTTCTTATTAAGGAATAACGACTATCTTTAAACTTGCGTATTTTTTTGATTTTTTTTATATTTACATTGCTGAAACGTTAAAAAGATTATATATATTCAATAGAAAATTTTCCGCTTAATCGAATAATATTTGTTTCAACCATCTACAATTAATAGCAAGCTCAAGAATGAAGTTTGAAATTGGTATTTATCAAGAAATAACAACTCTTTTTAAACTTGCGCATTTTTTTGATTTTTTTTATATTTACATTGCTGAAACGTTATAAAAGTAGGATGTATTTGATAGAAAATATCCTGCTCAATCGAATAGTGCTTGCTTCAATCATTTAAAATCAATAGCAAGCACAAGAATGAAGTTTGAAATTGGTACTTATCAATGAATAACGACTATTTTTAAACTTGCGTATTTTTTTAATTTTTTTTTATTTACATTACTGAAACGTTATAAAAGTAAGATCTATTTGGTAGAAAATTTCCTGTTTAATCGAATGGTATTTGCTTCAACTACATGCAGTTAAGAGCAAGCTCAAGAATAAAGTTTGAAATTGGTATTTATCAAGAAATAACAACTCTTTTTAAACTTGCGTATTTTTTGTTTTTTTTTTATATTTGCATTGCCGAAACATTATAAAGCTTAAATGTGTTTGATAGAAAATATCTTGCTTAATCAAATAGTGCTTGCTTCAACCATCCACAATTAACAGCAAGCTCAAAAATGAAGTTTGAAATTGGTACTTATTAAAGAATAACGACTATCTTTAAACTTGCGTATTTTTTTGAGTTTTTTTATATTTACATTGCTGAAACATCATAAAACTTAAATGTGTTTGATAAAAAATATCCTGCTTAATCAAAAGTACTTGCTTCAACCATCTGCAATTAATAGCATACTCAAAAATAAAGTTTGAAATTGGTATTTATCAAGAAATAACTACTCTATTTAAACTTGCGCATTTTTTTAATTTTTTTTATATTTACATTGCTAAAACGTTACAAAAGTAAGATGTATTTGATAGAAAATTTTCTGTTCAATCAAATAGTACTTGTTTCAACCATCTGCAATTAATAGCAAGCTCAAGAATAAAGTTTGAAATTGGTATTTATCAAGAAATAACAACTCTTTTTAAACTTGAGAATTTTTTTGATTTTTTTTATATTTACATTGCTGAAACGTTACAAAGATTAAATTCAGTTGGTAGAAAATTTCCTGTTTAATCGAATGGTATTTGCTTCAACCACATGCAGCTAAGAGCAAGCTCAAGAATGAAGTTTAAAATTGCTACTTATCAAGGAATAACGACTATCTTTAAACTTGCGTATTTTTTTAATTTTTTTTATATTTACATTGCTGAAACATTATAAAAATAAAAAATAATTCATAAAAAATTTCTTGCTTAATCAAATGGTATTCGTTTCAACCATCTACAATTAATAGCAAGCTCAATAATGAAGTTTGAAATTTGTATTTATCAAGAAATAACAACTTTTTTTAAACTTGAGAATTTTTTTGTTTTTTTTTATATTTACATTGCTGAAACGTTATAAAAGTAAGATGTCTTTGATAGAAAATTTTCTGCTTAATCAAATGGTATTTGCCTCAACCATCTGTAATTAATAACAAGCTCAATAATAAAGTTTAAAATTGGTACTTATCAAGGAATAACGACTATCTTTAAACTTGCTCATTTTTTTAATTTTTTTTATATTCACATTCTTAAAACGTTATAAGAGTAAGATGTATTTGATAGAAAATTTCCTGCTCAATAGAATGGTACTTGCTTTAACTATCTTCAATTAATAGCAAGCTCAAGAATAAAGTTTGAAATTGGTACTTATCATGAAATAACGACTATTTTTAAACTTGCGCATTTTTTTAATTTTATTTATATTTACATTGCTGAAACTTTATAAAACTAAAATGTGTTTGTTAAAAATATTCTGTCCAATCGAAAAGTACTTGCTTCAACCATTTAAAATCAATAGCAAGCTCAAAAATGGAGTTTGAAATTGGTACTTATCAAGGAATAACGACTATCTTTAAACTTGCGTATTTTTTTGATTTTTTTAATATTTACATTGCCAAAACGTTATAAAAATAAGATACATTTTAAAGCAAATTTCCTGTTTAACTAAATGGTATTTGTTTCTACCATCTACAATTAATAGCAAGCTCAAGAATAAAGTTTGAAATTGGTATTTATCAAGAAATAACAACTCTTTTTAAACTTGAGAATTTTTTTGATTTTTTTTATATTTACATTGCTGAAACGTTATAAAAATAAAATTTATTTGGTAGAAAATTTCCTGCTTAATCGAATGGTATTTGCTTCAACCACATGCAGCTAAGAGCAAGCTCAAGAATGAAGTTTGAAATTGCTACTTATCAAGGAATAACGACTATCTTTAAACTTGCGTATTTTTTTGATTTTTTTTAAATTTACATTGCTGAAACGTTATACAAATAAAAAATATTTGATAAAAAATTTCTTGCTTAATCAAATGATATTTGCTTCAACCATCTACAATTAATAGCAAGCTCAATAATGAAGTTTGAATTTGGTATTTATCAAGAATTAACAACTTTTTTTAAACTTGAGTATTTTTTTGATTTTTTTTATATTTACATTGCTGAAACGTTACAAAAGTAAGATGTCTTTGATAGAAAATTTCTTGCTTAATCGAATGGTATTTGCTTCAACTATCTGCAATTAATAGCAAGCTCAACAATAAAGTTTAAAGTTGGTACTTATCAAGGAATAACGACTATCTTTAAACTTGCGCATTTTTTTAATTTTTTTTATATTCACATTCTTGAAACGTTATAAAAGTAAGATGTATTTGATAGAAAATTTTCTGCTCAATCGAATGGTACTTGTTTTAACTATCTTCAATTAATAGCAAGCTCAAAAATAAAGTTTGAAATTGGTACTTATCAAGAAATAACGACTATTTTTAAACTTGCGCATTTTTTTAATTTTATTTATATTTACATTGCTGAAACGTTATAAAAAAAAAGATACATTTGATAGAAAATTTTCTGCTTAATCGAATGGTATTTGCTTTAACCATTTACAATTAATAACAAGCTCAAGAATGAAGTTTGAAATTGGTGATTATCAAGGAATAACGACTATTTTTAAACTTGAGCACTTTTTAAATTTTTTTATATTTACATTGCTAAAACGTTATAAAAGTAAAATGTATTTGATAGAAAATTTTCTGCTTAATCGAACCGTATTTGCTTCAACCACATACAGCTAATAGCTAGCTCAAGAATAAAGTTTGAATTTGGTACTTATCAAGGAATAACGACTATCTTTAAACTTGCGCATTTTTTTAAATTTTTTATATTTATATTGCTGAAATGTTATAAAAGTAAAATGAATTTGATAGAAAATTCTCTGCCCAATCAAATGGTCTTTGCTTTTAAGATCTACACTTAATAGCAAACTAAAGAATGAAGTTTGAAATGGGTACTTATCAAGGAATAACAACTATCTTTAAACTTGCGCAATTTTTTAATTTTTTTTATATTTCTATTTTTAAAACGTTATAAGAGTAAAATGTATTTGATAGAAAATTTTCTGCCCAATCAAATGGTATTTGTTTCAGCCACCTATAGTTAATAGCAAGCTCAAGAATAAAGTTTGAATTTGGTACTTATCAAGGAATAACGACTATTTTTAACTTGCGCATTATTTTAATTTTTATTATATTTACAATGCTGAAACATTATAAAACTTAACTGTGTTTGATAGAAAATATCCTGCCTAATCAAATAGTACTTGCTTCAACTATCTACAATTAATAGCATACTCAAAAATGAAGTTTGAAATTGGTACTTATCAAGGAATAACGACTATTTTTAAACTTGCGCATTTTTTTAATTTTTTTTATATTTACATTGCTGAAACTTTATAAAACTAAAATGTGTTTGATAAAAAATATTCTGCCCAATCGAACAGTGCTTGTTTCAACCATTTAAAATCAATAGCAAGCTCAAAAATGAAGTTTGAAATTGGTACTTATCAAGGAATAACGACTATCTTTAAACTTGCGTATTTTTTTTATTTTTTTTATAATTACATTGCTAAAACTTTATAAAACTAAAATGTGTTTGATAGAAAATATCCTGCTTAATCGAATAGTATTTGCTTCAACTATCTACAACCAACAGCAAGCTCAAGAATGAAGTTTGAAATTGGTATTTATCAAGAAATGACGACTCTCTTTAAACTTGCGTATTTTTTTGATTTTTTTTATATTTACATTGTTGAAACGTTATAAAAGTAAAATGTATATGATAGAAAATTTTCTGCTTAATCAAACGGTATTTGCTTCAACCACATACAGCTAATAGCTAGCTCAAGAATAAAGTTTAAATTTGGTACTTATCAAGGAATAACGACTATTTTTAAACTTGCGCATTTTTTTAATTTTTTTATATTTATAATGCTGAAACGTTACAAAAGTAAAATGAATTTGATAGAAAATTTTTTGCCCAATCGAATGGTCTTTGCTTTTACTATCTACAACTAATAGCAAGCTCAAGAATAAAGTTTGAAATTGGTACTTATCAAGGAATAACGACTATCTTTAAACTTGCGAATTTTTTTAATTTTTTTTATATTCACATTTTTGAAACGTTATAAAAGTAAGATGTATTTGATAGAAAATTTCTCGTTCAATCAAATGGTACTTGCTTCAACCATCTTCAATTAATAGCAAGCTCAAGAATAAAGTTTGAAATTGGTATTTATCAAGAAATAACGACTCACTTTAAACTTACGCATTTTTTTGATTTTTTTTATATTTACATTGTTAAAACGTTATAAAGGTAGGATGTACTTAATAGAAAATTTTTTGTTCAATCAAATGGTACTTGTGCCAACCATCTACAATTAATAGCAAGCTCAAGAATAAAGTTTGAAATTGGTACTTATCAAGGAATAACGACTATTTTTGAACTTGCGCATTTTTTTAATTTTTTTATATTTACATTGCTGAAACGTTATAAAAATAAGATATATTTAATAAAAAGTTTTCTGCTTAATCGAATGGTATTTGCTTTAACTATTTACAATTAATAGCAAGGTCAAGAATGAAGTTTGAAATTGGTACTTATCAAGAAATAACGACTATTTTCAAACTTGGGCATTTTTTTAATTTTTTATATATTTACATTGCTAAAACGTTATAAAAGTAAGATGTATTTGATAGAAAATTTCCCGCTTAATCAAACGGTATTTGCTTCAACCACATACAGCTAATAGCTAGCTCAAGAATGAAGTTTGAATTTGGCACTTATCAAGGAATAACGACTATTTTTAAACTTGGTAATTTTTTTGATTTTTTTATAGTTACATTGCTGAAACTTTATAAAACTAGAATGTGTTTGATAGGAAGTATCCTGCTCAATCGAATAGTACTTGCTTCAACCATCTACAATCAATAGCAAGCTCAAGAATGAAGTTTGAAATTGGTATTTATTAAGAAATAACGACTATATTTAAACTTTCAAATTTTTTTAGTTTTTTTTATGTTTACATTATTAAAACGTTATAAAAGTAGGATGTGTTTAATAGAAAAATTTCTGCTGAATCGAATGGTACTTGTTATAATTAATAGCAAGCTCAAGAATGAAGTTTGAAATTGATATTTATCAAAAAATAACGACTCTTTTTAAACTTGGGTATTTTTTGATTTTTTTTATATTTGAATTGCTAAAACGTTAAAAAAGAGGACGTATTTAATAGAAAATTTTCTGCTCAAACAAATGGTGTTTGTTTTAACCATCTACAATTAACAGCGAGCTCAAGAATAAAGTTTGAAATTGGTACTTATCAAGAAATAACGACTATATTTAAACTTGCGTATTTTTTTGATTTTTTTTATATTTACATTGCTGAAACTTTATAAGACTAGAATGTGTTTGATAAGAAATTTTCTGCTTAATTTATCAAGAAATAACGACTTTCTTTAAACTTGGTAATTTTTTTGATTTTTTTTATATTTACATTACTGAAACTTTATAAAACTAGAATGTGTTTGATAGGAAGTATCCTGCTCAATCGAATAGTACTTGCTTCAACCATCTACAATCAATAGCAAGCTCAAGAATGAAGTTTGAAATTGGTATTTATTAAGAAATAACGACTATATTTAAACTTGCAAATTTTTTTAGTTTTTTTTATATTTACATTATTGAAACGTTATAAGAGTAGGATGTATTTAATAGAAAAATTTCTGCTCAATCGAATGGTACTTGCTTCAACCATGTACAATTAATAGCAAGCTCAAGAATGAAGTTTGAAATTGATATTTATCAAAAAATAACGATTCTTTTTAAGCTTGGGTTTTTTTTATATTTAAATTGCTAAAACGTTAAAAAAGAGGACGTATTTGATAGAAAATTTCCTGCTCAAACAAATGGTGTTTGTTTTAACCATCTACAATTTATAGCAAGCTCAAGAATAAAGTTTGAAATTGGTATTTATCAAGAATTAACGACTAATTTTAAACTTGCGCATTTTCTTAATTTTTTTTTATTTACATTGCTAAAGCGTTATAAAGGTAGGATGTATTTTATAGAAAATTATCTGCTCAATCGAATGGTACTTTTTTCAACTATTTACAATTAACAGCAAGCTCAAGAATAAAGTTTGAAATTGGTACTTATTTAGGAATAACGACTATCTTTAAACTTGCGTTTTTTTTTTATTTTTTTTTATATTTACTTTGCTGAAACATTATAAAACTAAAATGTGTTTGATAGAAAATATCCTGGTTAATCAAATGGTAATTGCTTCAACAATCTACAATTAATATCATACTCAAAAATGAAGTTTGAAATTGGTACTTATTAAGGAATAACGACTATCTTTAAACTTGCGTTTTTTTTTTAATTTTTTTTATATTTACATTGCTGAAACATTATAAAACTAAAATGTGTTTGATAGAAAATATCCTGGTTAATCAAATGGTAATTGCTTCAACAATCTACAATTAATATCATACTCAAAAATGAAGTTTGAAATTGGTATTTATCAAGAAATAACGACTCTATTTAAACTTGTGCATTTTTTTAATTTTTTTATATTTATATTGCTGAAATATTATAAAAGTAAAATATATTTGATAGAAAATTTTCTCCATAATCGAATGGTATTTGCTTTAACCATTTACAATTAATAGCAAGCTCAAGAATGAAGTTTGAAATTGGTACTTATCAAGGAATAACGACTATTTTTAAACTTGCGTATTTTTTTAATTTTTTTTATATTTACATTGCTGAAACTTTATAAAACTAGAATGTGTTTGATAGAAAATATCCTGCTCAATCGAATATTACTTGCTTTAACTATTTAAAATTAATAGCAAGCTCAAAAATGAAGTTTAAAGTTGGTACTTATCAAGAAATAACGACTATTTTTAAACTTGCGCATTTTTTAAATTTTTTTTATATTTACATTGCTGAAACGTTATAAAAGTAAAATACAGTTGATAAAAAATTTCCTGCTTAATCGAATGGTACTTGTTTCAACCATCTACAATTAACAGCAAGCTCAAAAATGAAGTTTGAATTTGGTACTTATTTAGGAATAACGACTATCTTTAAACTTGCGTTTTTTTTAATTTTTTTTATATTTACATTGCCGAAACATTATAAAACTAAAATGTGTTTGATAGAAAATATCCTGTTTAATCAAATGGTAATTGCTTCAACAATCTACAATTAATATCATACTCAAAAATGAAGTTTGAAGTTGGTATTTATCAAGAAATAACGACTCTATTTAAACTTGCGAATTTTTTTAATTTTTTTTATATTTATATTGCTGAAACGTTATAAAAGTAAAATATATTGGATAGAAAATTTTCTCCATAATCGAATGGTATTTGCTTTAACTATTTACAGTTAATAGCAAGCTCAAGAATGAAGTTTGAAATTGGTACTTATCAAGGAATAACGACTATTTTTAAACTTGCGCATTTTTTTAATTTTTTTTATAATTACATTGCTGAAACGTTATAAAACTAAAATGTGTTTAATAGAAAATGTCTTGTTCAATCAAATAGTACTTGCTTCAGCTATCTACAATCAATAGCAAGCTCAAGAATGAAGTTTGAAATTGGTATTTATCAAGAAATAACGACTCTTTTTAAACTTGCGTATTTCTTTGATTTTTTTTATATTTACATTGCTGAAACTTTATAAAACTAGAATGTATTTAATAGAAAATATCCTGCTTAATCGAATATTACTTGCTTCAACCATTTAAAATCAATAGCAAGCTCAAGAATGAAGTTTGAAATTGGTACTTATCAAGGAATCACGATTATTTTTAAACTTGCGCATTTTTTTAATTTTTTTTATATTTACATTGCTGAAACGTTATAAAAAAAAACGTGTTTGATAGAAAATATCCTGCTCAATTAAATAGTATTTGCTTCAACCATCTACAGTCAATAGCAAGCTCAAGAATGAAGTTTGAAATTGGTATTTATCAAGAAATAACGACTCTTTTTAAACTTGCGTATTTTTTTGATTTTTTTTATATTTACATTGCTGAAACTTTACAAAACTTGAATGTGTTTAATAGAAAATATTTTGCTTAATCAAATATTACTTGTTTCAACCATTTAAAATCAGTAGCAAGCTCAAGAATATAGTTTGAAGTTGGTACTTGTCAAGGAATAACGACTATTTTTAAACTTGAGCATTTTTTTAATTTTTTTTTTATATTTACATTGCTAAAACGTTATAAAACTAACATGTGTTTGATAGAAAATATCCTGCTTAATCGCATAATACTTGCTTTAGCCATCTACAATCAATAGCAAGCTCAAGAATAAAGTTTGAAATTGGTATTTATCAAGAAATAACGACTCTTTTTAAACTTGCGTATTTTTTTAATTTTTTTTATATTTACATTGCTAAAACGTTATAAAACTAACATGTGTTTGATAGAAAATATCCTGCTCAATCGAATATTACTTGCTCTAACCATTTAAAATCAATAGCAAGCTCAAGAATGAAGTTCAAAATTGGTACTTATCAAGAAATAACGACTATTTTTAAACTTGCGCATTTTTTAAATTTTTTTTATATTTACATTGCTGAAACGTTATAAAAGTAAGATACAGTTAATAAAAAATTTTCTGTTTAATCGAATGGTATTTGCTTCAACCATCTACAATTAACAGCAAGCTCAAAAATGAAGTTTGAAATTGGTACTTATTAAGGAATAACGACTATCTTTAAACTTGCGTTTTTTTTTAATTTTTTTTATATTTACATTGCTGAAACATTATAAAGCTAAAATGTGTTTGATAGAAAATATCCTGGTTAATCAAATGGTACTTGCTTCAGTCATCTACAATTAATAGCATACTCAAAGATGAAGTTTGAAATTGGTATTTATCAAGAAATAACGACTCTATTTAAACTTGCGTATTTTTTTAATTTTTTTTATATTTACATTGTTAAAACGTTACGAAAGTAGAATATATTTGATAGAAAATTTTCTGCTCAATCAAATGGTACTTATTTCAACCATCTGCAATTAATAGCAAGCTTAAGAATAAAGTTTGAAATTGGTATTTATCAAGAAATAACAACTCTCTTTAAACTTGCGTATTTTTTTAATTTTTTTAATATTTACATTGCTAAAACGTTATAAAAATTAAATGTGTTTAATAGAAAATATCTTGCTCAATCGAATAATACTTGCTTCAGCCATCTACAATCAATAGCAAACTCAAGAATAAAGTTTGAAATTGGTATTTATCAAGAAATAACGACTCTATTTAAACTTGCGTATTTTTTTGATTTTTTTTATATTTACATTGCTGAAACTTTACAAAACTAGAATGTGTTAATAGAAAATATTTTGCTTAATCAAATATTACTTGCTTCAACCATTTAAAATCAGTAGCAAGCTCAAGAGTGAAGTTTGAAATTGGTACTTATCAAGGAATAACAACTATTTTTAAACTTGAGAATTTTTTTAATTTTTTTTATATTTACATTGCTGAAACGTTATAAAACTAACATGTGTTTGATAGAAAATATCCTGCTTAATCGCATAATACTTGCTTCAGCCATCTACAATCAATAGCAAGCTCAAGAATAAAGTTTGAAATTGGTATTTATCAAGAAATAACGACTCTTTTTAAACTTGCGTATTTTTTTAATTTTTTTTATATTTACATTGCTGAAACTTTATAAAACTAGAATGTGTTTGATAGAAAATATCCTGCTTAATCGAATATTACTTGCTTTAACCATTTAAAATCAATAGCAAGCTCAAGAATGAAGTTTAAAATTGGTACTTATCAAGAAATAACGACTATTTTTAAACTTGCGCATTTTTTAAATTTTTTTTATATTTACATTGCTGAAACGTTATAAAAGTAAGATATAGTTAATAAAAAATTTTCTGTTTAATCGAATGGTATTTGCTTCAACCATCTACAATTAACAGCAAGCTCAAAAATGAAGTTTGAAATTGGTACTTATTAAGGAATAACGACTATATTTAAACTTGCGTTTTTTTTTAATTTTTTTTATATTTATATTGTTGAAACATTATAAAGCTAAAATGTGTTTGATAGAAAATATCCTGCCTAATCAAATGGTAATTGCTTCAAAAATTTACAATCAATAGCATACTCAAAAATGAAGTTTGAAATTGGTATTTATCAATAAATAACGACTCTATTTAAACTTGCGTATTTTTTATAATTTTTTTTTATATTTACATTGTTAAAACGTTATAAAAGTAGAATATATTTGATTGAAAATTTTCTGCTCAATCGAATGGTACTTGTTTCAACCATCTACAATTAACAGCAAGCTCAAAAATGAAGTTTGAAATTGGTACTTATTTAGGAATAACGACTATCTTTAAACTTGCGTTTTTTTTTAATTTTTTTTATATTTACATTGCTGAAACATTATAAAACTAAAATGTGTTTGATAGAAAATATCCTGTTTAATCAAATGGTAATTGCTTCAACAATCTACAATTAATATCATACTCAAAAATGAAGTTCGAAATTGGTATTTATCAAGAAATAACGACTCTATTTAAACTTGCGAATTTTTTTAATTTTTTTTATAATTACATTGCTGAAACGTTATAAAACTAAAATGTGTTTAATAGAAAATGTCTTGTTCAATCAAATAGTACTTGCTTCAGCCATCTACAATCAATAGCAAGCTCAAGAATGAAGTTTGAAATTGGTATTTATCAAGAAATAACGACTCTTTTTAAACTTGCGTATTTTTTTAATTTTTTTTATATTTACATTGCTGAAACTTTACAAAACTAGAATGTGTTTAATAGAAAATATTTTGCTTAATCAAATATTACTTGTTTCAACCATTTAAAATCAGTAGCAAGCTCAAGAATGAAGTTTGAAGTTGGTACTTATCAAGGAATAACGACTATTTTTAAACTTGCGCATTTTTTTAATTTTTTTTATATTTACATTGCTGAAACTTTATAAGACTAGAATGTGTTTGATAGAAAATATCCTGCTTAATCGAATATTACTTGCTTTAACCATTTAAAATCAATAGCAAGCTCAAGAATTAAATTTAAAATTGGTACTTATCAAGAAATAACGACTATTTTTAAACTTGCGCATTTTTTAAATTTTTTTTATATTTACATTGCTGAAACGTTATAAAAGTAAGATATAGTTAATAAAAAATTTTCTGTTTAATCGAATGGTATTTGCTTCAACCATCTACAATTAACAGCAAGCTCAAAAATGAAGTTTGAAATTGGTACTTATTAAGGAATAACGACTATCTTTAAACTTGCGTTTTTTTTTAATTTTTTTTATATTTATATTGTTGAAACATTATAAAGCTAAAATGTGTTTGATAGAAAATATCCTGCCTAATCAAATGGTAATTGCTTCAAAAATTTACAATCAATAGCATACTCAAAAATGAAGTTTGAAATTGGTATTTATCAATAAATAACGACTCTATTTAAACTTGCGTATTTTTTATAATTTTTTTTTATATTTACATTGTTAAAACGTTATAAAAGTAGAATATATTTGATTGAAAATTTTCTGCTCAATCGAATGGTACTTGTTTCAACCATCTACAATTAACAGCAAGCTCAAAAATGAAGTTTGAAATTGGTACTTATTTAGGAATAACGACTATCTTTAAACTTGCGTTTTTTTTTAATTTTTTTTATATTTACATTGCTGAAACATTATAAAACTAAAATGTGTTTGATAGAAAATATCCTGTTTAATCAAATGGTAATTGCTTCAACAATCTACAATTAATATCATACTCAAAAATGAAGTTTGAAATTGGTATTTATCAAGAAATAACGACTCTATTTAAACTTGCGAATTTTTTTAATTTTTTTTATATTTATATTGCTGAAACGTTATAAAAGTAAAATATATTTGATAGAAAATTTCCTGCTTAATCGAATGGTATTTGCTTTAACTATTTACAATTAATAGCAAGCTCAAGAATGAAGTTTGAAATTGGTACTTATCAAGGAATAACGACTATTTTTAAACTTGCGCATTTTTTTTAATTTTTTTTATAATTACATTGCTGAAACGTTATAAAACTAAAATGTGTTTAATAGAAAATGTCTTGTTCAATCAAATAGTACTTGCTTCAGCCATCTACAATCAATAGCAAGCTCAAGAATGAAGTTTGAAATTGGTATTTATCAAGAAATAACGACTCTTTTTAAACTTGCGTATTTCTTTGATTTTTTTTATATTTACATTGCTGAAACTTTATAAAACTAGAATGTGTTTAATAGAAAATATCCTGCTTAATCGAATATTACTTGCTTCAACCATTTAAAATCAATAGCAAGCTCAAGAATAAAGTTTGAAATTGGTACTTATCAAGGAATAACGACTATTTTTAAACTTGCGCATTTTTTTAATTTTTTTTATAATTACATTGCTGAAACGTTATAAAAGTAAGATATAGTTGATAAAAAATTTCCTGCCTAATCGAGTGGTATTTGCTTCAACAATCTACAATTAACAGCAAGCTCAAAAATGAAGTTTGAAATTGGTACTTATTAAGAAATAACGACTATCTTTAAACTTGCGTATTTTTTTAATTTTTTTTTATATTTACATTGCTGAAACATTATAAAACTAAAATGTGTTTGATAGAAAATATCCTGGTTAATCAAATGGTACTTGCTTCAGTCATCTACAATTAATATCATACTCAAAAATGAAGTTTGAAATTGGTACTAATTAAGGAATAACGACTATCTTTAAACTTGCGTTTTTTTTTAATTCTTTTTATATTTACATTGCTGAAACATTATAAAACTAAAATGTGTTTGATAGAAAATATCCTGGTTAATCAAATGGTAATTGCTTCAACAATCTACAATTAATATCATACTCAAAAATGAAGTTTGAAATTGGTATTTATCAAGAAATAACGACTCTATTTAAACTTGCGCATTTTTTTAATTTTTTTTATATTTACATTGCTGAAACGTTATAAAAGTAAAATATATTTGATAGAAAAGCTTCTGATTAATCGAATGGTATTTGCTCTAACCACCTACAATTAATAACAAGCTCAAAAGTAAAGTTTGAAATTGGTACTTATCAAGGAATAACGACTATTTTTAAACTTGCATATTTTTTTAATTTTTTTTATAATTACATTGCTGAAACGTTATAAAACTAAAATGCGTTTGATAGAAAATGTCTTGTACAATCAAATAGTACTTGCTTCAGCCATCTACAATCAATAGCAAGCTCAAGAATGAAGTTTGAAATTGGTATTTATCAAGAAATAACGACTCTTTTTAAACTTGCGTATTTTTTTGATTTTTTCTATATTTACATTGCTGAAACTTTATAAAACTAGAATGTGTTTAATAGAAAATATCCTGCTCAATCGAATATTACTTGCTTCAACCATTTAAAATCAATAGCAAGCTCAAGAATGAAGTTTGAAATTGGTACTTATCAAGGAATAACGACTGTTTTTAAACTTGCGCATTTTTTTAATTTTTTTTATATTTACATTGCTGAAACGTTATAAAAGTAAAATTTATTTGATAGAAAATTTCCTGCTTAATCGAATGGTATTTGCTTCAACCACATACAGCTAAGAGCAAGCTCAAGAATGAAGTTTAAATTTGCTACTTATCAAGAAATATCGACTATCTATAAACTTGCGTATTTTTTTGATTTTTTTAATAATTACATTGTTGAAACGTTATAAAAATTAAATGTGTTTAATAGAAAATTTCCTGCTCAATCGAATAATACTTGCTTCAGCCATCTACAATCAATAGCAAGTTCAAGAATGAAGTTTGAAATTGGCATTTATCAAGAAATAACGACTCTTTTTAAACTTGCGGATTGTTTTGATTTTTTTTATATTTACATTGCTAAAACTTTACAAAACTAGAATGTGTTCAATAGGAAATATCTTGCTTAATCAAATACTACTTGCTTCAACCATTTAAAATCAGCAGCAAGCTCAAGAATGAAGTTTGAAGTTGGTACTTATCAAGGAATAACGACTATTTTTAAACTTGCGCATTTTTTTAATTTTTTTTATATTTATATTGCTGAAACGTTATAAAACTAAAATGTGTTTGATAGAAAATATCCTGCTTAATCGCATAATACTTGCTTCAGCCATCTACAATCAATAGCAAGCTCCAGAATGAAGTTTGAAGTTAGTATTTATCAAGAAATAACGACTCTTTTTAAACTTGCGTATTTTTTTAATTTTTTTTATATTTACATTGCTGAAACTTTATAAAACTAGAATGTGTTTGATAGAAAATATCCTGCTTAATCGAATATTACTTGCTTTAACCATTTAGGATCAATAGCAAGCTCAAGAATGAAGTTTAAAATTGGTACTTATCAAGAAATAACGACTATTTTTAAACTTGCGCATTTTTTTAATTTTTTTTATATTTACATTGCTGAAACGTTATAAAAGTAAGATGTATTTGATAGAAAAATTTCTGCTCAATCGAATAGTACTTGCTTCAACTATTTAAAATTAATAGCAAGCTCAAGAATGAAGTTTGAAATTGGTACTTATCAAGGAATAACGACTATTTTTAAACTTGCGCATTTTTTTAATTTTTTTTATTTTTACATTACTAAAACGTTATAAAAGTAAGATATATTTGATAGAAAATTTCCTGCTCAATCGAATGGTACTTGTCTCAACCTTCTGCAATTAATAGCAAGCTAAAGAATAAAGTTTGAAATTGGTATTTATCAAGAAATAACGACTCTCTTTAAACTTGCGAATTTTTTTGATTTTTTTTATATTTACATTGTCGAAACGTTATAAGGGTAGAATGTATTTAATGAAAAATTTTCTGCTCAATCGAATGGTACTTGTGCCAACCATCTACAATTAATAGCAAGCTCAATAATAAAGTTTGAAATTGGTACTTATCAAGAAATAACGACTATTTTTAAACTTGGGTATTTTTTTAATTTTTTTTATATTTACATTGCTGAAACGTTATAAAAGTAAGATATATTTGATAGAAAATTTCTTGCTTAATCAAATAGTGTTTGTTTCAACCTTCTGCAATTAATAGCAAGCTCAAGAATATAGTTTGAAGTTGGTATTTATCAAGAAATAACGACTCTCTTTAAACTTGCAAATTTTTTTGATTTTTTTTATATTTACATTGTCGAAACGTTATAAAAGTAAAATGTATTTATTAAAAAATTTTCTGCTCAATCGAATGGTACTTGCGCCAACCATCTACAATTAATAGCAAGCTCAAGAATAAAGTTTGAAATTGGTACTTATCAAGGAATAACGACTATCTTTGAACTTGCGCATTTTTTTAATTTTTTTTATATCTACATTGCTAAAACGTTATAAAAGTAAAACGTATTTGATAGAAAATTTCCTGCTTAATCAAACGGTATTTGCGTTAACTACATACAGCTAATAGCAAGCTCAAGAATGAAGTTTGAAATTGGTACTTATCAAGGAATAACGACTATCTTTAAACTTGCGTATTTTTTTGATTTTTTTTATATTTACTTTGCTAAAACTTAATAAAACTAAAATGGGTTTAACAGAAAATATCCTGCTTAATTAAATAGTTTTTGCTTCAACCATCTACAGTCAATAGCAAGCTCAAGGATGAAGTTTAAAATTGGTACTTATCAAGGAATAACGACTATCTTTAAACTTGCGTATTTTTTTAATTTTTTTTATATTTACATTGTTGAAACTTTATAAAACTAAAATGTGTTTGATAGAAAATATTCTGCTCAATCGAATACTACTTGCTTCAACTATTTAAAATTAATAGCAAGCTCAAGAATGAAGTTTGAAATTGGTACTTATCAAGGAATAACGACTATTTTTAAACTTGCGTATTTTTTTATTTTTTTTTATATTTACATTGTTCAAACGTTATAAAAGTAAGATATATTTGATAGAAAAATTCCTGCTCAATCGAATGGTACTTGTTTCAACCTTCTACAATTAATAGCAAGCTCAAGAATATAGTTTGAAGTTGGTATTTATCAAGAAATAACGACTCTCTTTAAACTTGCAAATTTTTTTGATTTTTTTTATATTTACATTGTCGA
Organism: Tribolium confusum; assembly: GCA_029207805.1. Taxonomy (NCBI): domain Eukaryota; kingdom Metazoa; phylum Arthropoda; class Insecta; order Coleoptera; family Tenebrionidae; genus Tribolium; species Tribolium confusum. Next base: position 104,786 of record JALGAY010000034.1, on the reverse strand, counting down.
ATCGTTATAAAAGTAAAATGTATTTATTAAAAAATTTTCTGCTCAATCGAATGGTACTTGCGCCAACCATCTACAATTAATAGCAAGCTCAAGAATAAAGTTTGAAATTGGTACTTATCAAGGAATAACGACTATCTTTGAACTTGCGCATTTTTTTAATTTTTTTTATATCTACATTGCTAAAACGTTATAAAAGTAAAACGTATTTGATAGAAAATTTCCTGCTTAATCAAACGGTATTTGCGTTAACTACATACAGCTAATAGCAAGCTCAAGAATGAAGTTTGAAATTGGTACTTATCAAGGAATAACGACTATCTTTAAACTTGCGTATTTTTTTGATTTTTTTTATATTTACTTTGCTAAAACTTAATAAAACTAAAATGGATTTAACAGAAAATATCCTGCTTAATTAAATAGTTTTTGCTTCAACCATCTACAGTCAATAGCAAGCTCAAGGATGAAGTTTAAAATTGGTACTTATCAAGGAATAACGACTATCTTTAAACTTGCGTATTTTTTTAATTTTTTTTATATTTACATTGTTGAAACTTTATAAAACTAAAATGTGTTTGATAGAAAATATTCTGCTCAATCGAATACTACTTGCTTCAACTATTTAAAATTAATAGCAAGCTCAAGAATGAAGTTTGAAATTGGTACTTATCAAGGAATAACGACTATTTTTAAACTTGCGTATTTTTTTATTTTTTTTTATATTTACATTGTTCAAACGTTATAAAAGTAAGATATATTTGATAGAAAAATTCCTGCTCAATCGAATGGTACTTGTTTCAACCTTCTACAATTAATAGCAAGCTCAAGAATATAGTTTGAAGTTGGTATTTATCAAGAAATAACGACTCTCTTTAAACTTGCAAATTTTTTTGATTTTTTTTATATTTACATTGTCGAATCGTTATAAAAGTAAAATGTATTTATTAAAAAATTTTCTGCTCAATCGAATGGTACTTGCGCCAACCATCTACAATTAATAGCAAGCTCAAGAATAAAGTTTGAAATTGGTACTTATCAAGGAATAACGACTATCTTTGAACTTGCGCATTTTTTTAATTTTTTTTATATCTACATTGCTAAAACGTTATAAAAGTAAAACGTATTTGATAGAAAATTTCCTGTTTAATCAAACGGTATTTGCTTTAACTACATACAGCTAATAGCAAGCTCAAGAATGAAGTTTGAAATTGGTACTTATCAAGGAATAACGACTATCTTTAAACTTGCGTATTTTTTTGATTTTTTTTATATTTACTTTGCTGAAACTTTATAAAACTAAAATGGGTTTAACAGAAAATATCCTGCTTAATTAAATAGTTTTTGCTTCAACCATCTACAGTCAATGGCAAGCTCAAGGATAAAGTTTGAAATTGGTACTTATCAAGGAATAACGACTATCTTTAAACTTGCGTATTTTTTTAATTTTTTTTATATTTACATTGTTGAAACTTTATAAAACTAAAATGTGTTTGATAGAAAATATTCTGCTCAATCGAATACTACTTGCTTCAACTATTTAAAATTAATAGCAAGCTCAAAAATAAAGTTTGAAATTTGTACTTATCAAGGAATAACGACTATCTTTGAACTTGCGAATTTTTTTAATTTTTTTTATATTTACATTGCTAAAACGTTATAAAAGTAAGACGTATTTGATAGAAAATTTCCTGCTTAATCGAACAGTATTTGCTCTAACTACATACAGCTAATAGCAAGCTCAAGAATGAAGTTTGAAATTGGTACTTATCAAGGAATAACGACTATCTTTAATCTTGCGTATTTTTTTAATTTTTTTAATATTTACATTGCTGAAACGTTATAAAAAGAAAATGTATTTGACAGAAAATTTCCTGCTCAATCGAATGGTTTTTGTTTCAACCTTCTGCAATTAATAGCAAGCTCAAGAATAAAGTTTGAAATTGGTACTTATCAAGAAATAACGACTATTTTTAAACTTGGGTATTTTTTTAATTTTTTTTATATTTACATTGCTGAAACGTTATAAAAGTAAGATATATTTGATAGAAAATTTCTTGCTTAATCAAATGGTGTTTGTTTCAACCTTCTGCAGTTAATAGCAAGCTCAAGAATAAAGTTTGAAATTGGTACTTATCAAGGAATAACGACTATCTTTGAACTTGCAAATTTTTTTGATTTTTTTTATGTTTACATTGTCGAAACGTTATAAAAGTAGAATGTATTTAATAGAAAATTTTCTGCTCAATCGAATGGTACTTGTGCCAACCATCTACAATTAATAGCAAGCTCAAGAATAAAGTTTGAAATTGGTTTTTATCAAAAAATAACGACTATCTTTAAACTTGCGCATTTTTTTAATTTTTTTTATTTACATTGCTGAAACGTTAAAAAACATGTATTTGATAAAAAATTTTATGCTTAATCGAGTGGTGTTTGTTTCAACCATCTACAGTTAACAGCAAGCTTAAGAATGAAGTTTGAAATTGGTACTTATCAAGGAATAACGACTACTTTTAAACTTGCGAATTTTTTTAATTTTTTTTATATTTACATTGCTGAGACGTTATAAAAATTAAATGTATTCAATGGGAAATTTTTTGCTTAATCGAACGGTATTTACTTCAACTATCTACAATTAATAGCAAGCTCAAGAATAAAGTTTGAAATTGGTACTTATCAAGGAATAACGACTATCTTTAAACTTGCGAATTTTTTTGATTTTTTTTATATTCCCATTGTTGAAACGTTATAAAAGTAGAATGTCTTCAATAGAAAGTTTCCTGCTCAATTGAATGGTGCTTGCCTCAACCATCTACAATTAATAGCAAGCTCAAGAATGAAGTTTGAAATTGGTACTTATCAAGGAATAACGACTTTTTTTAAACTTGAATATTTTTTTAATTTTTTTTATATTTACATTGCTGAAACATTATAAAAAAAGATGTATTTGATAGAAAATTTTTTGCTCAATCAAATGGTATTTGCTTCAACCATCTACAGTTAATAGCAAGCTCAAGAATGAAGTTTGAAATTGGTGTTTATCAAGAAATAACAACTCTCTTTAAACTTGCGCATTTTTTTAATTTTTTTTATATTTACATTGCTGAGACGTTATAAAAATAAAATGTATTTAATGGGAAATTTCTTGCTTAATCGAACGGTATTTACTTCAACTATCTACAATTAATAGCAAGCTCAAGAATAAAGTTTGAAATTGGTACTTATCAAGGAATAACGACTATCTTTAAACTTGCGAATTTTTTTGATTTTTTTTATATTCACATTGCTGAAACGTTATAAAAGTAAAATGTCTTCAATAGAAAGTTTCCTGCTCAATTGAATGGTGCTTGTTTCAACCATCTACAAATAATAGCAAACACAAAAATAAAGTTTGAAGTTGGTACTTAACAAGAAATAACGACTATTTTTAAACTTGGGCATTTTTTTATTTTTTTTTATATTTACATTGTTGAAACGTTATAAAAGTAGAACGTTTTTAAAAGAAAATTTTCTGCTCAATTGAATGGTGCTTGTTTCAACTATCTACAATTAATAGCAAGCTCAAGAATAAAGTTTGAGATTGGTACTTATCAAGAAATAACAACTATCTTTAAACTTGCGCATTTTTTTAATTTTTTTTATTTACATTGCTGAAACGTTAAAAACGTAGAATTTATTTGATAGAAAATTTTCTGTTTAATCGAATGGTGCTTGTTTCAACCATCTACAATTAATAGCAAGCTCAAAAATAAAGTTTGAATTTGGTACTTATCAAGGAATAACAACTATATTTAAACTTGCGTATTTTTTTGATTTTTTTATATTTACATTGCTAAAACTCTATAAAACTAAAATGTGTTTGATAGAAAATATCCTGCTTAATCGCATAATACTTGTCTTAACTATCTAAAATTAATAGCAAGCTCAAGAATGAAGTATGAAATTGGTATTTATCAAGAAATAACGACTCTTTTTAAACTTGCGTATTTTTTTGTTTTTTTTTATATTTACATTGCTAAAACTCTATAAAACTAAAATGTGTTTAATAGAAAATATTTTGCTCAATCGAATAGTATTTGCTTCAACCATTTACAATCAATAGCAAACTCAAGAATAAAGTTTGAAATTGGTACTTATCAAGGAATAACGACTATCTTTAAACTTGCGCATTTTTTTAATTTTTTTTATATTTACATTGCTGAAACGTTATAAAAGTAAGATGTATTCGATAAAAAATTTCTTGCTTAATCAAACGGTATTAGCCTTAACTACATACAGCTAATAGCAAGCTCAAGAATAAAGTTTGAAATTGGTACTTATCAAGGAATAACGACTATCTTTAAACTTGCAAATTTTTTTGATTTTTTTTATATTTACATTGCTGAAACGTTATAAAAATAAAATATATTTGATAGAAAATTTCTTGCTTAATTGAACGGTATTTGCTTCAAGCCTATACAATTAATAGCAAGCTCAAGAATTAAGTTTGAAATTGGTATTTATCAAGAAATAACGACTCTTTTTAAACTTGCGAATTTTTTTAATTTTTTTTATATTTACATTGCTGAAGCTTTATAAAACTAGAATGCGTTTAATAGAAATTGTTCTGCTCAATCGAATAGTACTTGCTTCAACCATTTAAAAGCAATAGCAAGCTCAAGAATAAAGTTTAAAATTGGTACTTATCAAGGAATAACGACTATTTTTAAATTTGCGAATTTTTTTAATTTTTTTTATATTTACATTGCTGAACAATATAAAAGTAAGATACATTTAATAGAAATTTTTTCGCTTAATCGAATGGTATTTGCTTCAACCATCTACAATTAACAGCAAGCTCAAAAATGAAGTTTGAAATTGGTACTTATTAAGGAATAACGACTATCTTTAAACTTGCGTATTTTTTTAATTTTTTTTTTATTTACATTGCTGAAACATTATAAAACTAAAATGTGTTTGATAGAAAATATCCTGCTTAATCAAATAGTGTTTGCTTCAACCATCTACAATCAATAGTATACTCAAAAATAAAGTTTGAAATTGGTATTTATCAAGGAATAACGACTATCGTTAAACTTGCAAATTTTTTTGATTTTTTTTATATTTACATTGTTGAAACGTTATAAAAATAAGATATATCTGATAGAAAATTTTCTGCTTAATTGAATGGTATTTGTTTTAACCATCTAGAATTAACAGCAAGCTCAAAAATTAAGTTTGAAATTGGTACTTATCAAAGAATAACAACTATCTTTAAACTTTCGTATTTTTTTCATTTTTTTTATATTTACAATGCTGAAACTTTATAAAACTAAAATGTTTTCATAGAAAATGTCCTGCTCAATCAAATAATACTTGTTTTAATTATCTACAATCAATAGCAAGCTCAGGAATGAAGTTTGAAATTGGTATTTACCAAGAAATAACAACTCTTTTTAAACTTGCGTATTTTTTTGATTTTTTTTATATTTACATTGCTGAAACGTTATAAAAGTAAGATGTGTTTGATAGAAAATTTTCTGCTCAATCGAATGGTACTTATGTCGACCATCTACAATTAATAGCAAGCTCAAGAATATAGTTTGAAATTGGTACTTATCAAGGAATAACAACTATCTTTAAACTTGCGCATTTTTTTAATTTTTTTTATATTTACATTGCTAAAACTCTATAAAACTAAAATGTGTTTAATAGAAAATATCCTGCTCAAGCGAATAGTATTTGCTTCAACCATTTGCAATCAATAGCAAGCTAAAGAATGAAGTTTGAAATTGGTATTTATCAAGAAATAACGACTCTTTTTAAACTTGCGCATTTTTTTAATTTTTTTTATGTTTTCATTGCTGAAACGTTATAAAAATAAAATGTATTTGATAGGAAATTTTCTGCTCAATCGAATGGTATTTGCTTTAACCATCTACAATTAATAGCAAGCTCAAGAATGAAGTTTGAAATTGGTATTTATCAAGAAATAACCACTCTTTTTAAACTTGCGTATTTCTTTTTTATATTTACATTGCTGAAACTTTATAAAACTAAAATGTGTTTGATAGAAAATATCCTGCTTAATCAAATAGTGTTTGCTTCAACCATCTACAATCAATAGTATACTCAAAAATAAAGTTTGAAATTGGTATTTATCAAGGAATAACGACTATCGTTAAACTTGCAAATTTTTTTGATTTTTTTTATATTTACATTGTTGAAACGTTATAAAAATAAGATATATCTGATAGAAAATTTTCTGCTTAATTGAATGGTATTTGTTTTAACCATCTAGAATTAACAGCAAGCTCAAAAATTAAGTTTGAAATTGGTACTTATCAAAGAATAACAACTATCTTAAAACTTTCGTATTTTTTTCATTTTTTTTATATTTACAATGCTGAAACTTTATAAAACTAAAATGTTTTCATAGAAAATGTCCTGCTCAATCAAATAATACTTGTTTTAATTATCTACAATCAATAGCAAGCTCAGGAATGAAGTTTGAAATTGGTATTTACCAAGAAATAACAACTCTTTTTAAACTTGCGTATTTTTTTGATTTTTTTTATATTTACATTGCTGAAACGTTATAAAAGTAAGATGTGTTTGATAGAAAATTTTCTGCTCAATCGAATGGTACTTATGTCGACCATCTACAATTAATAGCAAGCTCAAGAATATAGTTTGAAATTGGTACTTATCAAGGAATAACAACTATCTTTAAACTTGCGCATTTTTTTAATTTTTTTTATATTTACATTGCTAAAACTCTATAAAACTAAAATGTGTTTAATAGAAAATATCCTGCTCAAGCGAATAGTATTTGCTTCAACCATTTGCAATCAATAGCAAGCTAAAGAATGAAGTTTGAAATTGGTATTTATCAAGAAATAACGACTCTTTTTAAACTTGCGCATTTTTTTAATTTTTTTTATGTTTTCATTGCTGAAACGTTATAAAAATAAAATGTATTTGATAGGAAATTTTCTGCTCAATCGAATGGTATTTGCTTTAACCATCTACAATTAATAGCAAGCTCAAGAATGAAGTTTGAAATTGGTATTTATCAAGAAATAACCACTCTTTTTAAACTTGCGTATTTCTTTTTTATATTTACATTGCTGAAACTTTATAAAACTAAAATGTGTTTGATAGAAAATATCCCGCTCAATCGAATAATACTTGTTTTAACCATCTACAATCAATAGCAAGCTCAAGAATGAAGTTTGAAATTGGTATTTATCAAGAAATAACAACTCTCTTTAAACTTGAGTATTTTTTTGATTTTTTTTATATTTACATTGCTAAAACTATAAAACTAAAATGTGTTTAATAGAAAATATTTTGCTCAATCGAATAGTATTTGCTTCAACCATTTACAATCAATAGCAGGCTCAAGAATGAAGTTTGAAATTGGTATTTATCAAGAAATAACGATTCTTTTTAAACTTGCGCAATTTTTTAATTTTATTTATGTTTTTATTGCTGAAACGTTATAAAAGTAAAATGTATTTGATAGAAAATTTTCTGCTTAATCGAACGGTATTTGCCTTAACCACCTGCAATCAATAACAAGCTCAAGAATGAAGTTTGAAATTGGTACTTATCAAGGAATAACGACTATCTTTAAACTTGCGCATTTTTTTAATTTTTTTATATTTAAATTGCTAAAACGTTATAAAAGTAAGATGTATTTGATAGAAAATTTCTTGCTTTATCGAATGATATTTGCCTTAACCATCTACAATTAATAGCAAGCTCAGGAATAAAGTTTGAAATTGGTACTTATTAAGGAATAACGACTTTCTTTAAACTTGCGAATTTTTTTAATTTTTTTATATTTAAATTGCTAAAACGTTATGAAAGTAAGATGTATTTGATAGGAAATTTTCTGCTTAATCGAACGGTACTAGTTTTGACCATCTTCGATTAATAGCAAGCTCAAGAATAAAGTTTGAAATTGGTACTTATCAAGGAATAATGACTATCTTTAAACTTGCGCATTTTTTTAATTTTTTTATATTTAAATTGCTAAAACGTTATAAAAGTAAGATGTATTTAATAGAAAATTTTCTGCCTAATCGAATGGTATTTGCCCCAACTATCTACAGTTAATAACAAGCTCAAGAATGAAGTTTAAACTTGGTACTTATCAAGGTATAACGACTATTTTTAAACTTGCGTATTTTTCTGATTTTTTTTATATTTATTTTGCTGAAACTTTATAAAACTAAAATGTGTTTGATAGAAAATATTCTGCTTAATCAAATAGTATTTGCTTCAACCATCTACAATCAATAGTATACTCAAAAATAAAGTTTGAATTTGGTATTTATCAAGGAATAACTACTATTTTTAAACTTGCAAATTTTTTTGATTTTTTTTATATTTACATTGTTGAAACGTTATAAAAATAAGATATATCTGATAGAAAATTTTCTGCTTAATTGAATGGTATTTGTCTCAACCATCTAGAATTAACAGCAAGCTCAAAAATTAAGTTTGAAATTGGTACTTATTAAGGAATAACGACTATCTTTAAACTTGCGTATTTTTTTGATTTTTTTTTTATTTACATTGCTAACTAGAATGTGATTGATAGAAAATATCTTGATAGCTTAATCAAATAGTACTTGCTTCAACCATCTACAATTAATAGCATACTCAAAAATGAAGTTTGGAATTGGTATTTATCAAGAAATAACGACACTATTTAAACTTGAGTATTTTTTTAATTTTTTTTATATTTACATTGTTGAAACGTTATAAAAATAAGATGTATTTGATTGGAAATTTCCTTCCCAATCGAATGGTACTTGCTTCAACTATCTGCAATTAACAGCAAGCTCAAGAATAAAGTTTGAAATTGGTATTTATCAAGAAATAACAACTCTCTTTAAACTTGCGTATTTTTTTGATTTTTTTAATAATTACATTGCTGAAACGTTATAAAAAAAAGATGTATTTGATAGAAAATTTTCTGCTCAATCAAATGGTATTTGTTGCAACCATCTATAATTAGCAAGCTCAAGAATGAAGTTTGAAATTAGTACTTATTAAGGAATAACGACTATTTTTAAACTTGCGTATTTTTTTGAGTTTCTTTATGTTTACATTGCTGAAACTTTATAAAACTAAAATGTGTTTGATAGAAAATATTCTGCTCAATTAAATAGTACTTGCCTCAACCATCTACAATCAATAGCAAGCTCAAGAATGAAGTTTGAAATTGGTATTTATCAAGAAATAACGACTCTCTTTAAACTTGCGTATTTTTTTGATTTTTTTTATATTTACATTGTTGAAACGTTATAAAGCTAAAATGTGTTTGATAGAAAATATCCTGCTCAATCGAATAATATCTGCTACAGCCATCTACAATCAATAGCAAGCTCAAGAATGAAGTTTGAAATTGGTATTTATCAAGAAATAACAATTCTTTTTAAACTTGCGTATTTAATTGTTTTTTTTTATATTTACATTTCTGAAACTTTATAAAACTAGAATGTGTTTGATAGAAAATATTTTGCTCAATTGAATAGTACTTGCTTCAATCATTTAAAATTAATAGTAAGCTCAAGAATGAAGTTTGAAATTGGTACTTATCAAGGAATAACGACTATTTTTAAACTTGCGCATTTTTTTAATTTTTTTTATATTTACATTGCTGAAACGTTATAAAAGTAAAATGTAATTGATAGAAAAATTCCTGCTTAATCAAACGGTATTTGCTTCAACCATCTATAGTTAATAGCAAGCTCAAGAATAAAGTTTGAAATTGGTATTTATCAAGAAATAACGACTCTCTTTAAACTTGCGTATTTTTTTGATTTTTTTTATATTTACATTATTGAAACGTTATAAAAGTTAGATGTATTTAATAGGAAATTTTCTGCTCAATCGAATTGTACTTGTGTCAACCATCTACAATTAACAGAAAGCTCAACAATAAAGTTTGAAATTGGTACTTATCAAGGAATAACGACTATCTTTAAACTTGCGAATTTTTTTAATTTTTTTTATATTTACATTGCTGAAACTTTATAAAGCTAAAATGTGTTTGATAAAAAATATCCTGCTCAATCGAACAGTACTTGCTTTAACCATCTACAATCAATAGCAAGCTCAAGAATAAAGTTTGAAATTGGTATTTATCAAGAAATAACAACTCTCTTTAAACTTGCGAATTTTTTTGATTTTTTTTATATTTACATTGCTGAAACGTAATGAAAGTAGGATATATTTAATAGGAAATTTCCTGCTCAATCGAATGGTACTTGTGCCAACCATCTACAATTAATAGCAAGCTCAAGAATGAAGTTTGAATTTGGTACTTATCAAGGAATAACGACTATCTTTAAACTTGCGCATTGTTTTAATTTTTTTATATATAAATTGCTAAAACGTTATAAAAGTAAGATGTGTTTAATAGAAAATTTTTTGCTTAATCGAATGGTATTTGCTTTAACCATCTACAATCAATAGCAAGCTCAAGAATGAAGTTTGAAATTGTTACTTATCAAGGAATAACGACTATCTTTAAACTTGCAAATTTTTTTGATTTTTTATATATTTACATTGCAGAAACTTTATAAAACTAAAATGTGTTTGATAGAAAATATCTTGCTCAATCGAATAGTACTTGCTTTAACCATCTGCAATCAATATCAAGCTCAAGAATAAAGTTTGAAATTGGTATTTATCAAGAAATAACGACTCTCTTTAAACTTGCGTATTTTTTTGATTTTTTTTATATTTACATTGCTAAAACGTTATAAAAATAGAATGTATTTGATAGAGAATTTTCTGTTTAATCGAATGGTACTTGTTTTAACTATCTACAATTAATAGCAAGCTCAAGAATAAAGTTTGAAGTTGGTACTTATCAAGGAATAACGACAATCTTTAAACTTGCGAATTTTTTTAATTTTTTGTAAATTTACATTGCTAAGACGTTATGAAGGTAGGATGTATTTGATAAGAAATTTTCTGCTTAATCGAACGGTATTTGCTTCAACTATCTACAATTAACAGCAAGCTCTAGAATGAAGTTTGAAATTGGTACTTATCAAAGAATAACAACTATCTTTAAACTTGCGTATTTTTTTGATTTTTTTTATATTTACAATGCTGAAACTTTATAAAACTAAAATGTGTTTGATAGAAGATATCCTGCTCAATCGCATAATATTTGTTTTAACCATCGACAATTGATAGCAAGCTCAAGAAGGAAGTTTGAAATTGGTATTCATCAAGAAATAACAACTCTCTTTAAACTTGCGTATTTTTTTGATTTTTTCTATATTTACATTGCTAAGACGTTATAAAGGTAGAATGTATTTAATAGGAAATTTTCTGCTTAATTGAACGGTACCTGTTTTAACCATCTACAATTAACAGCAAGCTCAAGAATAAAGTTTAAAATTGGTACTTATCAAGGAATAACGACTTTCTTTAAACTTGCGCATTGTTTTAATTTTTTTATATATAAATTGCTAAAACGTTATAAAAGTAAGATGTATTTAATAGAAAATTTTTTGCTTAATCGAATGGTATTTGCTTTAACCATCTACAATCAATAGCAAGCTCAAGAATAAAGTTTGAAATTGGTACTTATCAAAGAATAACGACTATCTTTAAACTTGCGCATTTTTTTAATTTTTTTTTATTTACATTGCTGAAACGTTATAAAGATAAGATGTATTTGATAGAAAATTTTTTGCTCAATTAAACGGAATTCGCTTCAACTATCTACAATTAATAGCAAGCTTAAGAATGAAGTTTGAAATTGGTATTTATCAAGAAATAACGACTCTTTTTAAACTTGCGTATTTTTTTGATTTTTTTTATATTTACATTGCTAAAACTTTATAAAACTAAAATGTGTTTGATAGAAAATATTCTGCTCAATCGAATAATACTTGCTTCAACTATTTATAATCAATAGTAAGCTCAAGAATAAAGTTTGAAATTGGTACTTATCAAGGAATAACGACTATCTCTAAACTTGCACATTTTTTTAATTTTTTTTTATTTACATTGCTGAAACGTGTAAAGAGTAGAATGTATTTGATAGGAAATTTTCTGCTTAATCGAATAATACTTGTTTTAACCATCTACAATCAACAGCAAGCTCAAGAATGAAGTTTGAAATTGGTATTTATCAAGAAATAACAACTCATAACAAGAAATTAAACTTGCGTATTTTTTTGATTTTTTTTAAATTTACATTGCTGAAACGTTATAAAAGTAAGATGTATTTGATAGAAAATTTTCTGCTCAATCGAACGGTACTTGTGCCGACCATCTACAATTAATAGCAAGCTTAAGAATATAGTTTGAAATTGGTACTTATCAAGGAATAACAACTATCTTTAAACTTGCGTATTTTTTTGATTTTTTTTATATTTACATTGCCAAAACTCTATAAAACTAAAATGTGTTTAATAGAAAATATCCTGCTCAATCGAATAGTATTTGCTTTAACCATTTACAATTAATAGCAAGCTCAAGACTGAAGTTTGAAATTGGTATTTATCAAGAAATAACCACTCTTTTTAAACTTGCGCATTTTTTTAATTTTTTTTATGTTTTCATTGCTGAAACGTTATAAAAGTAAAATGTATTTGATAGGAAATTTTCTGCTCAATCGAATGGTTTTTGCTTTAACCATCTACAATCAATAGCAAGCTCAAGAATGAAGTTTGAAGTTGGTACTTATCAAGGAATTACGACTATCTTTAAACTTGCAAATTTTTTTAATTTTTTCTATATTTACATTGTTGAAACGTTATAAAGATAAAATGTATTTGAAAGGAAATTTTTTGCTTAATCAAACAGTATTTGCCTTAAGCATCTACAATCAATAGCAAGCTCAAGAATAAAGTTTGAAATTGGTACTTATCAAGGAATAACGACTATCTTTAAACTTGCGAATTTTTTTAATTTTTTCTATATTTACATTGCTGAAACGTTATAAAGATAAAATGTATTTGAAAGGAAATTTTTTGCTTAATCAAATGGTATTTGCCCCCACTATTTACAGTTAACAGCAAGCTCAAGTATAAAGTTTAAAGTTGGTACTTATCAAGGAATAACGACTATCTTTAAACTTGCGCATTTTTTTAATTTTTTTTTTATTTACATTGCTGAAACGTTATAAAGATAAGATGTATTTGATAGAAAATTTTTTGCTCAATTAAACGGAATTTGCTTCAACTATCTACAATTAATAGCAAGCTTAAAAATGAAGTTTGAAATTGGTACTTATCAAGAAATAACGACTATATTTAAACTTGCAAATTTTTTTAATTTTTTTTATATTTACACTGTTGAAACGTTATAAAAATAAAATGCATTTGATAGAAAATTTTTTGCTCAATTGAATGATATTTATTTCAATCATCTGCAATTAATAGGAAGCTCAAGAATGAAGTTTGAAGTTGGTACTTATCAAGGAATAACGACTATCTTTAAACTTGCAAATTTTTTTGATTTTTTATATATTTACATTGCAGAAATTTTATAAAACTAAAATGTGTTTGATAGAAAATATTCTGCTCAATCGAATAGTACTTGCTTCAACCATCTACAATCAATATCAAGCTCAAGAATAAAGTTTGAAATTGGTATTTATCAAGAAATAACGACTCTCTTTAAACTTGCGTATTTTTTTGATTTTTTTTATATTTACATTGCTAAAACGTTATAAAAGTAAAATCTATTTGACAGAAAATATCCTGCTCAATTGAATGAACTATCTACAATTAATAGTAAGCTTAAGAATAAAGTTTGAAGTTGGTATTTATCAAGGAATAACGACTATCTTTAAACTTGCAAAATTTTTTATTTTTTTTTATATTTACATTGCTAAGATGTTATAAAGGTAGGATGTGTTTGATAGGAAATTTTCTGCTTAATCGAACGGTATTTGCTTCAACCATCTACAATTAATACCAAGCTCAAGGATAAAGTTTCAAATTGGTACTTATCAAGAAATAACGACTATCTTTAAACTTGCAAATTTTTTTAATTTTTTTTATATTTACATTGCTGAAACGTTATAAAGATAGAATGTATTTGATAGGAAATTTTTTGCTTTATTAAATGGTATTTGCCCCAACTATTTACAGTTAATAGCAAGCTCAAGAATGAAGTTTAAAGTTGGTACTTATCAAGGAATAACGACTATCTTTAAACTTGCGCATTTTTTTAATTTTTTTTATATTTACATTGCTGAAACGTTATAAAGATAGAATGTGTTTCCTGTTTAATAAATGGTATTTGTTTCAACTATCTACAATTATTAGCAAGCTCAAGAATGAAGTTTGAAATTGGTATTTATCAAGAAATAACGACTCTTTTTAAACTTGCGTATTTTTTTGATTTTTTTTTATTTACATTGCTGAAACTTTATAAAACTAAAATGTGTTTGATAGAAAATATTCTGCTTAATCAAATAATATTTGCTTCAACTATTTACAATCAATAGCAAGCTCAAGAATGAAGTTTGAAATTGGTACTTATCAAGGAATAACGACTATTTTTAAACTTGCGCATTTTTTTGATTAAATTTTTTGTTCAATTAAATGGTATTTGTTTCAACCATCTACAATTAATGGCAAGCTCAAGAATGAAGATTGAAATTGGTATTTATCAAGAATTAACGACTCTCTTTAAACTTGCCTATTTTTTTGATTTTTTTTATATTTAAATTGCTAAAACGTTATAAAAGTAGAATGTATTTGATAGGAAATTTTCTGCTCAATCGAATGGTATTTGTTTTAACCATCTACAATCAATAGCAAGCTCAAGAATGAAGTTTGAAATTGGTACTTATTGGGGAATAACGACTATCTTTAAACTTGCAAATTTTTTTAATTTTTACTATATTTTCATTGCTGAAACGTTATAAAAATAAAATGTATTTGAAAGGAAATTTTTTGCTTAATCAAACAGTATTCGCCTTAAGTATCTATAATCAATAGCAAGCTCAAAAATGAAGTTTGAAATTGGTACTTATCAAGGAATAACGACTATCTTTAAACTTGCGAATTTTTTTATTTTTTTTATATTTTCATTGCTAAAACGTTATAAAAGTAGAATGTATTTGATAGGAAACTTCCTGCTCAATCGAACGGTACTTGCTTTAACCATCTACATTTGATAGAAAGCTCAAGAATAAAGTTTGAAATTGGTACTTATCAAGGAATAACGACTCACTTTAAACTTGCGTATTTTTTTGATTTTTTTTATATTTACAGTGCTAAGACGTTATGAAGGTAGAATGTATTTAATAGGAAATTTTCTGCTTAATTAAATGGTACTTGTTTTAACTATCTACAATTAATAGCAAGCTCAAGAATAAAGTTTAAAATTGGTACTTATCAAGGAATAACGACTATCTTTAAACTTGCGCATTTTTTTAATTTTTTTATATTTAAATTGCTAAAACGTTATAAAAGTAAGATGTATTTGATAGAAAATTTTTTGCTTAATCGAATGGTATTTGCTTTAACCATCTACAGTCAATAGCAGGCTCAAGAATGAAGTTTGAAATTGGTACTTATCAAGGAATAACGACTATCTTTAAACTTGCGAATTTTTTTAATTTTTTCTATAATTACATTGCTGAAACGTTATAAAGATAGAATGTATGTGATAGGAAATTTTTTGGTTAATCAAATGGTATTTGCCCCAACTATTTACAATTAATAGCAAGCTCAAGAATAAAGTTTAAAGTTGGTACTTAACAAGAAAAAACGACTATCTTTAAACTTGCGCATTTTTTTAATTTTTTTTATATTTACGTTGCTGAAACGTTATAAAGATAAGATGTATTTGATAGAAAATTTTTTCTTCAAATAAACGGTATTTGCTTCAACTATTTACAATTAATAGCAAGCTCAAGAATGAAGTTTGAAATTGGTACTTATCAAGGAATAACGACAATCTTTAAACTTGCGCATTTTTTTGATTTTTTTTATATTTACATTGCTGAAACGTTATAAAGATAAAATGAATTTGATAGAAAATTTCCTGCTCAATTAAATGGTATTTGTTTCAACTATCGACAATTATTAGCAAGCTAAAGAATGAAGTTTGAAATTGGTATTTATCAAGAAATAACGACTCTTTTTAAACTTGCGTATTTTTTTGATTTTTTTTTATATTTACATTGCTGAAACTTTATGAAACTAAAATGTGCTTGATAGAAAATATTCTGCTCAATTAAATAGTATTTGCTTCAACTATTTACAATCAATACCAAGCTCAAGAATAAAGTTTGAAATTGGTACTTATCAAGGAATAACGACTATCTCTAAACTTGCGCATTTTTTTAATTTTTTTTATATTTACATTGCTAAAACGTTATAAAAATAGGATGTATTTGATAGAAAATTTCCGGTTTAACAAATGGTATTTGTTTCTACTATCTACAAGTATTAGCAAGCTCAAGAATGAAGTTTGAAATTGGTACTTATCAAGGAATAACGACTATCTTTAAACTTGCGCATTTTTTTAATTTTTTTTATATTTACAATGTTGAAACGTTATAAAGATAAAATGTATTTGATAGAAAATTTCCTGCTCAATTAAATGGTATTTGTTTCAACTATCTACAGTTATTAGCAAGCTCAAGAATGAAGTTTGAAATTGGTATTTATCAAGAAATAACGACTCTTTTTAAACTTGCGTATTTTTTGATTTTTTTTTATTTACATTGCTGAAACTTTATAAAACTAGAATGTGTTGGATAGAAAATATTTTGCTCAATCGAATAATACTTGCTGCAACTATTTACAATCAATAGCAAGCTCAAGAATGAAGTTTGAAATTGGTACTTATCAAGGAATAACGACTATCTTTAAACTTGCGCATTTTTTTGATTTTTTTTATATATACATTGCTTAAACGTTATAAAAATAAAATGTATTTGATAGAAAATTTTCTGCTCAAGTAAACGGTATTTGTTTCAACCATCTTCAATCAATAGCAAGCTCAAGAATAAAGTTTGAAATTGGTACTTATCAAGGAATAACGACTATCTCTAAACTTGCGCATTTTTTTAATTTTTTTTATTTACATTGCTGAAACGTTAAAAAAGTAGGATGCATTTAATAGAAAATTTTCTGCTCAATCGAATGGTACTTGCTTCAACCATTTACTAGTAATAGCAAGCTCAAGAATGAAGTTTGAACTTGGTACTTATCAAGGAATAACGACTATCTTTAAACTTGCAAATTTTTTTAATTTTTTTTATATTTACATTGCTAAGACGTTATAAAAGTAAAATGTATCTGATAGAAAATTTTCTGCTCAATCGAATGGTATTTGTGTCAACCATCTACAATTAATAGCAAGCTTAAGACTATAGTTTGAAAATGGTACTTATCAAGGAATAACAACTATCTTTAAACTTGCGAATTTTTTTAATTTTTTTTTAATTTTCATAGCCAAAACGTTTTAAAGATAGAATGTATTTGATAGAAATTTTCTTGCTTAATCGAACGGTGTTTGCTTTAAGCATCTACAACTAACAGCAAGCTCAAGAATGAAGTTTGAAATTTGTATTTATCAAGGAATAACGACTATCTTTAACCTTGCGCATTTTTTTAATTTTTTTATATTTACATTGCTGAAACGTTATAAAGATAAAATGAGTTTGAAAGGAAATTTTTTGCTTAATTAAACAGTATTTGCCTTAAGTATCTACAATCAATAGCAAGCTCAAGAATGAAGTTTGAAATTGGTACTTATCAAGGAATAACGACTATCTTTAAACTTGCGCATTTTTTTAATTTTTTTATATTTAATTTGCTAAAACGTTATAAAAGTAAAAAGTATTTGATAGGAAATTTCCTGCTCAATCGAATGGTACTTGTTTTAACTATCTGCGATTAATAGCAAGCTCAAGAATAAAGTTTGAAATTGGTACTTATCAAGAAATAACGACTATCTTTAAACTTGCGCATTTTTTTAATTTTTTTTATATATTTATTGCTGAAACGTTATAAAAGTAAAATGTATTTGATAGAAAATTTTCTGCTCAATCGAATGGTACTTGTTTTAACTATCTGCGATTAATAGCAAGCTCAAGAATAAAGTTTGAAATGGGTACTTATCATAAAATAACGACTATCTTTAAACTTGCGCATTTTTTTAATTTTTTTATATTTAAATTGCTAAAACGTTATAAAAGTAAAACGTATTTGATAGAAAATTTTCTGCTTAATCGAACGGTATTTGCCTCAACTATCTACAGTCAATAGCAAGCTCAAGAATGAAGTTTTAAATTGGTACTTATCAAGAAATAACGACTCTCTTTAAACTTGCAAATTTTTTTAATTTTTTTTATATATACATTGTTGAAACGTTATAAAAGTAAGATGCGTTTAATAGAAAATTTTGTGTTCAACTGAACGATATTTGTTTCAACCATCTGCAATTAATAGCAAGCTCAAAAATGAAGTTTGAAATTGGTACTTATCAAGGAATAACGACTATCTTTAAACTTGCGTATTTTTTTGATTTTTTTTATATTTACATTGCTGAAACTTTATAAAACTAAAATGTGTTTGATAGAAAATATTCTGCTTAATCGAACAATTCTTGCTTTAACCATCTACAATCAATAGCAAGCTCAAGAATGAAGTTTGAAATTGGTATTTATCAAGAAATAACAACTCTCTTTAAACTTGCAAATTTTTTTGATTTTTTTATATTTACATTGCTGAAACGTAATAAAAATAGTATATATTCAACAGAAAATTTTCTGTTCAATCGAATAATACTTGTGTCAACCATCTACAATCAATAGCAAGCTCAAGAATGAAGTTTGAAATTGGTACTTATCAAGGAATAACGACTATCTTTAAACTTGCGCATTTTTTTGATTTTTTTTTATATTTATATTGTTTAAACGTTATAAAAATTAAATGTATTTGATAAGAAATTTTCTACTTAATAGAATGGTACTTACCGCAACCATCTACAATTAATAGCAAGCTCAAAAATAAAGTTTGAAATTGGTACTTAACAAGAAATAAGGACTATTTTTAAACTAGCGTATTTTTTTAATTTTTTTTATATTTACATTGCTGAAACATTATAAAAAAAATGTATTTGATAGAAAATTTTTTGTTTAAATAAATGCTATTTGTTTCAACTATCTACAATTATTAGCAAACTCAAGAATAAAGTTTGAAATTGGTATTTATCAAGAAATAACAACTCTTTTTAAACTTGCGTATTTTTTTGATTTTTTTTATATTTACATTGCTGAATCTTTATTAAACTAAAACGTGTTTGATAGAAATTATTCTGCTCAATCGAATAGTACTTGCTTCAACTATTTACAATCAATATCAAGCTCAAGAATAAAGTTTGAAATTGGTACTTATCAAGGAATAACGACTATCTCTAAACTTGCGCATTTTTTTAATTTTTTTTTATTTACATTGCTGAAACGTTTAAAAAGTAAAATGTATTTGATAGAAAATTTTTTGCTCAATCGAATGGTACTTGTTTCAACCATCTACAAATAATAGCAAGCTCAAGAATGAAGTTTGAAATTGGTACTTATCAAGGAATAACGACTATCTTTAAACTTGCAAATTTTTTTAATTTTTTTTATATTTACATTGCTAAGACGTTATCAAAGTAGGATGTATTTGATAGGAAATTTTCTGCTTAATCGAATAATATTTGCTTCAACCATTTACAATTAATACCAAGCTCAAGAATGAAGTTTGAAATTGATATTTAACAAGAAATAACGACTATTTTTAAACTTGCGCATTTTTTTAATTTTTTATATTTAAATTGCTAAAACGTTATAAAAGTAAGATGTATTTGATAGGAAATTTTTTGCTTAATTGAATGGTATTTGCCTTAACCATCTACAATTAACAGCAAGCTCAAGAATAAAGTTTGAATATGGTACTTATCAAGGAATAACGATTATGTTTAAACTTGCGAATTTTTTTAATTTTTTTTATATTTTCATTGCTAAAACGTTATAAAAATAAAATGTATTTGATTGGAAATTTCCTGCTTAATCGAATAGTACTTGATTTAACCATCTACGATTAATAGCAAGCTCAAGAATAAAGTTTGAAATTGGTACTTATCAAGGAATAACGACTATTTTTAAACTTGCAAATTTTTTTAATTTTTTTTATATTTTCATTGCTGAAAGGTTATAAAAATAAAATGTATTTGATAGGAAATTTTTCGCTCAATCGAATTATATTTGTTTTAACCATCTACAGTTAATAGCAAGCTCAAGATTAAAGTTTGAAATTGGTACTTATCTAGGAATAACGACTTTCTTTAAACTTGCGCATTTTTTTAATTTTTTGATGTTTAAATTGCTAAAACGTTATAAAAGTAAAATGTATTTGATAGAAAATTTTTTGCTTAATTGCATGGTATTTGCCCCAACTATCTACAGTTAATAGCAAGCACAAATATGAAGTTTAAACTTGGTACTTATCAAGGAATAACGACTATCTTTAAACTTGCGTAATTTTTTGATTTTTTCTATATTTACATTGCTAAAACTTTATAAAACTTAAAATGTGTTTAATAGAAAATATCCTGCTTAATCGAACAATATTTGCTTCAACCATCTACAATCAATAGCAAGCTCAAGAATGAAGTTTGAAATTGGTATTTATCAAGAAATAACAACTCTCTTTAAACTTGCGAATTTTTTTGATTTTTTTTATATTTACATTGCTGAAACGTAACAAAAGTAGAAAATATTTAATAGGAAATTTCTTGCTCAATCGAATGGTACTTGTGCCGACCATCTAAAATTAATATCAAGCTCAAGAATAAAGTTTGAAGTTGGTACTTATCAAAGAATAACGACTATCTTTAAACTTGCAAATTTTTTTGATTTTTTATATATTTACATTGCAGAAACTTTATAAAACTAAAATGTGTTTGATAAAAAATATCCTGTTCAATCCAATAGTACTTGCTTCAACCATCTACAATCAATATCAAGCTCAAGAATGAAGTTTGAAATTGGTATTTATCAAGAAATAACGACTCTCTTTAAACTTGCGTATTTTTTTGATTTTTTTTATATTTACATTGCTAAAACGTTATAAAAATAAAATTTAATTGATAGAAAATTTTTTGCTTAATTGATTGGTACTTGTTCTAACCATTCACAGTTAATAGCAAGCTTAAGACCGAAGATTGAAATTGGTACTTATCAAGGAATTACGACTATTTTTAAACTTGCGCAATTTTTTAATTTTTTTTATATTTTGCATTGCTAAAACGTTATAAAGATAAGATGTATTTAATAAAAAATTTTCTGCTCAATTAAATAGTATTTTTTCAACTATTTACAATTAATAGCAAGCTCAAGAATGAAGTTTGAAATTGGTACTTATCAAGGAATAACGACTATCTTTAAACTTGCGAATTTTTTTAATTTTTTTTATATTTTCATAGCCGAAACGTTATTAAGATAGAATGTGTTTGATAGAAAATTTCCTGTTCAATCGAATGGTACTTGCCTTAACCATCTACAATTAATAGCAAGCTTAAGAATAAAGTTTGAAATTGGTACTTATCAAGAAATAACGACTATCTTTAAACTTGCGCATTTTTTTAATTTTTTTATATTTAAATTGCTAAAACGTTATAAAAGTAAAATGTATTTGATAGAAAATTTCCTGCTTAATCAAATGGTATTTGCTTTAACCATCTACAGTTAATAGCAAGCTCAAGAATAAAGTTTGAAATTGGTACTTATCAAGGAATAACGACTATCTTTAAACTTGCGCATTTTTTTAATTTTTTTATATTTAAATTGTTAAACGTTATAAAAGTAAGATGTATTTGATAGAAAATTTTCTGCTTAATCGAATGGTATTTGCCCCAACTATCTACAGTTAATAGCAAACTTAAGAATGAAGTTTAAACATGGTACTTATCAAGGAATAACGACTATCTTTAAACTTGCGTATTTTTTTTTTATTTTTTTTATATTTATTTTGCTGAAACTTCATAAAACTAAAATTTGTTTGATAAAAAATATCCTGCTCAATTTAACAGTATTTGCCTCAACTATCTACAGTCAATAGCAAGCTCAAGAATGTACTTTGAAGTTGGTATTTATCAAGAAATAACAACTTTCTTTAAACTTGCGAATTTTTTTGATTTTTTTTATATTTACATTGCTGAAACGTAATGAAAGTGAGATATATTTAATAGGAAATTTCCTGCTCAATCGAGTGGTATTTGCGTCAACTATCTACAATTAATAGCAAGCTCAAGAATAAAGTTTGAAGTTGGTACTGTGATGAACGCGGTATTTATAAACTTTATTTATTAATAATCGGGCAAGAAAGTAATTTCAAATTAGAAATTTATTAGATAAATTTTATCACGATCGATTTGTTTCCGGTGAAAATTAAAAGAAACAACCAAATTTAGATTTAGTTTAAATTCACACGTGTTTTGTAAATATTGAAATGTTTAGAAAACGATCGTTCCCACGA
Source organism: Tribolium confusum (assembly GCA_029207805.1). Taxonomy (NCBI): domain Eukaryota; kingdom Metazoa; phylum Arthropoda; class Insecta; order Coleoptera; family Tenebrionidae; genus Tribolium; species Tribolium confusum. Next base: position 82,275 of record JALGAY010000034.1, on the reverse strand, counting down.
AATTCTTCCGAGAACTTTAAGTGATTACAAATTGCAAAGCCATGTTTTAAAAGGGCCACATGGTAACGGGGGATGTTTCAAGCGGTATGAATAGCGTTATCGCCACACACCAAGCTAGTCGTTCAGAGAAATATTGCACACCACATAAAAATACAAATAATCCTATTATTGTTTAATGTTAATGAAGAAATCAAAACTATAATTTTATAATCAATTAATAGTCCTATTTTAAAAATACTTATTAATTCGTAGCTGAAAGATAATTATAAATTTAATGAAGATTCACAATTTGAGAAATAAATTCGGTCAGAGGCACAAAATTTGTAGTTATTAGATGCATAATAAACTTTCAATAATTTAAATTAAAAAAAAAAGGAGCTACACTCATAGCATAATACTTTTAAATTAACGCAAATCTGCTAATTTGTCAAAATCACTATTCTAAATATTTACAAATATATTGGCCGACTGTAACAGGAAATCTGGAATTTAAATTTGTCAAAGATAAAGCTGGCGGTCAAGTGGTTTCTTAAAAGAAGACACGCCCTAACACCAAGCGCTGGAAGAATACCGAAAATAACTTGCACATGTGGTCAGTTAGAAAAGTTTTAGTAAAATTATTAAATTGTTGCTAAATACAAAAGATCCAGTACAAAACGATTATTTTAGAAAAACGCGTGAAATTTTCTGAGCATTTTGATATAAAATTTAACCCTAATTTAGGCGGGGGCAACCGTGAAATTGCATGTAAACAATTTAAATTATTTAAACTCATTGTAAACCAATTTGGTACGACACAATGGTTGCCAATTACTAACATAGTGATAGAAAGAAAAGTAGATGGAAATTCGTAAATTTTTCGAATAAATTCGAAAAAATCGTACGAAGATAATACTGGTGGCGACACCAAGTGGAGGGTAGTACCGCGACATTACAGTTTTCTTTCCGAATTTAATTCTACATTTCCATAAAATTTAAACAAACGAAATTTGTTGCTGCATGTATTTGCCACAATAATGTTTAAAAACAAGTTCAGACAAAACGGCAACAAACTTTGGAGTTTAATTTCTCTTTCAGGTAAATAGGGGTTGATTCGACATTGTGATTGTATTATATTCGGTCATCAAAGAAATTTATAAATTGTATGTTAAATAATATAGGGAAAAATCGAATCAAAAATACCCTTACTAGTAAATAATATTTTGTTTAGGAGGGTTAAACGAGGGTTGATCTTAATGCCAAAACGTTTAAGAGTCAAATTTGCATAATCATACATATGTGGAAAGAGAGTACCAGAGGGGGTGGTTCAGGGAGCGTCCCTATTTCATAAAAACAGATTTCGCGTGGATTTTCGGCAGTCGATTCTTGACGGTCTTTCGAGATAGTTAATTTTCGAATTATTCTCTTTGTTTAAATTTATTTAATTTAACAAAGTCCAATTTCAACCCTTTGGGTTTATTTTAAAATTTAATATTATTTCATCATCAAATATTTTTTTGATTTCGTGCTAGTGTGAAGGAGTAATAATATTTTTTTTATTTAATAATTTAAATTAAATTGTGACGGTTTGTGTTAAAAGAAAAACCAACCAACTTGGCAATTTAACCACAAGGGCTCCCAGAACAATCAAAGGGATTAATTTTCTAGGTAAGCCCACAAAGGGTTTTCTATCTATTTATTATTTGAATTAATTAATTTTATACGAAGATTTTATTTAATTTAATCCGAGTTTCTTCAAATCATTTGATTAAATTTACACTATTTAATCTTCATCGTGACCACAAATTTATTTAAATCATTTTATTGAAATTTATTAATTGTATTACTTTTAATTTGGTTTTGGAAATTTCATTTTCAAAAATAATTTTAGCTTAATTGGTTTAAAATAAATATTCAGAATTTAGAAAAGTTAATTATAAATAAAATTTTGGTGAAAAATGCAACAACTTGCGGTCACTTTTGAAATGAATTTTAACTTGTATTCTTTCTTTATTTTGCTCGATCTGGATGTGACTATCAACCCAAATAATTAAAATCTAAGATATCTATCATCAATCTATTACAAAAAGGGTTCTCAACAATTACGTCAAATGGTCACTTCAAATCAGTGCAAAGTTTTGTTGTTACAAAATCCCGTGAGGTTGAATTTGCTGCATATTTTGAAATTAGGGTAGCGTAGGGTTGTTTCTCTCTCGCGTCGTGTTAGGCGAGATTACACCTGAAATTATAGGCTCGTTTGTCGGCCATCTTCGAAGAGGAAAGTCGTGGTTCCCGGGAACCCTTTCTTCCAACTTTACCGGATCTAATTCACTGTGTCAGGTCGTAGCTTCCGACAGTTGAACTTAGACTGGACGTAGTAGACCCGTTCCAACGGCATATACGTATATGCAGGCTATTACGAGACAAACGAGAAAAAATAACCATCCTGGTTACCTGTAATAAACTGGTATCGTGAAAGGGTGAAGTTCTGAAAAGTCTTTGTCCAAGCTCGTGACCGAAATTTGTGAGAGAAATGATTCCTACAGTAATTCAGTTTATTTTGCAAAGATTTGTATATCCTGGTTTTGCTCGGATTTTGCAAGAGGTGTTTAGGCACCTGACTTTTACCAGGGTCGGTGGGCGGCGATAGGGCGAAATAGTAATTGCGATGCACGTATAAAAAAAAAAAGAGAGCCGTGAGCATGTAACCCGCTAACTCAGGTACAAGAGTAGCTTATCAAACGTATTATTAAACATTGCCTTGAAATTATAAATCTGAGCAAATATAAATTGGAATTTAGGGTAGATATACAACACAGAATTAGAACCATTGAAACAGAAAGCGTAAATTCTAAATAATAATGTTAATAATAAATTTATTTATTACTTAAAATCCGCGACTAGAGGTTTATAAAATTATAGTCTCAAATTTGAACAGATTTGTGGTTACAGATGTTAAAAATTTGACTAAATAATATAAATGAAAACTTGAATAAATGGCAAATTTGGATTAACCCTCAAAATTCTTGTATTGTTGTAAAAAACATTTGGAAGATATGTAATAAATTTTGTTTTGAAGAAATTTGACTTTTAATTTCTTCCCCCACGCGTTTGACACTACTTTGAATTCGAATTTGAGTTACCACTTATCCCTTCTGTTCTTACAGAAAGGGTTAAATTAATTATCACTATGAGAGTGATTACTCTAGACGATTAAACACAACGTAGGCGAGCCGAATTAAACCGAAATGGCTTAAAATTTAAAAGAAAATATTTAATATTTAATTTTGGTTATTATTTAACACCTTTCCTCAACGACGATCTCATTACATAAAAATTTTTGGTGCCGTGACCAGGATTCAAAGTCATAAAGTGTCATTTCCGAGGGGAAAAATAGTCAAAAAAAAGATACTGCTGGGTTATTTAATTTTCTAGGATCCCAATTTTTACTCGGTTCGATACCCGAAATTGAAGGTTGTCGACGTCATGGAGAACAACAAAAATAATCCTGGAAGCTCCGGAACAGCATCAGAAGAAATGCCAGTTTGGTTCATCCGCTGGTTGAACGCGCAGCAGCCAACCTTTTCAATGCCGTCAGCACCGACGCCGCCAGCGACGCAACACCCAGCTGTTCCTATACCGGCAGTACCGAGGACCAGAGCTACCGCCAACAACGACGGTTGGGAAATAACGCTGATGCCAAGCAGCAGCCTGGGAATTTCTCAACCAGAATCCGTCGCACAACCTGTCATCCAAACACCGGAGAGTTCCACATCATCAGCAGGAACCTCGGCAGGAACATCAGCAGGAACTTCAGTGGATTTAACACTCACCGACAATGTGGCCGCGCTTTCCGGGGTACTTCGAAACCTGTTGGACCGTCCACTTCCTGCACCCGAACGACCTTCTTTCGAAGGACTGAGGAGACAAAATCCAATGAAATTTGTGAGAGCCGTGGAAGAATACGGTCGTTCTTTCGGGTTAGATTCTCACCGACTTCTGGGAGTGGCGATTGATTGCCTCAAAGGGAATGCCAAACATTGGACCGGGATTTACCGAGAAAATTGGCATGTCTACGAGGATTTCAAGCGAGACTTCCTCAAGACGTTCTGGTCAGCCAAGCGACAGCGGGATATTCGTTTCCAGATTGCTACAGGGCGTTACGACGACACAAAGGGGACAATGTTGTCGCACTTTACCTACTTCGTGGACATGGCAAAGATGCTGACGACGCCTCTGTCGGAGGAAGTTTTACTTGATGAATTAATTAGACATTTTCCAGAAAACGTCCAGTCTTTGTGGATTCTACAAAAAATCAACACAATCACTGAGGCTGCGGAATTCCTATCAGGTCAGGAAATTCCAGGGCAAAATCCGGGGGTCAAAGAAACTACCTCTAGAGACAAGGGCCGTGTTGCCAACCACCGCCACCAGACCAACAAGGGGGCAAAGCACTCGAGACCGTACGACAGCCGTTTCGAGGGGACTAGACAACCAGTTCCAGGAGACCGAAACGTGGAAAAGCGATTTTCTGGAAACTCAGGTCAATCGACTTCGGCAAACAGATTTGCAACGAATCGATTCCAACGACGTCCGGAAAACAATCAATGGCGTCACGCCCAACATCACAACAACGTGAGGCCGCAGAATGACACACACCGTCCAAAGGATTCGGGAAACGGGGGCGGAGTACAAAACGGGGCCTAATGTACTCCCAACAGCGCGAAGGCCCTCAAAGCGACGATAATCAGGAGAGGAGACAAGAAAGAAAACGGAAACGTTCTCTTTCAGCACATCAAACAGAGAAAAAACTAGATGCTCAACGAGCATCTCAGGTAACAAAAAACATCGGTTCTCTAATTAAATCGAATGTTACAGGTAATCAGACAAACAAGAAAAGGGTTATACCAGAAATGAGCATCCAAATCGGACAACAGTCAATCGTAGCGTTATTAGACACCGGAAGTGAAGTCAGCTGTATCTCGGAAGAAGTTTGGTCAAAGCTAATTACAACCGGAAACAAACCTCCAACATTACCTGTTACGTCAATCCATCTTCGCGGAGCCATCGGACAACAAAGCTGCCAAGTCATCATCCAATGTTTCTTGGAGATAATAATCGACGAACACGCTTATACTGTCGTGGCGTTAGTCGTGAAAAATTTAATTAAATCTGCAATTTTGGGAGCGGATTGGCTGAATGAACAGCGTGCTGTTATTGATTTTGATAACAACAAAGTCATTTTGAAAGGGGAAACGGGAAATCACATTTTTTCTTTCAAAAACACCGTGGAATTTCAATCTGAGCCAGAAGATTACGTAGAGGAGCTCATCGGACATATCGAAACAAACACTCCAACTACAAATCATAGAAACGAGAACTATTTAGAGCCAATCAACGCACTTCATGAAAAAGTTGACTCTCTCAAAATTTCTGAAACATCAAAAACAAGGTTGAAACACCTGCTGCAAGATTACAGGTGTGTATTTAGTTCACGTCCAGGACTAACACAGAAATACACGCATGAAATAAAATTACACGACAAAACTCCATTCTTAAAAAGGCCGTACCCAGTGCCTTTCGCTCTTCGTCCTGCCGTTGATACGACAATTCAGGAAATGTTAGATTTGGGAGTCATAAAGCGGGAAGCTTCACCATATGCGAGCCCAATGACAGTAGTGAAAAAGAAAGATGGATCGGTGAGAATTTGTCTCGATGCTAGGATGATCAATTCAAAAATGGTTGCTGATTGCGAATCTCCACCCGCAGCCGATGAATTATTACGCCGACTTTATGGGACTCGATTCATGTCTACCATCGATTTAAGGTCTTCGTATTGGCAAATTCCTTTGTCGCCAGAAAGCAGACAGTACACTGCGTTTTTATACAAGGGCCGAAGTTACACATACCAAGTTCTACCGTTTGGACTGAAAACTGCCGTGGGGTCATTTAGTCGCGCAATGGACGTAGTTTTGGGCACAGAAGTTCGCGAATTTGTCGTAAATTACATTGACGACTTATTAGTGGCTTCCAAAAATCTAGACGAGCACTTAGAACACCTTCGACAAGTGTTTGAAAAATTGAAACAGGCCAGCATGACGGTAAATCTTGAGAAATCAAGTTTTATCCAAAAGGAAGTGAAATTTCTGGGGCACATTCTCACGACAGACGGTATTAAAGCAGACCCGGAAAAAGTCAGTGCCATTCGCAATTTTCCGGTCCCTCAGAAAACGAAACACGTACGAGCATTTCTCGGACTCTGCAATTTCTACAGAAAATTTTGTGCTCAGTACAGTGCAGCAACACAAGACCTCAATAAACTACTGCGAAAGGGCGAAAAATGGAGATGGGGGCGCAAAGAACAGGAAGCGTTTGATTTTATTAAAGATTTGTTCCTCAAAGCAGTGCTGTTACGTTACCCCGATCAAAATAAGGTATTCTACGTCCAAACTGACAGTTCCGGCTATGGATTGGGGGCGGAATTGTACCAAATCCAAGACGATGGATCACGAGGTGTAATCGCATTTGCAAGTCGTTCCTTGAAAGGTCCAGAATTAAACTACACGACAACTGAAAAGGAACTACTGGGTGTCATTTTTGCGTTACACAAATTTCGAATTTACATTCAAGCCACAAAAATCGTCATTCGCACAGATCATCAAGCGTTAAAATTTCTGAGTCGTTGTCGATTGCTCAGTGAACGCCTAACTCGATGGACATTGGTGTTAAGCCAATTTGACTACGAAATCGAGTTAGTGAAAGGGAAAGATAACGTAGCTGCCGATATTCTTTCACGTTATCCATGTGACGGTGAAGCTAGCTATGAATACCCACGTGAACAGCCAATAGTTGCAATGTTTGAAGTCCACAACACACCCGAAATGTTGCAACTGATGACCGATTTCAAACAACATCAATTGGAAGACCCCATATTGAAACAAATCATCGAAAATAAAGAATCCGGAAAACCTGCTCTAGATTTGAGAACGCAACGGGTTTGGGCACAGTTTTATTTATTAAATAATGTGTTAGTTCACAGGTCTCAGAATTCTAACGAAGACTGCCTTGCCGTGCCTGAAAGTCTGGTTAACAAACTGGTAGACTACCACCATCAACTCCTGGGGCATTTTGGGGCAACCAAAGTGTACAACGCAATGAAGCATGAATATTATTGGCCAAACATGTACCGTTCCATCAAAAAACGCCTCCGAAGCTGCGACCTTTGTCAGAAAACCAAATGTTCAAACCGTCCACATCAAGGGCCACTTACAACAATCCTGTACGACCATGTTGGAGACTTAGTGAGTGTCGACTTCTATGGGCCCTTACCGACTTCCCGACTAGGGGCGTCGTATGTGTTTGTGGTAATCGACGCCTTCAGCAAATTTCTCAAACTCTATCCATTGAGAAAAGCCACCGCCAAAGTCGCTGCCAAACGACTTATCGAAAATTACGCAGAATATATCAAACCGAAATGTGTGTTGAGTGATCATGGCACACAGTTCATTTCCAACACCTGGCAGAACAGTTTGAGAGCTGTAGGTATTCAAACAACACTTTCATCAATTCGGCATCCACAATCAAATCCTAGCGAGCGTGTAATGCGGGAGCTAGGTAGAATTTTCCGGGCTTATTGTCGAGAAAATCACTCAAGTTGGGCAAACCATCTGAACAATATTGAAGATTGTTTGAACTACGTACCGCACATTAGTACAGGGTTTTCTCCGTACGAAATCCTGTACGGCAGAAAACCGCCAAATCCGTTAGACGCCGTTACAAATGGTTTGCTGCCACATCGAGAACCACTAGCCATAGAAGACATTCATGAAAAGGTTCGTGAAAATTTACGACATCACGCTAATCTCCGTCAACAAAACCAAAAGGGCGAAATCACGTTACTGGAAATCGACGATTGGGTATTGTTGAAAAACAAAGTTACTTCGGACACAAGAAACCAACAGTTTGCCAAGTTTATGCCATTATACAGTGGACCGTACAAAATAATTGCTAAACCACATCCCAACACGTACCAAATTGCCGATCCAGTGTCGAATGAAGTAAAAGGGGTGTACAATATGACAAACTTAAAGTTCTACCACCGACGAGACGAATAAATCTACGAGGTGTACCTCAAGAAAGGGTTTATAGTGCTTCCACCAAGCTAGCGCATCCACCTGGCTGGCGCATCCACCAAAACCAAAGGGGTCTATCCACCATGGCGCATCCACCATGGCGCATCCACCATGGCGCATCCACCAAGGCGCATCCACCAAGACGCATCCACCATCCCTAACAGCAGCAAACTACCTCCAACCTACCACGCGATGTCTTACGCCGCATCTACGAAGCAACGCAAGACAGGGGGCGAATGTGATGAACGCGGTATTTATAAACTTTATTTATTAATAATCGGGCAAGAAAGTAATTTCAAATTAGAAATTTATTAGATAAATTTTATCACGATCGATTTGTTTCCGGTGAAAATTAAAAGAAACAACCAAATTTAGATTTAGTTTAAATTCACACGTGTTTTGTAAATATTGAAATGTTTAGAAAACGATCGTTCCCACGAAATTCTTCCGAGAACTTTAAGTGATTACAAATTGCAAAGCCATGTTTTAAAAGAGCCACATGGTAACGGGGGATGTTTCAAGCGGTATGAATAGCGTTATCGCCACACACCAAGCTAGTCGTTCAGAGAAATATTGCACACCACATAAAAATACAAATAATCCTATTATTGTTTAATGTTAATGAAGAAATCAAAACTATAATTTTATAATCAATTAATAGTCCTATTTTAAAAATACTTATTAATTCGTAGCTGAAAGATAATTATAAATTTAATGAAGATTCACAATTTGAGAAATAAATTCGGTCAGAGGCACAAAATTTGTAGTTATTAGATGCATAATAAACTTTCAATAATTTAAATTAAAAAAAAAAGGAGCTACACTCATAGCATAATACTTTTAAATTAACGCAAATCTGCTAATTTGTCAAAATCACTATTCTAAATATTTACAAATATATTGGCCGACTGTAACAGGAAATCTGGAATTTAAATTTGTCAAAGATAAAGCTGGCGGTCAAGTGGTTTCTTAAAAGAAGACACGCCCTAACACCAAGCGCTGGAAGAATACCGAAAATAACTTGCACATGTGGTCAGTTAGAAAAGTTTTAGTAAAATTATTAAATTGTTGCTAAATACAAAAATCCAGTACAAAACGATTATTTTAGAAAAACGCGTGAAATTTTCTGAGCATTTTGATATAAAATTTAACCCTAATTTAGGCGGGGGCAACCGTGAAATTGCATGTAAACAATTTAAATTATTTAAACTCATTGTAAACCAATTTGGTACGACACAATGGTTGCCAATTACTAACATAGTGATAGAAAGAAAAGTAGATGGAAATTCGTAAATTTTTCGAATAAATTCGAAAAAATCGTACGAAGATAATACTGGTGGCGACACCAAGTGGAGGGTAGTACCGCGACATTACAGTTTTCTTTCCGAATTTAATTCTACATTTCCATAAAATTTAAACAAACGAAATTTGTTGCTGCATGTATTTGCCACAATAATGTTTAAAAACAAGTTCAGACAAAACGGCAACAAACTTTGGAGTTTAATTTCTCTTTCAGGTAAATAGGGGTTGATTCGACATTGTGATTGTATTATATTCGGTCATCAAAGAAATTTATAAATTGTATGTTAAATAATATAGGGAAAAATCGAATCAAAAATACCCTTACTAGTAAATAATATTTTGTTTAGGAGGGTTAAACGAGGGTTGATCTTAATGCCAAAACGTTTAAGAGTCAAATTTGCATAATCATACATATGTGGAAAGAGAGTACCAGAGGGGGTGGTTCAGGGAGCGTCCCTATTTCATAAAAACAGATTTCGCGTGGATTTTCGGCAGTCGATTCTTGACGGTCTTTCGAGATAGTTAATTTTCGAATTATTCTCTTTGTTTAAATTTATTTAATTTAACAAAGTCCAATTTCAACCCTTTGGGTTTATTTTAAAATTTAATATTATTTCATCATCAAATATTTTTTTGATTTCGTGCTAGTGTGAAGGAGTAATAATATTTTTTTTATTTAATAATTTAAATTAAATTGTGACGGTTTGTGTTAAAAGAAAAACCAACCAACTTGGCAATTTAACCACAAGGGCTCCCAGGACAATCAAAGGGATTAATTTTCTAGGTAAGCCCACAAAGGGTTTTCTATCTATTTATTATTTGAATTAATTAATTTTATACGAAGATTTTATTTAATTTAATCCGAGTTTCTTCAAATCATTTGATTAAATTTACACTATTTAATCTTCATCGTGACCACAAATTTATTTAAATCATTTTATTGAAATTTATTAATTGTATTACTTTTAATTTGGTTTTGGAAATTTCATTTTCAAAAATAATTTTAGCTTAATTGGTTTAAAATAAATATTCAGAATTTAGAAAAGTTAATTATAAATAAAATTTTGGTGAAAAATGCAACAACTTGCGGTCACTTTTGAAATGAATTTTAACTTGTATTCTTTCTTTATTTTGCTCGATCTGGATGTGACTATCAACCCAAATAATTAAAATCTAAGATATCTATCATCAATCTATTACAAAAAGGGTTCTCAACAATTACGTCAAATGGTCACTTCAAATCAGTGCAAAGTTTTGTTGTTACAAAATCCCGTGAGGTTGAATTTGCTGCATATTTTGAAATTAGGGTAGCGTAGGGTTGTTTCTCTCTCGCGTCGTGTTAGGCGAGATTACACCTGAAATTATAGGCTCGTTTGTCGGCCATCTTCGAAGAGGAAAGTCGTGGTTCCCGGGAACCCTTTCTTCCAACTTTACCGGATCTAATTCACTGTGTCAGGTCGTAGCTTCCGACAGTTGAACTTAGACTGGACGTAGTAGACCCGTTCCAACGGCATATACGTATATGCAGGCTATTACGAGACAAACGAGAAAAAATAACCATCCTGGTTACCTGTAATAAACTGGTATCGTGAAAGGGTGAAGTTCTGAAAAGTCTTTGTCCAAGCTCGTGACCGAAATTTGTGAGAGAAATGATTCCTACAGTAATTCAGTTTATTTTGCAAAGATTTGTATATCCTGGTTTTGCTCGGATTTTGCAAGAGGTGTTTAGGCACCTGACTTTTACCAGGGTCGGTGGGCGGCGATAGGGCGAAATAGTAATTGCGATGCACGTATAAAAAAAAAAGAGAGCCGTGAGCATGTAACCCGCTAACTCAGGTACAAGAGTAGCTTATCAAACGTATTATTAAACATTGCCTTGAAATTATAAATCTGAGCAAATATAAATTGGAATTTAGGGTAGATATACAACACAGAATTAGAACCATTGAAACAGAAAGAGTAAATTCTAAATAATAATGTTAATAATAAATTTATTTATTACTTAAAATCCGCGACTAGAGGTTTATAAAATTATAGTCTCAAATTTGAACAGATTTGTGGTTACAGATGTTAAAAATTTGACTAAATAATATAAATGAAAATTTGAATAAATGGCAAATTTGGATTAACCCTCAAAATTCTTGTATTGTTGTAAAAAACATTTGGAAGATATGTAATAAATTTTGTTTTGAAGAAATTTGACTTTTAATTTCTTCCCCCACGCGTTTGACACTACTTTGAATTCGAATTTGAGTTACCACTTATCCCTTCTGTTCTTACAGAAAGGGTTAAATTAATTATCACTATGAGAGTGATTACTCTAGACGATTAAACACAACGTAGGCGAGCCGAATTAAACCGAAATGGTTTAAAATTTAAAAGAAAATATTTAATATTTAATTTTGGTTATTATTTAACACCTTTCCTCAACGACGATCTCATTACAGTACTTATCAAGGAATAACGACTATCTTTAAACTTGCAAATTTTTTTAATTTTTTATATATTTACATTGCAGAAATTTTATTAAACTAAAATGTGTTTGATAGAAAATACTCTGCTCAATAGAATAATACTTGCTTCAACCATCTACAATCAATATCAAGCTCAAGAATGAAGATTGAAGTTGGTATTTATCAAGAAATAACGACTCTCTTTAAACTTGCGTATTTTTTTGATTTTTTTTATATTTACATTGCTAAAACGTTATAAAAGTAAAATCTATTTGATAGAAAATATCCTCCTAAAATGAACGGTATTTGCTTCAACTATCTGCAATTAATAGCAAGCTCAAGAATAAAGTTTGAAATTGGTACTTATCAAAGAATTACGACTATTTTAAACTTGCGAATTTTTTTAATTTTTTTTATATTTACATTGCTAAGACGTTATGAAGGTAGGATGTATTTGATAGAAAATTTTCTGCTTAATGGAACGGTATCTGCTTCAACTATCTACAATTAATAGCAAGCTCTAGAATAAAGTTTGAAATTGGTACTTATCAAAGAATAACAACTATCTTTAAACTTGCGTATTTTTTTGATTTTTTTTATATTTACAATGCTGAAACTTTATAAAACTAAAATGTGTTTGATAGAAAATATCCTGCTCAATCGCATAATGCTTGTTTTAACTATCGACAATTAATAGCAAGCTCAAGAATGAAGTTTGAAATTGGTATTTATCAAGAAATAACAACTCTATTTAAACTTGCGTATTTTTTTGATTTTTTTTATATTTACATTGCTAAAACGTTATAAAAGTAAAATCTATTTGATAGAAAATATCCTCCTTAATTGAACGGTACTTGCTTCAACTATCTGCAGTTAATAGCTAGCTCAAGAAAAAAGTTTGAAATTGGTACTTATCAAAGAATAACGACTATCTATAAACTTGCGAATTTTTTTAATTTTTTTTATATTTACATTGCTAAGACGTTATGGAGGTAGGATGTATTTGATAAGAAGTTTCTTGCTTAATCGAACGGTATTTGCCTCAACTATCTACAATTAATGGCAAGCTTAAGAATGAAGTTTCAAATTGGTACTTATCAAGAAATAACGACTATCTTTAAACTTGCAAATTTTTTTAATTTTTTTTATATTTACATTGTTAAGACGTTATGAAAGTAGAGCGTATTTGATAGGAAATTTTCTGCTTAATCGAACAATATTTGCTTTAACTATCTACAATTAATAGCAAGCTCAAGAATGAAATTTGAAATTAGTACTTATCAAAGAATAACAACTATCTTTAAACTTGCGTATTTTTTTGATTTTTTTTATATTTCCAATGCTGAAACCTTATAAAGCTAAAATGTGTTTGATAGAAAATGTCCTGCTCAATCGAATAATATTTGTTTTAACCATCTACAATCAATAGCAAGCTCAAGAATAAAGTTTGAAATTGGTATTTATCAAGAAATAACAACTCTCTTTAAACTTGCGTATTTTTTTGATTTTTTTTATATTTATATTGCTGAAACGTTATAAAAGTAAGATGTATTTGATAGAAAATTTTCTGCTCAATCGAATAGTATTTGCTTCAACCATTTACAATTAATAGCAAGCTCAAGAATGAAGTTTGAAATTGAAACTTATCAAGGAATAACGACTATCTTTAAACTTGCGAATTTTTTTTATATTTTCATAGCCGAAACGTTATTAAGATAGAATGTATTTGATAGAAAATTTCCTGCTCAATTGAATGGTACTTGTTTTAACCATCTACAATTAATAGCAAGCTCAAGAATAAAGTTTGAAATTGGTACTTTTCAATAAATAACGACTATCTTTAAACTTGCGCATTTTTTTAATTTTTTTATATTTAAATTGCTAAAACGTTACAAAAATAAGATGTATTTGATAGAAATTTTCCTGCTTAATCGAATGGTATTTGCTTTAGGCATCTACAATTAATAGCAAGCTCAAGAATGAAGTTTGAAATTGGTACTTATCAAGGAATAACGACTATCTTTAAACTTGCGAATTTTTTTAATTTTTTTTATATTTTCATTGCTGAAACGTTATAAAAGTAAAATGTATTTGATAAAAAATTTTCTGCTCAATCGAATGGTTTTTGTTTTAACTATCTACGATTAATAGCAAGCTCAAGAATAAAGTTTGAAATTGGTACTTACCAAGAAATAACGACTATCTTTAAACTTGCGAATTTTTTTAATTTTTTTATATTTAAATTGCTAAAACGTTATAAAAGTAAAATGTATTTGATAGAAATTTTTCTGCTCAAACGAATAGTATTTGCTTCAACCATTTACAATTAATAGCAAGCTCAAGAATGAAGTTTGAAATTGAAACTTATCAAGGAATAACGACTATCTTTAAACTTGCGAATTTTTTTAATTTTTTTTTTATATTTTCATAGCCGAAACGTTATAAAGATAGAATGTATTTGATAGAAATTTTTCTGTTCAAACGAACAATATTTGCTTCAACCATCTACAATTAATAGCAAGCTCAAGAATGAAGTTTGAAATTAGTACTTATCAAAGAATAACAACTATCTATAAACTTGCGTATTTTTTTGATTTTTTTTTATTTACAATGCTGAAACTTTATAAAACTAAAATGTGTTTGATAGAAAATATTCTGCTCAATCGAATGTTACTTGTTTTAACTATTTACAATCAATAGTGTTAAGGGGTGAGTAAAGAACAAGACAAAGCTTCGATCAATACTAATTTATTAAAACAAAAACATAACAATATAAACCTAACCTACAGTGAATATAAAACAAAAATAGAACTTATAATAAATTGATACTGTGTACATTTAAATGGTACAATAAATTACATTTTGTCGGTCGCTGGAAAACCGTGCAACTGTCATAGTACTTTGCCCCCGCTGAAGTAAGCAAGTCTGTGCTTACACACTTGTTGTTTAAATTGTTTCAACATGCGGAAATATTTTGTTGCAATTTCCTTGAGCCATAGATCCAGTTAATGACCTATTGCATCTTGCCATACATTTGTGTTTTACAGAAAAAAAGGAAATAATCTGTTTGACGATGGTTAAACATATTGGCGCCTCAACAAGATAGGCTTCTGTTTTCGGTGGATCTTTCAGCGGCGGCACCAGCGTCGTGGATGTGTCTCACTGGTATCAGCGATTGGTTGTGACCTCCTGAAACAATTTGCTGACACCAGTAATTCGTTCATCGTTTGCGTGTGGTAGGTCAGGTGATTTATAAACATAAATAAACAAAGTAACCTGACCTACAATCTTACATAGCTAATTTCATAATAGTATCTAATTAAACAACAGAAAAAATAACAAACCAATAAATCTACTTTTGATTCCCAATTGATAATTACAATTCCCATAATCCCAAAACTTAATTAAAAAAATAAAAAAAATGTAAACTAACTTGCGGCTTTGGCAGTCGCTCCATATTGAATTGAACTTGTTAATCTCTTGATCCCTGGATTCCATATTCTTGGCTGTATCCATGTGTGTACCACTTCATTTATCCCAGTAAGAAGGTGTGTTTTCTGTTCTTCCCATACCTCTTCGTGTTGCTTCTTGTGTGGCCTTGTGTTGTGATCGTTTTCACCTCGGAAGTGGAATACTTTTGACGTAGTCAACTTTCCAGTCTCCAAGAATTTGAAATCAATTATTGACGATAATTTTTTCTGCTTTCTTCGTTTGCCTTTTTCTCCAATGTTTTTTCTCCACTTCGATTTTTCACATTTTGCCACGAATTTTCCGTTTCTCTTGCCAGAGTGTGGTACATATTTTCTTCGTTTGTAACGGTATTTGTAGTAACTTACGCTATTCACCACTTTATTGAGGTTGACTTTAAATTGTAATTTGCCCACTTTGGCTTCTCTGACGTACCTGTTTCTCTTCCTGTGTCGATTTTTCTTTTTCCTTACTATTGCCCCCGACTCGTTTTTGCTTTTCACTCTTTCAGTCTCACAATTAGGCTCTTCAGTCAATTTTTGTAAAATCTTTGGTGCATCTGTTTGGAATTGTTTAATTATAACCTCACCTTGAATCTGATCAACGGTCATTAGCGTCTTATCTTCATTTTTTATTTGTCTGTTTCTGAAATCGTTATGGCATTTTGATACTTTCAAAATGGATAATTCTTTTTCCATTCCTTCAGGTTCAAGATTTAGTTCTAGAACCGATTTTTTCTTACATTTTTCCGGACAAATTTCATCAAAAGTTTCTGAATTTTCCAAAATGGACACTTCTTTTTCCACTCTTTTAGCCTCAAAATTTGGTTCTTGAGTCGATTTTTGTATCTCATGAATAAAATTTTCATTTTCTTGAGTTTTAGATTTGAAGTGGTTAACATTTTCCTTTAACATTTTTGCGTTCCTTTTTGCTTGTAATTTAATCCAATATGGTAACGGTGGAAGTTTCACAAGGCTCATTCTCACACAGGACGCATTTTTTTCTTGAATTTTGTTTTCTAATGCCCCTATTACTGTTATGTACCTCGCTCTTAATTGTTGATAGTTGTTATTTGAATATGGGGTTTTTTGCTCTTTTTCGATTATTTTAATTTTGATGTTGATTTTGTTGATTTCCTTCCATTTTTCTTCTATTTCTCTAGTATAAAATGCGTGTTTAGTTGAACTCATTTTGTTTAGTCCAAGTTCACTCTCCACTTCGTCCAAAATTTCTTCCAATTCTTGAATGCGAAGTTCTTGTTCCGTTCTGTATGTCAAATAATCTTTCGCGATGTTTTCTTGCCGTTTGCTTGCTGACTTATCTTCAACAGTTTCACTCTCAAAAATTGGATTTTGAGTTAATTTTTGTTTTTCATGAATAATATCCTGACCATCTTGAGTTTCAGTTTTAAACTGGTTGTCATTTTCTTTTGGTCTACAACATTCCTTCATACGCTTCATCATTTCTAGAACTTCTTTTTCTACTCTTTCCTCTTCTTCTTCTAGTGTATTTTCCAAGTATTCTTTAATTTCTACGTAATCTATATTAACCTTGTTTAGCTTTCTCTCCATAAATTCTAGTGTCTCGTCGTCTGGTTTAAATACATAGTTTGACAGATCTGACATGAATTCAACGATCTCGTTCCTAGCCTGTTCAACGGATGTTAAACCCTCTTCACATTCCCAGGTACTCTGTGCTTCGTTTGCAACTTTTACTATTTTGTTAAAGTTACAACACATGTGATAGAATTCTCTTAGTATCATTATTTCATTTTCTTGTGTTGTCTCCATTGTACACCACTTGTTTCTTCTGTTTCGCTTAAATTCCCTTTTGAACTATAGCGACTCTTTAACGTCCACGACTTCACTTCGCGACGTTACACTTGTTTGCGGTTTCCATTTTCGCGTACACTACACTCAAATTTACCGAAACCACCGTACTATTTTTGCCGAAATTCCTTCTGAATTTCGCAAAGTATTTTCACACGTCCACGACTTAAAATTCTTTCGCTCGAAGGACCATGTTAAGGGGTGAGTAAAGAACAAGACAAAGCTTCGATCAATACTAATTTATTAAAACAAAAACATAACAATATAAACCTAACCTACAGTGAATATAAAACAAAAATAGAACTTATAATAAATTGATACTGTGTACATTTAAATGGTACAATAAATTACATTTTGTCGGTCGCTGGAAAACCGTGCAACTGTCATAGTACTTTGCCCCCGCTGAAGTAAGCAAGTCTGTGCTTACACACTTGTTGTTTAAATTGTTTCAACATGCGGAAATATTTTGTTGCAATTTCCTTGAGCCATAGATCCAGTTAATGACCTATTGCATCTTGCCATACATTTGTGTTTTACAGAAAAAAAGGAAATAATCTGTTTGACGATGGTTAAACAAATAGCAAGCTCAAGAATGAAGTTTGAAATTAGTATTTATCAAGAAATAACAACTCTCTTTAAACTTGCGTATTTTTTTGATTTTTTTTATATTTACATTGCTGAAACGTTACAAAAGTAAAATGTATTTGATAGAAAATTTTCTGCTCAATCGAACGGTACTTGTGTCGACTATCTAAAATTAATAGCAAGCTCAAGAATATAGTTTAAAGTTGGTACTTATCAAGGAATAACAACTATCTTTAAACTTGCGTATTTTTTTGATTTTTTCATATTTACATTGCGAAAACTTTATAAAACTAAAATGTGTTTAATAGAAAATATCCTGCTTAATCAAATAGTTTTTGCTTCTACTATTTACAATCAATAGCAAGCTCAAGAATAAAGTTTGAATTTGGTATTTATCAAGAAATAACGACTCTTTTTAAACTTGCGCCTTTCTTTAATTTTTTTATATTTTTATTGCTAAAACGTTATAAAAATAGAATGTATTTCATAGGAAATTTCCTGCTCAATCGAATGGTACTTGTTTTAGCTATCTACAATTAATAGCAAGCTCAAGAATAAAGTTTGAAATTAGTACTTATCAAGGAATAACGATGTTTGGGAGTTGTTGCTTGTAATAAAACTCCCCGGATGCTTGTTTCAGTTTATTTAGTATTTATTGTTGAGTTTATAACATTTGAGCTTTACAATCGGTTGGATGCTTACTTGCTACTGCTACTGTCTGTCTTGAGTGTCTTGTCACTTATGACTATTCAACCACCCACCTCGGCGACTCACCCCTTGGTTCGAGTGGACTCGGCCAATGTCGCCGGGTGGGTGCCCCTACCTCTTACTAATTATAATATTATAATTATAATATTAACATTGCTCCCCCCTTGAAGTTATCAAACTTCAACAAATTATTTACATTTATGGACTACACAATATTTAAACCATTACTTAGAACTAAAAATTATAACATAATAAAAAAAAAGAGAGAGAAAGAAAAAAAATGTATAAATTAGACATAATTAGGTAAAATGCACTTAACCTACATTAACTTAAACTTTTTAAAGTTAGGCACTTGTTTTTATTTCACTATTCACTTTTAATCCACATTAACTGGCAACACACACAGTCCCCGCACTGATCGCTTACAGAGCCCTTGGGCCGTGCGGAGAGTCACCACTCGGACGATGCCGTCACTTCCAGGATGAACATTGATTATCCTACCAGTTTTCCAATACAATGGTGGCGTATTTTCGTCACTAATAATCACTAGGGTGCCGACTTTGATTTCTTCCTTAGAGCCTTGTTTCCATTTGCTTCTTTGTTGTAAAGAAGTTAAATATTCCCGGGACCATCGTTTCCAAAAATGCCCCCGCAATCTTTGAACATGTTCCCATCTGGAGAGTCGATTAATGGCAACATCACTGACGTCTGGTTCTGGAAGTGCTGTTAATGGTTGCCCGGTAAGGAAGTGGGCTGGGGTTAAGGGTTGGAAATCGTTAGGGTCTGAGGATATGGGTGTAATTGGCCGTGAGTTTAAGCAGGCTTCAATACTTATTAACAAGGTATTCATCTCCGGAAAAGTCAAACGCGCATTTCCAATTACCCTTTTTAAATGATTTTTGACTTGTTTTATATTTGCCTCCCATAAGCCACCCATATGGGGCGACTTTGGGGAAATAAAGTGCCATTTAATAGAAAGTTTGGTTAACTCAGTCTCCAAGAAATTATTAAGTTCTGCCTTTTTTATAAATTGTTTTAACTCATTATTAGCTCCAGTAAAGGTTGTAGCGTTGTCTGACAAAATGTCAGTGGGGTATCCACGTCTACCAATAAAACGTTTTAACGCGGCCAGAAATTCTTGAGTCGTTAAGTCATGTACCAATTCGATATGAATTGCCTTTGTAATTAAACAAATAAATAAAGCGACGTATGCTTTGACGAGCTTTTTTCCGCGACCACGATTTTCTTTAACTAAAAATGGGCCAGCATAATCAATCCCAGTTTTTGCAAAAGGAGGTGATACAATTATTCTGTGATCAGGTAAATCGCCCATTTTATATTCCGGTCGCCTAGGTTGAACCTTAAAACATTTTATGCATTTATGGATGACATTTTTGATATTATTTTTTGCTGAGATTATCCAAAATCGTTGGCGGGGTGCCGCTAATGTAGCTTGATGACCCGCATGTAACTGTCTCTCATGTTCGCCTCTGATAATTAGGTCGACTACGTTATGATTTTTCGGTAATATTATTGGATGTTTAACGTCGCAACGCATCAGTGATTTATTTATTCTCCCCCCAACCCGAATTAACCCATTATGATCAATAAATGGATCCAACTGTAATAATTTTGAGTTTGAGGTAAGCGGCAATTTTTTGTTGAGCAATTCATATTCTTCAAAGCTTTCTGTCTGTACTATGCGTGCGATTTTATATAAAGCGTTATTTAATTCGGATACACTTAATGCGCCAGTTAATTTAGAGCTGTTTTTACGTGAATTATGACCAAAACGTAAGATCCAAGCTACAACTCTTTGCATTTTTGTAAAATTGGAGAATGAATTAAAGACATCAAGTTGTGGTTTATTTTTATTGAGAGTTGAAAAGGTTGTTTTGGATTCCGCAATTTCTTTTAAAATGTTAATAGTCGATATCGGCCAATTTTCTTCAGGTAATTTTAAAAATTGAGGACCATTTAGCCAAGATTGATTTTTAATTATTCAGAAGGCATGCAACCTCTACTAATTAAATCGGCAGCGTTGTTTTCAGATTTAACATGATGCCAACACTTTTTATCGCTTAGCGAGATGATTTTGGTGACTCTATTACACATGAAAGTTTGTAATGACGAAGGTGGTGTATGTATCCACGCTAACACAATAGTGGAGTCTGTCCATAAATATTCTTTGCAGATGTTAATATTTAAAGTATCGCGGATTTTTTTTATTAATTCGGCAAGTAGAAGCGCACCGCACAATTCTAAACGCGGGATAGTTGTTGGTTTCAACGCCGCCACGCGAGATTTTGAACAAAGTATGCGTGATTCGAAATGTCCTGCAGAATTTGCAGTCCTTAAATAAACAACGGCCCCGTAACCTTGTAAAGACGCATCGCAAAATCCGTGTATTTCTGACTTATTGATCGGTAAATGAGGTATGATTTTTCTCGGAAATTTTAAATTTTCTACCTGATGAAGCTGATTAACAAATGACATCCACATTGAAAAGATGTGTTGGGGCACCGATTCATCCCAACCTAACTTTAATTGCCAAAGTTGCTGCAGCAAAATTTTCGCTTTCATTATAAGTGGGCTGATCAAACCTAACGGATCAAATATTTGCGCAATAACACTTAATATAGTCCTTTTTGTTACCCTTTTAGACAAATCTCTAAGATTGATTTTAAAGTTTAATGAGTCCTCGTAAGAATTCCAATATAAACCTAAAGTTTTGGACAATTCGTTTTTGTTTAGATCAATATTCGAAGCTAAATTATTATTCCTTTCATTAAATACAATTTCTTTGTTATTTGACTGAATTTTTCTCAATTCAAATTTTGCTTTATCTAATATATGCATTATATCTCGTTTTAATTGCAGTAATTTTTCGACTGTGTCCGCGCCCGTTAATAAATCGTCCATATAAAAGTCGTTTTCAATTATTTGACATGCTTCCGGAAATTCGAATTTATGTAAAATAGCTAATTCTTTCAAGCATCTGGTAGCCAGAAAGCTTGCGGGTTTTGTGCCGTAGGTTAAAGTTTTTAGTTTGTATGTTTGTACAGGCTCGTTATCATTTTCTCGCCAGAGAATTAATTGATAATTAGTGTCTTCAGGATGCACTACTATCTGACGATACATTTTGGCTATATCACCATTTAATACAAGTTGATGAATTTGGAAACGAATTATGATGTTAAATAAATCATGTTGAATTACCGGACCGAGATTCAAATTATCATTGAGGCTTTTACCATTATCGCTTATCGCACTCACGTTAAAAACTACTCTCAATTTTGTTGTTGTGCTAGACTCCTTAATAACTGCGTGATGAGGTAAGTACACGTATGAATTACTATTAAATGAAGTATCAAAAAAAGGTTCCATATGATTAAGTTGCAAGTATTCACGCATAAAATTTGTGTATTCTAATTTTAAGGATTGGTTTCTTTTGAACTTTCTTTCCATACTAAAAAGTCTTTTTAACGCAATTTGTCGAGTGTTACCAACGTTGATTTTGTTATTTTTAACAGGCAATTTGACAATAAAACGTCCATCAAAATCGCGTTTAACGGTTTCCTTAAAATGGGTTTCAGCGGCGATTTCTTCAATTGAGTGATGTTTATGGTCGGGGGTGTAATTTAGGTTATTTTCCAAATCCCAAAATCTTTTAACCTGCTCGTGTAATAAAACATCTGGTGAAGTGTTGGAATATTCGGAAGTTGTCAAAGCGAAATTACAGGATGTACGTGACAGTGACAATGAGTGACCAACAGTTCCACCAGCTATAAACCCCAGTTGGGTCTTTTGAAATATAAGCCCGTTTTCAAGTTTTATTTGACCTACGCATAAAAGTTCCCAGAATACGGCGGCACCTAATAATAAATCGATCTTGTCGCTTTTGAAGAAATTCGGGTCAGCCAATTGCAAATTTCTCGGAATTTTGAAATTTTCGGTATTAATCGAAACGAGTGGCAAATTATCGGTTATTTTATCAACGATTAAGGCATCTAAATTAGCGGAAAATTTATTCACACAGGATTTGATTTGGAAATTGGTTCGTTTATTTGTTTGTGATGACATGCCTCCAAGACAGGTAATAGATACGTTCGCGGGTATATGTACCAAATTCAATTTTTTGGATAATTCATGTGTTATTTAATTAGACATAGAGCCCTGATCTAAGAAAGCGCGACACGTATGGAATTGATTTTTAGAGTCTTTAATCAAAATTATTGCTGTAGATAACAATACATGTTTTTGATCAGTAATATGGTTAAGATTTGTGGAATGATTATTCGAAGTTACTAGAGAGCTACCTGAATTATTAATTGCATTGGTAGGATTATTACCTGAGTTTGTTACCTGAGTCGACATTTGGACGGAAATATGTAGCAATGAATGATGTTTTTTATTACAATGGCGACATTTTGTATTAATTCGACAATTAGTCACACGATGATTAGCTCGTAAACAATTTTTACACAGTTTATAATTATCCACGATTTTGATTCTTTCTTCGACATTTAGATTATTAAATTCTTCGCATTCAGTTATTTTATGCAGGGATCTTTTGCAAAGATTACACACGACATTAGAATTATTAATTGCAAATGTATGAGTCACATTGCGAGTTTTGGGCTGATTAGTATTATTGTAATTAATTTTAGTATTGATTGGATTCGATTTGGTATTTGGCATAGCATTTAAAGGTTGCAAAATCTCGCATCTTTTATTTAAGAATGATTTGAAGCATTCATAAGTGGGTACATTTTTATCAAGAGTCATTTGCCATTTGCGTTTGGTGTGAAAATCTAGTTTTTCTACTATTAGCGGAACTATTAGCGCATCCCAGCTATCAACTGACTGATTAAAATTTTTTAATGCTTCTAAATTTGTCGTTATGATGTCTAATAATTCTCGCAGGGAAGCTGAAGTGGCTTTATTAATTGAATGGGCATTAAAGATTGCATAGATATGATCTTGTACAATTAGTCTTGTATTTTTAAAACGATTCTCTAAAATAGTCCATGCCGTGTCATAATTATTTTCTTCAATACTCAAAGATTCAATCGCGCGTAACGCATCATCCCTTAAACAAGATTTTAAATATTGAAGCTTTTGTCTTTTATTTAGATTTGCGTTTTCATCAATGATAGACTTGAAAGTGTTTTCAAAATTAGTCCATTCTTTAAAATCACCATTAAATGTTTTAAGATTCAATGTAGGCAAGTTAAAGGCTGAATAAGAATTGTTAATGCTTTCATTAGATGTAGATTGAATCCCGGCTGAATTATTAGATTGATTGGTATTGTGAATAGCAACATTTTTTGAATCTATTAAGTCTTTGATTTTGCTAACTAAATCGCAGTATGTTTCTTCAAATTCGGCCCGAGCATTCATGTGGCTGTCAAAGTTCGTCGTTTTATCCGTTTTTTCAATGTTAGACTGAATTCCGTCAAATTCCTTTCGCGCGTCGTTAAGAATTTCTAGCCGCGTTTTGATTTGATTTATACTCTGGCTATCCGGATTAAAACTAGAGACAAATGATTTAATTCGCGCTACTTTATTCTTTACAACTTCTCTTTCCGACGTGAGATGTTCTAATTTCGCCATATTTGCAAATAAAGTGGTAATTAGAAATACGCGCAAAACAATGGAGAGAATAAATTGAAAATAAGTTAGAAAAGACGGGATTTATGAATTGGGAACGTGCAACCACTAACCTTTAACCTGAAGTAGGCTGGAACCTTAATCAAAGACCTGGACGACGCGACGGAAGGGCACGAAGACGACGGAGTTTCTACTGAAGGCTGTGTTGACTTGGGGGATAGTACCACCACATAAGTTTGTTGTTTGTTGCTCCTTGGGGGAGCGCAATGCTGCCTGCCGCATTGAAATGAACCTTTTTCCTCGAAGCTGAGGTTGATTGGAAAGCCTGGTGTTGAATAATATATTTGGATCACCTGGAGGAGCGCAGTGCTGCCTGCCGCTTGAAATGAACCTTTTTCCTCGAAGCTGAGGTTGATTGGAAAGCCTGTTGTTGAATAATATATTTGGATCACCTGGGGGAGCGCAATGCTGCCTGCCGCTTTGAAAGTAACACTTTTCCTCGAAGCTGAGGTTGATTAATGAAATAAATCCGGCTCGAAGGAAAAATGTTTGGGAGTTGTTGCTTGTAATAAAACTCCCCGGATGCTTGTTTCAGTTTATTTAGTATTTATTGTTGAGTTTATAACATTTGAGCTTTACAATCGGTTGGATGCTTACTTGCTACTGCTACTGTCTGTCTTGAGTGTCTTGTCACTTATGACTATTCAACCACCCACCTCGGCGACTCACCCCTTGGTTTGAGTGGACTCGGCCAATGTCGCCGGGTGGGTGCCCCTACCTCTTACTAATTATAATATTATAATTATAATATTAACAAACGACTATCTTTAAACTTACGCATTTTTTTTAATTTTTTATGTTTAAATTGCTAAAACGTTATAAGAGTAAAATGTATTTGATAGAAAATTTTTTGCTTAATCGAATGGTATTTACCCCAACTATCTACAGTTAATAGCAAGCCCAAGAACAAAGTTTAAACTTGGTACTTATCAAGGAATAACGACTATCTTTAAACTTGCGTATTTTTTTGATTTTTTTTATATTTATTTTGTTGAAACTTTATAAAACTAAAATGTGTTTAATGAAAAATATCCTGCTCAATTAAATAATATTTGCATCAACCATCTACAGTCAGTAGCAAGCTCAAGAATGAAGTTTGAAATTGGTACTTATCAAGAAATAACGACTATATTTAAACTTGCAAATTTTTTTATTTTTTTTTCATATTCACATTGTTGAAACGTTATAAAAGTAAAATGCATTTAATAGAAAATTTTTTGTTCAATTGAATGATATTTGTTTCAACCATCTGCAATTAATAGCAATCTCAAAAATGAAGTTTGAAGTTGGTACTTATCAAGGAATAACGGCTATCATTAAACTTGCGTATTTTATAATTTTTTCTATATTTACATTGCTAAAACTTTATAAAACTAAAATGTGTTTGATAGAAAATATCCTGCTTAATCGAACAGTACTTGCTTCAACCATCTACAATCAATAGCAAGCTCAAGAATGAAGTTTGAAATTGGTATTTATCAAGAAATAACAACTCTCTTTAAACTTGCGAATTTTTTTGATTTTTTTTATATTTAGATTGCTGAAACGTAATAAAAGTAAGAAATATTTAATAGGAAATTTCTTGCTCAATTGAATGGTAGTTGTCTCAACCATTTACAATTAATAGCAAGCTCAAGAATGAAGTTTGAAGTTGGTACTTATCAAGGAATTACGACAATCTTTAAACTTGCAAATTTTTTTGATTTTTTATATATTTACATTGCAGAAACTTTATAAAACTAAAATGTGTTTGGTAGAAAATATCCTGCTCAATCGAATAGTACTTGCTTCAACCATCTACAATTAATATCAAGCTCAAGAATGAAGTTTGAAATTGGTATTTATCAAGAAATAACGACTCTCTTTAAACTTGCGTATTTTTTTGATTTTTTTTATATTTACATTACTAAAACGTTATAAAATAAAATTTATTTGATAGAAAATTTTCTGCTCAATTGATTGGTACTTGTTTTAACCATCCACAGTTAATAGCAAGCTCAAGACCGAAGATTGAAATTGGTACTTATCAAGGAATTACGACTATATTTAAACTTGCGCATTTTTTTAATTTTTTTTATATTTACATTATTGAAACGTTATAAAGATAGGATGTAGTTGATAGAAAATTTTCTGCTCAATTAAATGGTATTTGTCTCAACTATCTACAATTAATAGCACGCTTAGGAATGAAGTTTGAAATTGGTATTTATTAAAAAATAACGACTCTTTTTAAACTTGAGTATTTTTTTGATTTTTTTTATATTTACATTGATGAGACTTTATAAAACTAAAACGTGTTTGGTAGAAAATATTCTGCTCAATCGAATAGTACTTGCTTCAACTATTTACAATCAATAGCAAGCTCAAGAATGAAGTTTGAAATTGGTACTTATCAAAGAATAACGACTATCTTTAAACTTGCGAATTTTTTTAATTTTTTTTATATTTACATTGCTAAGACGTTACGAAGGTAGGATGTATTTGATAGGAAATTTTTTGCCTAATTGAACGGTATTTGCTTCAACCATCTACAATTAATAACAAGCTCAAGAACGAAGTTTGAAATTGGTACTTATCAAAGAATAACAACTATTTTTAAACTTGCGAATTTTTTTAATTTTTTTTATATTTACATTGCTGAAACGTTTTAGAAGTAAGATCTATTTGATAGAAAATTTTCTGTTCAATCAAATGGTACTTGTTCCAACTATCTACAGTTAATAGCAAGCTCAAGAATGAAGTTTGAAATTGGTACTTATCAAGGAATAACGACTATCTTTAAACTTGCAAATTATTTTGATTTTTTTTATATTTGCATTGCTGAAACGTTATAAAAGTAAAATGTATTTGATAGGAAATTTTCTACTTAATAGAATGGTATTTACCGCAACCATCTACAATTAATAGCAAGCTCAAAAATAAAGTTTGAAATTGGTACTTAACAAGAAATAAGGACTATTTTTAAACTAGCGTATTTTTTTAATTTTTTTTATTTTTACATTGTTGAAACATTACAAAAAAACTGTATTTGATAAAAATTTTTTTGTTTAATTAAATGGTATTTGTTTCAACTATCTACAATTATTAGCAAGCTCAAGAATAAAGTTTTGAAATTGGTATTTATCAAGAAATAACGACTCTTTTTAAACTTGCGTATTTTTTTGATTTTTTTATATTTACATTGCTGAAACTTTATAAAACTAAAATGTGTTTGATAGAAAATATTCTGCTCAATTAAATAGTACTTGCTTCAACTATTTACAATCAATATCAAGCTCAAGAATAAAGTTTGAAATTGGAACTTATCAAGGAATTACGACTATATTTAAACTTGCGAATTTTTTTAATTTTTTTTTTATTTACATTGCTGAAACGTTTTAAAGGTAAAATGTATTTGATAGAAAATTTTTTGCTCAATCGAATGGTACTTGTCTCAACCATCTACAATTAATAGCAAGCTCAAGAATGAAGTTTGAAATTGGTACTCATCAAGGAATAACGACTATCTTTAAACTTGCCAATTTTTTTAATTTTTTTTATATTTTTATTGTTGAAACGTTATAAAGATAGAATGTATTTGATAGGAAATTTCCTGCTCAATCTAATGGTACTTGCTTAAACCATCTGCGATTAATAGCAAGCTTAAGAATAAAGTTTAAAGTTGGTACTTATCAAGGAATAACGACTATCTTTAAACTTGCGCATTTTTTTAATTTTTTTATATTTAAATTGCTAAAACGTTATAAAAGTAGAATGTATTTGATAGGAAATTTCCTGCTCAATTAAATGATACTTGTTTTAACCATCTACAATCAATAGCAAGCTCAAGAATGAAGTTTGAAGTTGGTACTTATCAAGGAATAACGACTATCTTTAAACTTGCAAATTTTTTTAATTTTTTCTATATTTACATTTCTGAAACGTTCTAAAGATAAAATGTATTTGAAAGAAAATTTTTTGCTTAATCAAATGGTATTTGCCTTAAACATCTACAATCAACAGCAAGCTCAAGGATGAAGTTTGAAATTGGTACTTATCAAGGAATAACGACTATCTTTAAACCTGCGAATTTTTTTAATTTTTTTTATATTTTCATTGCTGAAACGTTATAAAGGTAAAATGTATTTAATAGGAAATTTCCTGTTTAATCGAATGGTACTTGCTCTAACCATCTACATTTAATAGAAAACTCAAGAATAAAGTTTGAAATTGGTACTTATCAAGGAATAACAACTCTCTTTAAACTTGCGTATTTTTTTGATTTTTTTTATATTTACATTGCTAAGACGTTATGAAAGTAGAATGTATTTAATAGGAAATTTTTTGCTTAATCAAATGGTATTTGCCCCAACTATTTACAGTTAATAGCAAGCCCAAGAATAAAGTTTAAAATTTGTACTTATCAAGAAATAACGACTATCTATAAAACTTGCTCATTTTTTTAATTTTTTATATTTAAATTGCTAAAACGTTATAAAAATAAAATGTGTTTATTAGAAAATTTTTTGCTTAATCGAATGGTATTTGCTTCAACCATTTGCAGTTAATAGCAAGCTCAAGAATGAAGTTTGAAATTGGTACTTATCAAGATATAACGACTCTCTTTAAGCTTGCGTATTTTTTTGATTTTTTTTATATTTACATTGCTGTAACTTTATAAAACTAAAGTGTGTTTGATAGAAAATATCCTGCTTAATTGAATAGTACATGCTTTAACTATCTACAATCAATAGCATGCTCAAGAATGAAGTTTGAAATTGGTACTTATCAAGTAATAACGACTCTTTTTAAACTTGCAAATTTTTTTGATTTTTTTTATATATACATTGCTAAAATCTTATAAAACTAAAAAGTGTTTGATAGAAAATATTTTGCTCAATTGAATAGTACTTGTTTTAACAACTTTCAATCAATAGCAAGCTCAAGAATAAAGTTTTAAATTGGTATTTATCAAGAAATAACGACTCTCTTTAAACTTGCGTAATTTTTTAATTTTTTTTATATTTACATTGCTGAAACTTTATAAAACTAAAACGTGTTTGATAGAAAATTTTCTGCTCAATCGAATGGTAATTGCTTCAACCATCTACAATTAATAGCAAGCTCAAGAATGAAGTTTGAAATGGGTACTTATCAAGGAATAACGACTCTTTTTAAACTTGGTAATTTCTACGTTTTTTTTATATTTACATTGCTAAAACGTTATAAAAGTAAAATGTATTTGATAGAAAACTTTTTGCTTAATCGAATGGTTTTTGTTTCAGCCATCTACAATTAATAGCAAGCTTAAGAATAAAATTTAAATTTGTAACTTATCAAGTAACAACGACTCTTTTTAAACTTGCGTATTTTTTAATTTTTTTGATATTTACATTGCTGTAACTTTATAAAACTAAAATGTGTTTGATAAAAAATTTTCTGCTCAATCGAATGGTTTTTGCTTCAACCATCTACAACTATTAGCAAACTCAAGAATGAATTGGTATTTATCAAAGAATAACGACTCTTTTAAACTTGCGCATTTTTTTGATTTTTTTTATATTTACATTGCTAAATCGTTATAAAAGTAAAATGTATTTGATAGGAAATTTTCTGTTTAATCGAATGGTATTTGCTTTGACTTTCTACAATTAACAGCAAGCTCAAGAGTAAAGTTTGAAATTGGTACTTATCAAGAAATAACGACTATCTTTAAACTTGCGCATTTTTTTGATTTTTTTTTATATTTATATTGCTGAAACGTTATAAAAGTAGGATGTGTTGAGTAGGAAATTTCCTGCTTAATCGAATGGTATTTGCTTTAAATATCTACAATTAACAGCAAGCTTAAGAATGAAGTTTGAATTTGGTACTTATCAAGGAATAACAACACTTTTTAAACTTGGTAATTTTTATAATTTTTTTATATTTACATTACTGAAACAATATAAAAGTAAAATGTATTTGATAGAAAATTTTCTGCTTAATCGAATGGTATTTACTTCAACCGTCTACAATTAATAGCAAGCTTAAGAATAAAGTTTGAAATTGGTACTTATCAAGGAATAACGACTCTCTTTAAACTTGCGTATTTTTTTAATTTTTTTTATATTTAGATTGCTGAAACTTTATAAAACTAAAATGTGTTTAATAGAAAATATTTTGCTTAATCAAATAGTACTTGCTTCAACCAATTACAATCAATAGCAAGCTCAAGATTGAAGTTTGAAGTTGGTAGTTATCAAGAAATAACGACTCTCTTTAAACTTGCGCATTTTTTTGATTTTTTTATTTTTACATTGTTAAAACGTTAAAAAAGTAAAACGTATTTGATAGAAAATATCCTGCTCAATTAAATGGTACTTATTTTAACCATCTGCAATTTATAGCAAGCTTAAGAATGAAGTTTGAAATTAGTATTTATCAAGGAATAACGACTCTGTTTAAACTTGGGTATTTTTTTAATTTTTTTTATATTTACATTGCTGAAATTTTATAAAACTAAAATGTGTTTGATAGAAAATATCTTGCTCAATCGAACAGTACTTGCTTTAACCAATTACAATCAATAGCAAGCTCAACATTGAAGTTTGAAATTGGTAGTTATCAAAAAATAACGACTCTCTTTAAACTTGCGCATTTTTTTGATTTTTTTATTATTTACATTATTAAAACGTTATAAAAGTAAGATGTATTTGATAGAAAATTTTCTGATTAATCACATGGTACTTGTCCTAATCATCTAAAATTAACAGCAAGCTCAAGAATAAAGTTTGAAATTGGTACTTATCAAGGAATAACGACTATCTTTAAACTTGCGTATTTTTATGATTCTTTTTATATTTACATTGCTGAAATTTTATAAAACTAAAATGTGTTTGATAGAAAATATCTTGTTCAATCGAATAGTACTTGCTTCAACCAATTACAATCAATAGCAAGCTCAAGATTGAAGTTTGAAATTGGTAGTTATCAAAAAATATCGACTCTCTTTAAACTTGCGCATTTTTTTGATTTTTTTATTATTTACATTATTAAAACGTTATAAAAGTAAGATGTATTTGATAGAAAATTTTCTGATTAATCAAATGGTACTTGTCCTAATCATCTAAAATTAACAGCAAGCTCAAGAATAAAGTTTGAAATTGGTACTTATCAAGGAATAACGACTATCTTTAAACTTGCGTATTTTTTGATTTTTTGTATATTTACATTACTAAAACTTAATAGAACTAAATGTGTTTAATAGAAAATATCCTACTTAATCGAATAGTACTTACTTTAACCATCTACAGTCAATAACAATCTCAAGAATAAAGTTTGAAATTGGTATTTATCAAAAAATAACAACTTTTTTTAAACTCGCGCATTTTTTTGATTTTTTTCATATTTACATTGCTGAAAAGTTTTAAAAGTAAAATGTATTTAACAGAAAATTTTTTGCTTAATCGAATGATATTTTCTTCAGCCATCTACAATTAATAGCAAACTCAAAAATAATGTTTGAAATTGGTACTTATCAAGGAATAACGATTCTCTTTTAACTTGCGTATTTTTTTAATTTTTTTATATTTACATTGCTAAAACTTTATAAAAGTAGGATGCACTTGATAGAAAATTTTCTGCTTAATCAAATGATATTTGTTTCAACCATCTACAATTAATAGCAAGCTTAAGCATGAATTTTGAATTTGGTATTTATCAAGAAATAACGACTATTTTTAAACTTGCGCATTTTTTTGATTTTTTTTATATTTACATTGCTAAAACGTTATAAAAGTAAAACGTATTTGATAGAAAATTTTCTGCTTAATAAAACGGTACTTGTTTCAACCATCTGCAATTAACAGCAAGCTCAAGAATGAAGTTTGAAATTGGTACTTATCAAGGAATAACGACTCTTTTTAAACTTGGTAATTTTTATGATTTTTTTTATATTTACATTGCTGAAACGTTATAAAAGTAAAATGTATTTGATAAAAAACTTCCTGCTTAATCGAATGGTACTTGTGTTAACCATCTACAATTAATAGCAAGGTCAAGCATAAATTTTGAAATTGGTACTTATCAAGGAAAAACGACTCTCTTTAAACTTGTGTATTTTTTTAATTTTTTTTTATTTACATTGCCGAAACTTTATAAAGCTAAAATGTGTTTAATAACAAATTTTCTGCCCAATCGAATGGTATTTGTTTCAACCATCTACAATTAATAGCAAGCTCAAGAATGAAGTTTGAAATTAGTATTTATCAAGAAATAACGACTATCTTTAAACTTGCGTATTTTTTTAATTTTTTTAT
Organism: Tribolium confusum; assembly: GCA_029207805.1. Lineage (NCBI taxonomy): Eukaryota > Metazoa > Arthropoda > Insecta > Coleoptera > Tenebrionidae > Tribolium > Tribolium confusum. Next base: position 49,867 of record JALGAY010000034.1, on the reverse strand, counting down.
ATTTACATTGCTAAAACGTTATAAAAGTAGGATGTATTTGATAGAAAATTTCCTGTTTAATCAAATGATACTTGTTTCAGCTATTTACAATTAACAGCAAGCTTAAGAATAAAGTTTGAAATAGGTATTTATCAAGAAATATCGGATAAGAAATAACGACTATATTTAAACTTGCGCATTTTTTTGATTTTTTTTATATTTACATTGCTGTAACTTTATAAAGCTAAAATGTCTTTGATAAAAAATACCTTGGTTAATTGAATAGTACTTGCTTTAACTATCTACAGTCAATAGCAAGCTCAAAAATGAAGTTTGAAATTGGTACTTATCAAGTAATAACGACTCTTTTTAAACTTCCAAATTTTTTTGATTTTTTTTATATACACATTGCTAAAATCTTATAAAACTAAAAAGTGTTTGATAGAAAATATGTCGCTCAAATTATTAGTACTTGTTTTAACCATTTACAATCAATAGCAAGCTCAAGAATGAAGTTTTAATTTGGTATTTATCAAGGAATAACGACTCTCTTTAAACTTGCGTATTTTTTTGATTTTTTCATATTTACATTGCTAAAACGTTATGGAGGTAGGATGTATTTGATAGAAAATTTTTTGCTCAATCAAATGATACTTGCTTCAACCATCTACAATTAATAGCAAGCTTAAGAATAAAGTTTGAAGTTGGTACTTATCAAGAAATAACGACTCTTTTAAACTTGCGCATTTTTTTGATTTTTTTTATATTTATATTGCTAAAACGTTATAAAGGTAAGATGTATGCGATAAAAAACTTCTTGCTTAATTGAATGGTATTTCCTTAAACTATTTACAAATAATAGCAAGCTCAGGAATAAAGTTTGAAATTAGTATTTATCAAGAAATAACGACTCTCTATAATCTTGCGTATTTTTTTGATTTTTTTTGTAGTTACATTGCTGAAACGTTATAAGAGTAGAATGTATTTGATAGGAAATTTTTTGCTTAATAGAACGGTATTTGCTTCAACCATCTGCAATAAACAGCAAGCTCAAGAATAAAGTTTGAAATTGGTACTGTAATGAGACATGGCCAATAATCATAATTATTACGGATTACGATGGGAAAATTTTTATATTTAGTAAAATACTGGATAAAAAAAAATGCGATAAAATGGATTTATTCAAAATGTGATCGTCTAGATCGTCGGTTATTATAAAATAATAAAAGGTGTACTTACCCTACGTTTAACTTAAGATTGTAAAAGAATATGGTTGTGAATAACTCTAATAGTCATTCTAGATCAATTTCGGTTGTCAGTAACACAGAGGTCGTTATAAAGTAGTGTCATAACACACGGGAGAATAGATTAAAACCACTTGTTTCAAACCACAAATTTATTACAAATTCGGATGGTTCCCATTAAGGGATAAATGATAATACATTTGTAAAATATTTACAAAGTTTGCCTAAACAAACGGTCAAGTTGTTGTGGAACATCCCACATCCAAAATAAATTGTCTTTAAGTAATAATTTTTTTTTTGATGATCGTAAATAAATTGCGATGTAATTACTAATTTAAGCTCTAACTTCTTATGTAAAGTAATATATTTTTCTTTTATTGAATTTTATTTATTTGTTTGTTTATAATAAAATTAATAGTTGAGACGGCTTATTTGCTCCACCAAAATGTAATGAATCGGTTGTGACCCTTATTAAGAAATAATGTCAAAATTTACTTCTTGTCGATGTTTATTGACCCCATTTGTGAACACTTCCTGTACAACAAACATAACAAGGAAAATTCCAAACTTTGCAAACGTTTTCTTTTATTGGTTCAGGTACAGCTTGATTCGCGGTACTACTACGCAATGCACATGCAAACAAATTTCTGCAATTACGCCTTAAAACGCCCCGACCTAAATACAGTAAAAGAGAACGAAGATATCTGTTAAAATTTTGATTCCCTGAAATATTGTGGTACTAGAAGAAATCTGTACTTAATTTTATTCAAGTGCCTCGAAGTAAAATGATGAATATTATTTGATTAATGAATTCAATTAGACAAGGTTTTTTCAACAACTTGTCTGAGTGAGGGTATGCCAGTGGATTACAGGTATCGCGTTTACAATAAAATTGAATCGCTGGAAGGACTTCCTAGATAATCTTTGTCGGTCGGAGTATCTGCGATGACAGAAAGCTTCTACAAAGCGTCCGTTACTCACTGATAAGCAAAAAGATCCCTAAACAGAAGGTTTGCCAACATCGTCCCGAAACGTCATTTACGAAACAACGAAAGCTTCCACCGAGCAATCGTCAACTCTTTACCAGAATAGAGTTAGCACTATAAACGGAAGGGTTGCCAAATTTGCTCTGAAAACATTATCCTCAAAAACGAAGAAAGCTTCCATTGAGCGATCGTCAACTTTTTCCGTAAACAGGTCATTGCTATTAAAACCCTATTTATTTATATAGGTTGCCAAATTTGCTATGGAAACATTATCTTCGAAACGAAAAAGCTTCAGACGGACAATTGTTGACCCTTTACCGTTACCGGGGTAATTGCTAACTCGACCGTTACCGGCACGCTAAGAAACATTATCTGGAGCACCCGCAGTATCCATCAAACTCCGAAAATCCCTTACTTCTCTTACCACTTCTGCATACAGTCGGAAGTGCAGATTAAGTGGAATTGAAGATGGGCGCGCAAAGATATTATAATCTTAAAGAAAAATCCCCCAAATTGCGAATGTTTGAATTTGTTTTTTTTTTTTTGGATATATATTTTTTTTTTTGGCAATAGCAACAGGCGCTTGAATACAGGTTTACCGGATACGGAACCTTCACCTTTGCTCTCTCTTTTTTTTGTTTTTGTTTTTTTTTTTTTGGTTATATAACGGGTTTTTCCGTGTGCGGGACCCAACCATTTTTTTTTTATATATATATTTTTTTTATTATTATTATATTTTTTTTTGTTTAACGTAAACGGCCTGCAATTTCTGACTAATCACTGTTTCTTTTTCTTCCCGTGACAAAGAAAGGGAATATTATTAAATTATCATTTGATTGATTAATTTAATTTAACTTTAATTTGATAGTTTCATAGTAAAGACTTGAAAAAATTAAGTAGCGTTAAATTAAAAGTAATAACCTTTAATTAAGTTTGTTTGGCTAAAGTTAAACAGTTGTTAAATTTCAATCAATTTTTATCCAAACGATTTCCTTTGTAAAATTCTATTTTGATGTAGAAATAAGCATTATCTCAGGTGATTTGTTTCAGCAAGGCCAATAATAATATTAAATGAATTTATGTTGAAACAAGTTTGGTTATTTACAATAATTATCTCTGCATAGTATTTTAAGAAATTAAAATTAATGCAGACGAAATAAAATTGAAATTGTACCTGTATTTTTAATATCCAACGTGTTTCACCTTTTTATTTTGTTTTTTTTTTCACAATCACTATAGTTTTGACTTAATGTATTTTTTTTTATGACACAAAACACAACTAACCTACACAAACTTTACACACTAGCACAGATTTTTTTGTTACTTCTAACTACTGAAACAATCTAATCTCCACTGAGGTCTCCCTTCCCAAAATGAGTTTTTATAGGGACGCTAGAGCCTGTGAATTTTACACCCCCGCGGCAAACGCTAATCACTAAGTCTGTGCCCTCATTGGTTAAGTAAAATTATTGGGGTGTGTTTTTCGCTCCCTTCCAACTTGACCGCTTTTTACAAAGTGTTTTAGACAATATTAATAATAATAAATAAGTTCATTACAACAATAAACAGTAATTATTGTCCGGATTAAACAATGATCCGTCAAAACTTCTTTCTAACATTCCAGATCAGAGTTATAACTTTATAGCTACTAAAATCTGGTTTTGTCTTATGTAATTTGTTTTACAAAAGAAAAAAAAAAGTTTAAATAATGCTGAGATAAAATAACATCGAAACTACATAAAATAGTTTAAATTTTTAGAAGATTTTTCCAAGTTTTGAAGTAACATAGTCAATAAGAAATCTGTAACAAAATTAATTAACCACCCTACAGATGGCGTCACATATCTCGACTTGAACCCTAAATCTTTATTTTATAATAATTTTTAAGTTATTTTCACTTTCTCAACATTGTTATATAATACTATTTACAATCCTAACATTATTTATTTATACATGCAGTTTTCCGTTTAGTTTTATTTGATAATTTCGATTTCTGTTTACATTTTCTCAAATGTTCTAATAATGCCCTTTCATAACAATAAAGAGATTAGTGTTTTATATCAATAGAACAAGAGAAATTTTGTTTCTTTCATTGTGTTGGTCTAATAACTCTAGTAATTTTATTGAATAAGATATTGCAAATTACGCAATCTTTATCTTTTTTTGAAGGCCACGTGTACCCAAGAATTCCGTTTCTTCTCACGCTACACACATGTGAAACAAATCTCTGCACCCTCTTAAGAGCCGCGCATATTAACCTTTCAACCCTAATATAAGCTTAAGTTATTGGAATTCGTGATAAAACTAAAACTAACAAATTTGAAATGCCCTTTGTAAATAAGTGGTGCCGAATTTATGTTCGTGAGACCGGAAACGAACTCTAGACTCCACAGGAAAATTTAAATACTTTAACTTTAATGAGACAATGTTTTAAAATTTTTTTTCTAATGGCAATTAATTAATTAATTGTCGCGTATTGACCAAAGGTAAAAATAGGTGGCTCACCACAGTACTTATCAAGGAATAAGGACTCTTTTTAAACTTGGTAATTTTTATAATTTTTTTTATATTTACATTGCTAAAACGTTATAAAGGTAGGATGTATGTGATAAAAAATTTCCAGCTTAATCGAATGGTTTTTGTTTTAACCATCTACAATTGATAGCAAGCTCAAGAATAAAGTTTGAAATTGGTACTTATCAAGGAATAACGACTATCTTTAAACTTGCGTATTTTTTAATTTTTTTTATATTTACATTGCTGAAACATTATAAAACTAAAATGTGTTTGATAAAAAATATTTTGCTTAATAGAATAATACTTACTTCAACCATCTACAATCAATAGCAAGCTCAAGAAGGAAGTTTGAAATTGGTATTTATCAAGAAATAACGACTCTTTTTAAACTTGGTAATTTTTTTAATTTTTTTTATATTTACATTACTGAAACTTTATAAAACTAAAATGTGTTTGATAGGAAATATCCTGCTTAATCGAAAAGTACTTGCTTCAACCATCTACAGTTAATAGCAAGCTCAAGAATGAAGTTTGAAATTGGTACTTATCAAGGAATAACGACTATACTTAAACTTGCGTATTTTTTTGATTTTCTTTATATTTACATTGTTGAAACTTTATAAAACTAGAATGTGTTTAATAGAAAATGTTCTGCTCAATCGAATAATATTTGCTTCAACCATTTACAATCAATAGCAAGCTTAAGAATAAGATTTGAATTTGGTATTTATCAAGAAATAACGACGCTCTTTAAACTTGCGTATTTTTTTGATATTTTTTATATTTACATTATTGAAACGTTCTAAAAGTAGAATATATTTGATAGAAAATTTCCTGCTCAATGCAATGGTACTTCCTTCAACCATATGCAATTAATAGAAAGCTCAAAAATAAAGTTTGAAATTGGTACTTATCAAGGAATGACGACTTTGTTTATACTTGCGCATTTTTTTGAGTTTTTTTATATTTACATTGCTAAAACGTTATGAAAGTAGAATGTATTTAATAGAAAATTTTCTGCTTAGTCGAATGGTTTTTGCTTTTACTATCTACAATTAATAGCAAGCTTAAGGATGAAGTTTGAAATTGGTACTTTTCAAGGAATAACGACTATGTTTAAACTTGCTCATTTTTTTGATTTTTTTTTATTTACATTGCTGAAACGTTATAAAAGTAGGATGCGTTTATTAGAAAATTTTATGCTCAATTGAATGGTACTTGTTTCAATTATCTACAATTAATAGCAAGCTCAAGAATGAAGTTTGAAATTAGTACTTATCAAGAAATAACGACTTGAAAATTTCCTGTTTAATCAAATGATACTTGTTTCAGCTATTTACAATTAACAGCAAGCTTAAGAATAAAGTTTGAAATAGGTATTTATCAAGAAATATCGGATAAGAAATAACGACTATATTTAAACTTGCGCATTTTTTTAATTTTTTTTTATATTTGCATTGCTGAAACGTTATAAAAGTAGAATGTATTTGATAGGAAATTTTCTGCTCAATCGAATAGTTCTTGCTTCAACCATCTACAACTAATAGCAAGCCCAAGAATGAAGTTTGAAATTATTACTTATCAAAAAATAACGACTATTTTTAAACTTGCGCATTTTTAAATTTTTTTTTATTTACATTGCTGAAACATTATAAAACTGAAATGTGTTTGATAAAAAATATTTCGCTCAATCGAATAATATTTGCTTCGACCATCTACAATCAATAGCAAGCTCAAGATTGAAGTTTGAAATTGATACTTATCAAGGAATAACGACTCTCTTTAAACTTGCGCATTTTTTTAATTTTTTTAATATTTTCGTTGTTGAAACGTTGTAAAAGTAGAATGTATTTGATAGAAAATTTCCTGCTCAATCGAATGGTACTTGCTTTAACCATCCACAATTAATAGAAAATTCAAGAATAAAGTTTGAAATTGGTACTTATCAAGGAATAACGACTATTTTTAAACTTGCACATTTTTTTAATTTTTTTATATTTAAATTGCTAAAACGTTATAAAAGTAAGATGCATTTGATAGAAAATTTTTTTTTAATCAAATGGTATTTGCCCCCACTATCTACAGTTAATAGCAAGCTCAAGAATGAAGTTTAAACTTGGTACTTATCAAGGAATAACGACTATATTTAAACTTGAGTATTTTTTTGAGTTTTTCTTATATTTACATTATTGAGACGTTATAAAAGTAGGTTGTGTTTAATAGAAAATTTTTTGCTTAATCAAACGGTATTTGCTTCAACCATCTACAATTAATAGCAAGCTCAAGAATAAAGTTTGAAATTGGTACTTATCAAGGAATAACGACTATCTTTAAACTTGCGTATTTTATAATTTTTTTATATATTTAGATTTCTGAAACGTTATAAAGGTAGGATGTATTTGATAAAAAATTTTCTGCTTAATCAAATGGTATTTGCCTCAACCATCTACAATTAATAGCAAGCTCAAGAATGAAGTTTGAAATTAGTACTTATCAAGAAATTACGACTATCTTTAAACTTGCGAATTTTTTGATTTTTTTTTATATTTATATTATTGAAACGTTACAAAAGTAGAACGTATTTAATAAGAAATTTTCTGCTTAATCAAATAGTACTTATTTCAACTATTTACAATTAAAAGCAAGCTCAAGAATGAAGTTTGAAATTAGTACTTATCAAGAAATTACGACCATCTTTAAACTTGCGAATTTTTTTGATTTTTTTTTATATTTACATTATTGAAACGTTACAAAAGTAGAACGTATTTGATTAGAAATTTTCTGCTTAATCAAATAGTACTTATTTCAACCATTTACAATTAACAGCAAGCTCAAGAATAAAGTTTGAATTTGGTATTTATCAAGAAATAACGAATATGTTTAAACTTGCGTATTTTTTTGATTTTTTTTTATATTTACATTGCTGAAACTTTATAAAACTTAAATGTGTTTAATAGAAACTTTTTTGCTTAATCGAAAAATACTTGTATCAACCATCTACAATTAATAGCAACCTCAAGAATAAAGTTTGAACTTGGTACTTATCAAGGAATAACGACTCTTTTTAAACTTGCGTAATTTTATGATTTTTTTTTATATTTACATTGCTGAAACTTTATAAAGGTAGAGCGTGTTTGATAGAAACTTTTCTGCTTAATTGAGTAGTATTTGCTTCAACTATCTACAATTAATAGCAAGCTCAAGAATAAAGTTTGAAATTAGTACTTATCAAGGAATAACAACTATATTTAAACTTTCGCATTTTTTTGATTTTTTTTATATTTACATTGCTGAAACTTTATAAAACTAGAATGTGTTTGATAGAGAATATCCTGCTTAATTGAATGGTACTTGCTTCAACCATTTACAATCAATAGCAAGCTCAAGAATGAAGTTTGAAATTGGTACATATCAAGGAATAACGACTATCATTAAACTTGCGAATTTTTTTAATTTTTTTTTATTTACATTGCTGAAACGTTATAAAGGTAGGATGTATTTGTTAGAAATATTTTCTGCTTAATCGAATGATGTTTTCGGCAAATCTCTACAATTAATAGCAAGCTCAAGAATGAAGTTTGAAGTTAGTACTTATCAAGAAATTACGACTATCTTTAAACTTGCGAATTTTTTTAATTTTTTTTTATATTTACATTATTAAAACGTTACAAAAGTAGAACGTATTTGATAAGGAATTTTCTGCTTAATCAAATAGTACTTATTTCAACCATTTACAATTAACAGCAAGCTCAAGAATAAAGTTTGAAATTGGTACTTATCAAGGAATAACGACTATCTTTAAACGTGCGCATTTTTCTACATCTACAATTAATAGCAACCTCAAGAATAAAGTTTGAAATTGGTACTTATAAAGGAATAACGACTCTTTTTAAACTTGCGTATTTTTTAAATTTTTTTTATATTTACATTGCTGAAACGTTATAAAAGTAGAATGTATTTGAAATGAAATTTCCTGCTTAATCAAATGATATTTGCATTAACCATCTACAACTAATAGCAAGCTCAAAGATAAAGTTTGAATTTGGTACTTATCAAGGAATAACGACTCTTTTTAAACTTGCGTATTTTTTTGATTTTTTTTATATTTACTTTGCTGATACTTAATAAAACTAAAATGTGTTTGATAAAAAATATTCTGTTCAATCGAATAATACTTGCTTCAACCATTTACAATTAATAGCAAGTTTAAGAGTGAAGTTTGAAATTGGTACTTATAAAGGAATAACGACTCTTTTTAAACTTGCGTATTTTTTAAATTTTTTTTATATTTACATTGCTGAAACGTTATAAAAGTAGAATGTATTTGATATGAAATTTCCTGCTTAATCAAATGATATTTGCTTTAACCATCTACAACTAATAGCAAGCTCAAGAATAAAGTTTGAATTTGGTACTTATCAAGGAATAACGACTCTTTTTAAACTTGCGTATTTTTTTGATTTTTTTTATATTTACTTTGCTGATACTTAATAAAACTAAAATGTGTTTGATGAAAAATATTCTGTTTAATCGAATAATACTTGCTTCAACTATCTACAATTAATAGCAAGCTTAAGAATGAAGTTTGAAATAGGAATAACGACTCTCTTTAAACTTGCGTATTTTTTGATTTATTTTATATTTACATTGCTAAAACGTTATGAAGGTAAAATGTATTTAATATAAAATTTCTTGCCCAATCGAACGGTATTTGTTTCAACTATCTACAATTAATTGAAAACTCAAGAATAAAGTTTGAAATTGGTACTTATCAAGGAATAACGACTCTTTTTAAACTTGCGTATTTTTTTAATTTTTTTTATATTTACTTTGCTGATACTTAATAAAACTAAAATGTGTTTGATAAAAAATATTCTGTTCAATCGAATAATACTTGCTTCAACCATTTACAATTAATAGCAAGCTTAAGAGTGAAGTTTGAATTTGGTACTTATCAAGGAATAACGACTCTCTATAAACTTGCGTATTTTTTTGATTTTTTTTTATATTTACATTGCAAAAACGTTATGAAGGTAAAATGTATTTAATATAAAATATCCTGCCCAATCGAACGGTACTCGTTTCAACCATCTACAGTTAATAGAAAGTTCAAGAATAGAGTTTGAAGTTGATATTTATCAAGAAATTACGACTCTCTTTAAACTTGTGTATTTTTTTGATTTTTTTATATTTACATTGCTGAAACGTTATAAAAAAAGAATGTTTTTGATAGAAAATTTTTTGCTTAATCGAATGATATTTGCTGTAAGCATCTACAACTAATAGCAAACTCAAGAATAAAGTTTGAAATTGGTACTTATCAAGGAATAACGACTCTTTTTGAACTTGCGTTTTTTTGCTTCAACTGTCTACAATTAATAGCAAGCTCAAGAATAAAGTTTGAAATTGTTACTTATCAAAAAATAACGACTATCCTTAAACTTGAGTATTTATTTAATTTTTTTTTATATTTACATTGTTGAGACGTTTTAAAAGTAGGATGTATTTAATAGGAAATTTTTTGCTCAATCAAATGGTATTTGCTATAATTATCTACTATTAATAGCAAGCTCAAGAATAAAGTTTGAAGTTGGTACTTATCAAGAAATAACGACATTCTTTAAACTTGCGCATTTTTTTGATTTTTTTTATATTTACATTGCTGAAATGTTATAAAAGTAGAATGTATTTGATAGAAAATTTTTTGCTTAATTGAATGGTATTTGCTATAACCATCTACAATTAATAGCAAGCTCAACAATAAAGTTTAAAGTTGGTACTTATCAAGAAATAACGACTTTCTTTAAACTTGCGTATTTTTTTGATTTTTTTTATATTTACATTGCTGAAATGATATAAAAGTAGAATGTATTTGATAGGAAATTTCCTGCTCAATCGAATGGTACTTGTGTCAACCATCTACAATTAATAGCAAGCTCAAGAATAAAGTTTGAATTTGGTACTTATCAAGGAATAACGACTATATTTAAACTTGCGAATTTTTTTAATTTTTTTTATATTTACATTGCTGAAACGTTATAAAAGTAAAATGTGTTTGATAGAAAATTTTCTGTTTAATCGAACGGTATTTGCTTCAACCACAGACAACTAATAGCAAGCTCAAGAATGAAGTTTGAAATTGGTACTTATTAAGGAATAACGACTACTTTTAAACTTGCGCATTTTTTTAATTTTTTTTATATTTATATTGCTGGAACGTTATAAAAGTAAGATGTGTTTAATAGAAAATTATCTGCTTAATTGAATGGTATTTGCTTTAATTATCTACAATTAATAGCAAGCTCAAAAATGAAGTTTGAAATTGGTACTTATCAAGGAATAACGTCTATTTTAAACTTGCGAATTTTTTTAATTTTTTTTATATTTACATTGTTGAAACGTTATAAAAATAAAATGTATTTAATAGAAAATTATCTGCTTAATTGAATGGTATTTACTTTAATTATCTACAATTAATAGCAAGCTCAAAAATGAAGTTTGAAATTGGTACTTATCAAAGAATAACGACTATCTTTAAACTTGCGCATTTTTATAATTTTTTTATATTTAAATTGCTAAAACTTTATAAACATAAAATGTAGTTGATAGAAAATTTTTTGCCTAATCGAATAGTATTTGCCGAAACTATATACAGCTAATAGCAAGCTTAAGAATGAAGTTTGAAGTTGGTACTTATCAAGGAATAACGACTATTTTTAAACTTGCGTATTTTTTTGATTTTTTTTATATTTACATTGCTGCAACTTTATAAAACTAAAATGTGTTTGATGGAAAATATCCTGCTCAATCGAATAATATTTGCTTCAGCCATCTACAAACAATAGCAAGCTCATGAATGAAGTTTGAAGTTGGTATTTATCAAGAAATAACGACTCTTTTTAAACTTGCGTATTTTTTTGATTTTTTTTATATTTACATTGCTGAAACTTTATAAAACTAAAATGTGTTTAATAGAAAATTTTTTGCTTAATCGAATGGTATTTGCTTCAACCACAAACAGCTAAGAGCAAGCTCAAGAATGAAGTTTGAAATTTCTACTTAAGAAGGAATAACGACTATCTTTAAACTTGCGTAATTTTTTGATTTTTTTTATATTTACATTGCTAAAACGTTATAAAAATAAAATATATTTAATAGAGAATTTCTTGCTTAATCAAATGGTACTTGTTTCAATTATCTACAATTAATAGCAAGCTCAAGAATGAAGTTTGAATTTGGTACTTATCAAGAAATAACGACTATTTTTAAACTTGCGTATTTTTTTAATTTTTTTTATATTTACATTGCTGAAACGTTATGAAAATAAAATATATTTCATAGAATATTTTCTGTTTAATCGAATGGTATTTGCTTCAACCACATACAGCTAAGAGCAAGCTCAAAAATGAAGTTTGAAATTGCTACTTATCAAGGAATAACGACTATCTTTAAACTTGCGTATTTTTTTATTTTTTTTTTATATTTACATTGTTGAAACGTTATAAAAATAAGATATATTTATAGAAAATTTTCTGCTTAATCGAACGGTATTTGTTTCAACCATCTACAGTTAATAGCAAGCTCAAGAATGAAGTTTGAAATTGGTATTTATCAAAAAATAACGACTCTCTTCTTACTTGCGTATTTTTTTAATTTTTTTTTATTTACATTGCTAAAATTTTATAAAACAAAAATGTGTTTGATTGAAAATATCCTGCTTAATTAAATAGTACTTGCTTCAACCAATCACATTTAATAACAAGCTCAAGAATGAAGTTTGAAATTGGTACTTATCAAGGAATAACGACTATCTTTAAACTTGCGTATTTTTTTGATTTTTTTTATATTTACATTGCTAAGACTTTATAAAGGTAAAATGTGTTTGATAGAAAATATCCTGCTCAATCGAATAGTATTTGCTTCAACCATCTACAACCAATAGCAAGCTCAAAAATGAAGTTTGAAATTGGTATTTATCAAGAAATGACGACTCTTTTTGAACTAGCGTATTTTTTTGATTTTTTTTATATTTACATTGTTGAAACGTTATAAAAGTAAAATGTATTTGATAGAAAATTTTCTGCTTAATCGAACGGTATTTGCTTCAACCACAGACAGCTAATAGCTAGCTCAAGTATAAAGTTTGAATTTGGTACTTATCAAGGAATAACGACTATTTTTAAACTTGCGCATTTTTTTAATTTTTTTATATTTATAATGCTGAAACGTTATAAAAGTAAAATGAATTTGATAAAAAATTTTCTGCCCAATCAAATGGTCTTTGCTTTTACTATCTACAACTAATAGCAAGCTCAAGAATAAAGTTTGAAATTGGTACTTATCAAGGAATAACGACTATCTTTAAACTAGCGTATTTTTTTTTTGATTTTTCTTATATTCACATTCCTGAAACTTTTAAAACTAGAATGTGTTTAATAGTAAGTATCCTGCTCAATCGAATAATACTTGCTTCAACCATTTACAATCAATAGCAAGATCAAAAATGAAGTTTGAAATTGGTACTTCTTAAGGAATAACAACTCTTTTTAAACTAGCGTATTTTTTTTGATTTTTTTTATATTGACATTGCTGAAGCTTTTAAAACTAGAATGTGTTTGATAGGAAGTATCCTGCTCAATCGAATAATACTTGCTTCAACCATCTACAATCAATAGCAAGCTTAAAATTGAAGTTTGAAATTGGTATTTATCAAGAAATAACAACTTTTTTTAAATTTGCGTATTTTTTTTGATTTTTTTTATATTTACATTGCTGAAACGTTATAAAAATAAGACGCAGTTGATAGAAAATTTTTTGTTCAATCGAATGGTGTCCGTTTCAACCATCTGCAGTTAGTAGCAAGCTCAAGAATAAAGTTTAAAATTGGTATTTATCAAGAAATAACAACTCTTTTTAAACTTTTTATACGCTTTTTAAAAGCGTATTTTTTTGATTTTTTTAATATTTACATTGCTGAAACGTTATAAAAAAAATGTATTTGATAAAAAATTTCCTGCTCAATCAAGTGGTATTTGTTTCAACTATTTATATTTAATAGCAAGCTCAAGAATGAAGTTTGAAATTGGTACTTATCAAGAAATAACGACTATTTTTAAACTTGGGCATTTTTTTAATTTTTTTTATATTTACATTGCTAAAACGTTATAAAAGTATGATATAATTGATAGAAAATTTGCCGCCTAATCGAATGGTATTTGCTTTAACCATTTACAATTAATAACAAGCTCAGGAATGAAGTTTGAAATTGGTGCTTATCAAGGAATAACGACTATTTTTAAACTTGCGCACTTTTAAATTTTTTTTATATTAACGTTGCTAAAACGTTATAAAAATAAGATGTATTTGATAGAAAATTTCCTGCTTAATCAAACGGTATTTGCTTCAACCACATGCAGCTAATAGCAAGCTCAAAAAGAAGTTTGAAATTGGTACTTATCAAGGAATAACGACTATCTTTAAACTTGCGTATTTTTTTGATTTTTTTTTATATTTACATTGCCGAAAAGTTATAAAAATAAAATACATTTGATAGAAAATTTTCTGTTTAACTGAACGGTATTTGTTTCAACCATTTACAATTAAGAGCAAGCTCAAGAATAAAGTTTGAAATTGGTACTTATCAAGGAATAACGACTATCTTTAAACTTGCATATTTTTTTGATTTTTTTTATAATTACATTGCTAAAACTTTATAAAACTAAAATGTGGTTGATAGAAAATATCCTGCTCAATCGAATAGTATTTGCTTCAACCATCTACAACCAATAGCAAGCTCAAGAATGAAGTTTGAAATTGGTATTTATCAAGAAATGACGACTTTCTTTGAACTTGCGTATTTTTTTGACTTTTTTTATATTTACATTGCTGAAACGTTATAAAAGTAAAATGTATTTGATAGAAAATTTTCTGCTTAATCGAACGGTGTTTGCTTCAACCACATACAGCTAATAGCTAGCTCAAGAATAAAGTTTGAAATTGGTACTTATCAAGGAATAACGACTATCTTTAAACTTGCGAATTTTTTTGATTTTTTTTATATTTACATTGCTGAAACGTTATAAAACTAAAATGTGTTTGATAGAAAATAACCTGCTTAATCAAATAGTATTTGCTTCAACTATCTGCAATCAATAGCATACTCAAAAATAAAGTTTGAAATTGGTATTTATCAAGGAATAACGACTATCTTTAAACTTGCGTAATTTTTTGATTTTTTTTATATTTACATTGCTGAAACGTTATAGAAGTAAGACGTATTTGATAGAAAATTTTCTGTTTAATCAAATGGTACTTGTTTCAACCATCTATAATTAATAGCAAGCTCAAGAATAAAGCTTGAAATTAGTATTTATCAAGAAATAACAACTCTCTTTATACTTGCGTATTTTTTTGATTTTTTTAATATATACATTGTTAAAACGTTATAAAAAAAATGTATTTGATAGAAAATTTTCTGCTTAATCAAATGGTAATTGCTTCAGCCACCTATAATTTAAAGCAAGCTCAAGAATAAAGTTTGAAATTGGTACTTATCAACGAATAACGACTATTTTTAAACTTGCGCATTATTTTAATTTTTTTTATATTTACATTGCTGAAACATTATAAAACTTAAATGTGTTTAATAGAAAATATCCCGCCTAATCAAATAGTACTTGCTCTAACCATCAACAATCAATAGCATACTCAAAAATGAAGTTTGAAATTGGTATTTATCAAGAAATAACGACTCTCTTTAAACTTGCGTATTTTTTTGATTTTTTTTATATTTACATTGATGAAACATTATAAAGCTAAAGTGTGTTTAATAGAAAAAATCCTGCTTAATCAAATAGTACTTGCCTCAACTATCTACAATCAATAGCATACTCAAAAATAAAGTTTGAAATTGGTATTTATCAAGGAATAACGACTATCTTTAAACTTGCGTATTTTTTTGATTTTTTTTATATTTACATTGTTGAAACGTTATAAAAGTAGGATGTATTTCATAGGAAATTTCTTGCTTAATCGAATGGTTTTTGCTTTAACCATCTACAAATAACAGCTAGCTCAAAAATGAAGTATAAATTTGGTACTTACTAAGGAATAACGACTGTCTTTAAACTTGCGTATTTTTTTTAATTTTTTTTATATTTACATTGCTGAAACTTTATAAAACTAAAATGTTTTTGATAAGAAAATATTTTGTTCAATCGAATAGTATTTGCCTCAAATATCTACAATCAATAGCAAGCTCAAGAATAAAGTTTGAAATTGGTATTTATCAAGAAATAACGACACTCTTTAAACATGCGTATTTTTTTAATTTTTTTTATATTTACATTGTTAAAACGTAATAAAAGTAGGATTTTTTTGATATAAAATTTTTTGCTCAATCGAATGGTACTTGTTTCAAACATTTACAATTAATAGCAAGCTTAAGAACGAAGTTTGAAATTGGTACGTATCAAGGAATAACGACTATTTTTAAACGTGCGTTTTTTATATTTACATTGCTAAAACGTTATAAAAGTAAAATGTATTTGATAGTAATTTTTCTGCGTAATCGAATGGTTTTTGGCTTTAATCATCTACAATTAATAGCAAGCTCAAAAATGAAGTTTGAAATTGGTACTTCTCAAGGAATAACAACTCTTTTTAAACTAGCGTATTTTTTTTTTATTTTTTTTATATTGACATTGCTGAAACTTTTAAAGCTAAAATGTGTTTAATAGGAAGTATCCGGCTCAATCGAATAATATTCGCTTCAACCATCTACAATCAATAGCAAGCTCAAAAATGAAGTTTGAAATTGGTATTTATCAAGAAATAACAACTCTCTTTAAACTTGCGTATTTTTTTGATTTTTGTTATATTTACATTGCTAAAACGTTATAAAAGGAGGATGTATTTTATAGAAAATTTCCTGCTTAATCCTTAACCACCTACAAATAACAGCAAGCTCAAGAATGAAGTTTGAAGTTGGTACTTATCAAGGAATAACGACTAACTTTAAACTTGCGCATTTTTTTAATTTTTTTTATATTCACATTTTTGAAACGTTATAAAAGTAAAATGTATTTATTAGAAAATTTTCTGTTCAATCAAATGGTACTTGCCTCAACCATCTTCGATTAATAGCAAGCTCAAGAATAAAGTTTTAAATTGGTACTTATCAAGGAATAACGACTATTTTTAAACTTGCTCATTGTTTTAATTTTTCCATATTTAATTTGTTGAAACGTTGTAAAAGTAAGATGTATTTGATAGAAAATTTTCTGCTTAATCAAATGGAATTTGTTTTAACTATTTACAGTTAATAGCAAGCTTAAGAATGAAGTTTGAAATTGGTACTTATCAAGGAATAGCGACTATCTTTAAACTTGCGCATTTTTTTACTTTTTTCTATATTCACATTGCTGAAACGTTATAAAAGTAAAATGTATTTAATAGAAAATTTCCTGCTCAATCAAACGGTATTTGTTTTAACCATCTATAATTTATAGCAAACTCAAGGATAAAGTTTGAAATTGGTACTTATCAAGGAATAACGACTATCTTTAAACTTGCGCATTTTTTTAATTTTTTCTATATTCACATTGCTGAAACGTTGTAAAAGTAAGATGTATTTAATAGAAAATTTTTTGCTTAATCGAACGGTATTCGCTTCAACTACATATAGCTAATAGCAAGCTCAAGAATAAAGTTTGAAATTGGTACTTATCAAGGAATAACGACTATCTTTAAACTTGCAAATTTTTTTGATTTTTTTTATATTTACATTGCTGAAACGTTATAAAAATAAGATATGTTTGATAGAAAATTTCCTGCTTAATCGAATGGTATTTGCTTCAACCACCTACGATTAACAGCAAGCACATGAATGAAGTTTGAAATTGGTACTTATCAAGGAATAACGACTATTTTTAAACTTGCGTATTTTTTTGAGTTTCTTTATATTTACATTGCTGAAACTTTATAAAACTTAAACGTGTTTGATAAAAGATATCCTGCTCAATCAAATAGTACTTGCCTCAACTATCTACAATCAATAGCAAGCTCAAGAATAAAGTTTGAAATTGGTATTTATCAAGAAATAACGACTCTCTTTAAACTTGCGTATTTTTTTGATTTTTTTTAAATTTACATTGTTGATATGTTACAAAAGTAAAATGTATTTGATAGGAAATTTCCTGCTCAATAAAATGGTACTTATGTCAACCATTTACAATTAATAGCAAGCTCAAAAATAAAGTTTGAAATTGGTACTTATCAAGGAATAACGACTATCTTTAAACTTGCGTATTTTTTTGATTTTTTGTATAATTACATTGCTAAAACTTTATAAAACTAAAATGTGTTTAATAGAAAATATTCTGCTAATCGAATAGTATTTGCTTCAAGCATCTACAACCAATAGCAAGCTCAAGAATAAAGTTTGAAATTGGTATTTATCAAGAAATGACGACTATCTTTAAACTTGCGTATTTTTTTGATTTTTTTATATTTACATTGCTGAAACGCCATAAAAGTAAAATGTATTTGATAGAAAATTATCTGCTTAATCGAACGGTATTTGCTTCAACCACATACAGCTAATAGCTAGCTCAAGAATGATGTTTGAATTTGGTACTTATCAAGGAATAACGACTATCTTTAAACTTGCGTTTTTTTTTAATTTTTTTTATATTTACATTGTTGAAACATTATAAAGCTAAAATGTGTTTGATAGAAAATATCCTGTCTAATCAAATGGTAATTGCTCCAAAAATTTACAATCAATAGCATACTCAAAAATGAAGTTTGAAATTGGTATTTATCAATAAATAACGACTCTATTTAAACTTGCGTATTTTTTTAATTTTTTTTTTATATTTACATTGTTAAAACGTTATAAAAGTAGAATATATTTGATAGAAAATTTTCTGCTCAATCGAATGGTACTTGTTTCAACCATCTACAATTAACAGCAAGCTCAAAAATGAAGTTTGAAATTGGTACTTATTAAGGAATAACGACTATCTTTAAACTTGCGTTTTTTTTTAATTTTTTTTATATTTACATTGTTGAAACATTATAAAGCTAAAATGTGTTTGATAGAAAATATCCTGTCTAATCAAATGGTAATTGCTCCAAAAATTTACAATCAATAGCATACTCAAAAATGAAGTTTGAAATTGGTATTTATCAATAAATAACGACTCTATTTAAACTTGCGTATTTTTTTAATTTTTTTTTTATATTTACATTGCTAAAACGTTATAAAAGTAGAATATATTTGATAGAAAATTTTCTGCTCAATCGAATGGTACTTGTTTCAACCATCTACAATTAACAGCAAGCTCAAAAATGAAGTTTGAAATTGGTACTTATTTAGGAATAACGACTATCTTTAAACTTGCGTTTTTTTTTAATTTTTTTTATATTTACATTGCTGAAACATTATAAAACTAAAATGTGTTTGATAGAAAATATCCTGGTTAATCAAATGGTAATTGCTTCAACAATCTACAATTAATATCATACTCAAAAATGAAGTTTGAAATTGGTATTTATCAAGAAATAACGACTCTATTTAAACTTGCGCATTTTTTTAATTTTTTTTATATTTACATTGCTGAAACGTTATAAAAGTGAAATATATTTGATAGAAAATTTTCTCCTTAATCGAATGGTATTTGCTTTAACCATTTACAACTAATAGCAAGCTCAAGAATGAAGTTTGAAATTGGTACTTATCAAGGAATAACGACTATTTTTAAACTTGCGCATTTTTTTTAATTTTTTTTATAATTACATTGCTGAAACGTTATAAAACTAAAATGTGTTTAATAGAAAATGTCTTGTTCAATCAAATAGTGCTTGCTTCAGCCATCTACAATCAATAGCAAGCTCAAGAATGAAGTTTGAAATTGGTATTTATCAAGAAATAACGACTCTTTTTAAACTTGCGTATTTTTTTGATTTTTTTTATATTTACATTGCTGAAACTTTATAAAACTAGAATGTGTTTAATAGAAAATATCCTGCTCAATCGAATATTACTTGCTTCAACCATTTAAAATCAATAGCAAGCTCAAAATTGAAGTTTGAAATTGGTACTTATCAAGGAATAACGACTATTTTTAAACTTGCGAATTTTTTTAATTTTTTTTATATTTACATTGCTGAAACGTTATAAAAGTAAAATTTATTTGATAGAAAATTTCCTGCTTAATCGAATGGTATTTGCTTCAACCACATACAGCTAAGAGCAAGCTCAAGAATGAAGTTTAAAATTGCTACTTATCAAGGAATATCGACTATCTATAAACTTGCGTATTTTTTTGATTTTTTTAATAATTACATTGCTGAAAGGTTATAAAAATTAAATGTGTTTAATAGAAAATATCCTGCTCAATCGAATAATACTTGCTTCAGCCATCTACAATCAATAGCAAATTCAAGAATGAAGTTTGAAATTGGTATTTATCAAGAAATAACGACTCCTTTTAAACTTGCGTATTTTTTTAATTTTTTTTATATTTACATTGCTGAAACTTTATAAAACTAGAATGTGTTTGATAGAAAATATTCTGCTCAATCGAATATTACTTGCTTTAACCATTTAAACTCAATAGCAACCTCAAGAATGAAGTTTAAAATTGGTACTTATCAAGGAATAACGACTATTTTTAAACTTGCGCATTTTTTTATTTTTTTTATATTTACATTTTTGAAACGTTATAAAACTAAAATGTGTTTGATAGAAAATATCCTGCTTAATCGCATAATACTTGCTTCGGCCATCTACAATCAATAGCAAGCTCAAGAATGAAGTTTGAAATTGGTATTTATCAAGAAATAACGACTCTTTTTAAACTTGCGTATTTTTTGATTTTTTTTATATTTACATTGCTGAAACTTCACAAAACTAAAATGTGTTTGATATAAAATATCCTCTTCAATCAAATATTACTTGCTTCAACCATTTAAAATCAATAGCAAGCTCAAGAATGAAGTCTGAAATTGGTACTTATCAAGGAATAACGACTATTTTTAAACTTGCGCATTTTTCTAATTTTTTTTATATTTACATTGCCGAATCATTATAAAAGTAAAAATTATTAAATAGAAAATTTCCTGCTTAATCGAATGGTATTTGCTTCAACCACATACAGCTAAGAGCAAGCTCAAGAATGAAGTTTAAAATTGCTACTTATCAAGGAATATCGACTATCTATAAACTTGCGTATTTTTTTGATTTTTTTAATATTTACATTGCTAAAACGTTATAAAAATTAAATGTGGTTAATAGAAAATATCCTGCTTAATCAAATAATACTTGCTTCAGCCATCTACAATTAATAGCAAGCTCAAGAATGAAGTTTGAATATGGTATTTATCAAGAAATAACGACTCTTTATAAACTTGCGTATTTTTTTGATTTTTTTATATTTACATTGCCGAAACGTTATAAAAATAAAATACATTTCATAGAAAATTTTCTGCTTAATCGAATAGTATTTGTTTCAACCATCTACAGTTGTTAGCAAGCTCAAAAATGAAGTTTGAAATTGGTATTTATCAAGAAATAACGACTGTTTTTAAACTTGCGTATTTTTTTGATTTTTTTTATATTTACATTGCTGAAACTTTACAAAACTAAAATGTGTTTGATAAAAGATATCCTGCCTAATCAAATGGTAATTGCTTGAACCATCTACAATCAATAGCTTACTCAAAAATGAAGTTTGAAATTGGTATTTATCAATAAATAACGACTCTATTTAAACTTGCGTATTTTTTTAATTTTTTTTATATTTACATTGCTGAAACGTTATAAAAGTAAAATATATTTGATAGAAAATTTTCTGCTTAATCAAATGGTATTTGCTTTAACCATTTACAATTAATAGCAAGCTCAAGAATGAAGTTTGAAATTGGTACTTATCAAGAAATAACGACTATTTATAAACTTGCGCATTATTTTAATTTTTTTTATAATTACATTGCTGAAACGTTATAAAACTAAAATGTGTTTGATAGAAAATGTTCCGTTTAATTGAATAGTACTTGCTTCAGCAATCTACAATCAATAGCAAGCTCAAGAATGAAGTTTGAAATTGGTATTTATCAAGAAATAACGACTCTTTTTAACTTGCGTATTTTTTTGATTTTTTTTATATTTACATTGCTGAAACTTTACAAAACTAGAATGTGTTTGATATAAAATATCCTGCTCAATCAAATATTACTTGCTTCAACCATTTAAAATCAATAGCAAGCTCAAGAATGAAGTCTGAATTTGGTACTTATCAAGGAATAACGACTATTTTTAAACTAGCGCATTTTTCTAATTTTTTTTATATTTACATTGCCGAAACATTATAAAAGTAAAATTTATTTAACAGAAAATTTCCTGCTTAATCGAATGGTATTTGCTTCAACCACATACAGCTAAGGGCAAGCTCAAGAATGAAGTTTAAAATTGCTACTTATTAAGGAATATCGACTATCTATAAACTTGCGTATTTTTTTGATTTTTTTAATATTTACATTGCTGAAACGTTATAAAAATTAAATGTGTTTAATAGAAAATATCCTGGTCAATTGAATAATACTTGCTTCAGCCATCTACAATCAATAGCAAGCTCAAGAATGAAGTTTGAAATTGGTATTTTTCAAGAAATAACGACTCTTTTTAAACTTGCGTATTTTTTTGATTTTTTTTATATTTACATTGCTGAAACTTTACAAAACTAGAATGTGTTTATTAGAAAATATCCTGCTTTATCGCATAATACTTGCTTCAGCCATCTACAATCAATAGCAAGCTCAAGAATGAAGTTTGAAATTAGTATTTATCAAGAAATAACGACTCTTTTTAAACTTGCGTATTTTTTTAATTTTTTTTATATTTACATTGCCAAAACTTTATAAAACTAGAATGTGTTTGATAGAAAATATCCTGCTCAATCGAATATTACTTGCTTTAACCATTTAAAATCAATAGCAAGCTCAAAAATGAAGTTTAAAATTGGTACTTATCAAGAAATAACGACTATTTTTAAACTTGCGCATTTTTTAATTTTTTTTTATATTTACATTGCTGAAACGTTATAAAAGTAAGATATAGTTGATAAAAAATTTCCTGCCTAATCGAGTGGTATTTGCTTCAACCATCTACAATTAACAGCAAGCTAAAAAATGAAGTTTGAAATTGGTACTTATTAAGAAATAACGACTATCTTTAAACTTGCGTATTTTTTTAATTTTTTTTTATTTACATTGTTAATCAAATGGTACTTGCTTCAGTCATCTACAATTAATAGTATACTCAAAAATGAAGTTTGAAATTAGTATTTATCAAGAAATAACGACTCTTTTTAAACTTGCGCATTTTTTTGTTTTTTTTTATATTTACATTGCTGAAACGTTATAAGGGTAAGATATATTTAATAGAAAATTACCTGTTTAATCAAATGGTATTAGCTGTAACCATTTACAATTAATAGCAAGCTCAAGAATGAAGTTTGAAGTTGGTACTTATCAAGGAATAACGACTATTATTAAACTTGCGCATTTTTTTAATTTTTTTTTATATTTACATTGCCGAAACTTTATAAAACTAGAATGTGTTTGATAGAAAATATCCTGCTTAATCGAATATTACTTGCTTTAACCATTTAAAATCAATAGCAAGCTCAAGAATGAAGTTTAAATTTGGTACTTATCAAGAAATAACGACTATTTTTAAACTTGCGTATTTTTTTAATTTTTTTTATATTTACATTGCTAAAACGTTATGAAAGTAGGATATATTTGATAGAAAATTTTCTGCTCAATCAAATGGTACTTATTTCAACCATCTGCAATTAATAGCAAGCTTAAGAATAAAGTTTGAAATTGGTATTTATCAAGAAATAACAACTCTCTTTAAACTTGAGTATTTTTTTGATTTTTTTATATTTACATTGCTGAAACGTTATAAAAAAATGTATTTTAAGAAAATTTTTTGCTCAATCAAATGGTATTTGTTTCAACCATCTATAATTAATAGCAAGCTCAAGAATAAAGTTTGAAATTGGTACTTATCAAGAAATAACGACTATTTATAAACTTGCGCATTTTTTTAATTTTTTTTATAATTACATTGCTGAAACGATATAAAACTAAAATGTGTTTGATAGAAAATGTCTTGTTTAATCGAATAGTACTTGCTTCAGCCATCTACAGTCAATAGCAAGCTCAAGAATGAAGTTTGAAATTGGTATTTATCAAGAAATAACGACTCTTTTTAAACTTGCGTATTTTTTTGATTTTTTTTATATTTACATTGCTGAAACTTTACAAAACTAGAATGTGTTTGATATAAAATATCCTCTTCAATCAAATATTACTTGCTTTAACCATTTAAAATCAATAGCAAGCTCAAGAATGAAGTCTGAAATTGGTACTTATCAAGGAATAACGACTATTTTTAAACTTGCGCATTTTTCTAATTTTTTTTATATTTACATTGCCGAAACATTATAAAAGTAAAATTGTTAAATTGCTACTAAAATTGCTACTTATCAAGGAATATCGACTATCTATAAACTTGCGTATTTTTTTGATTTTTTTAATATTTACATTGCTAAAACGATATAAAAATTAAATGTGTTTAATAGAAAATATCTTGCCCAATTGACTAATACTTGCTTCAGCCATCTACAATCAATAGCAAGCTCAAGAATGAAGTTTGAAATTGGTATTTATCAAGAAATAACGACTCTGTTTAAACTTGCGTATTTTTTTGATTTTTTTTATATTTACATTGCTGAAACTTTACAAAACTAAAATGTGTTTAATAGAAAATATTTTGCTTAATCAAATATTACTTGCTTCAACCATTTAAAATCAGTAGCAAGCTCAAGAATGAAGTTTGAAATTGGTACTTATCAAGGAATAACGACTATTTTTAAACTTGAGCATTTTTTTAATTTTTTTTATATTTACATTGCTGAAACGTTATAAAAGTAAGATATAGTTAATAAAAAATTTTCTGCTTAATCGAATGGTTTTTGCTTCAACCATCTACAATTAACAGCAAGCTCAAAAATGAAGTTTGAAATTTGTACTTATTAAGGAATAACAACTATCTTTAAACTTGAGTATTTTTTTAATTTTTTTTATATTTACATTGTTGAAACATTATAAAACTAAAATGTGTTTGATAGAAAATATCCTGCCTAATCAAATGGTAATTGCTTCAAAAATTTACAATCAATAGCATACTCAAAAATAAAGTTTGAAATTGGTATTTATCAATAAATAACGACTCTATTTAATCTTGCGTATTTTTTTAATTTTTTTTTATATTTACATTGTTAAAACGTTATAAAAGTAGAATATATTTGATAGAAAATTTTCTGCTCAATCGAATGGTACTTGTTTCAACCATCTACAATTAACAGCAAGCTCAAAAATGAAGTTTGAAATTGGTACTTATTAAGGAATAACGACTATCTTTAAACTTGCGTTTTTTTTAATTTTTTTTATATTTACATTGCTGAAACATTATAAAACTAAAATGTGTTTGATAGAAAATATCCTGGTTAATCAAATGGTAATTGCTTTAACAATCTACAATTAATATCATACTCAAAAATGAAGTTTGAAATTGGTACTTATTAAGGAATAACGACTATCTTTAAACTTGCGTTTTTTTTATTTTTTTTTTATATTTACATTGCTGAAACATTATAAAACTAAAATGTGTTTGATAGAAAATATCCTGGTTAATCAAATGGTAATTGCTTCAACAATTTACAATTAATATCATACTCAAAAATGAAGTTTGAAATTGGTATTTATCAAGAAATAACGACTCTATTTAAACTTGCGCATTTTTTAATTTTTTTTATATTTACATTGCTGAAACGTTATAAAAGTAAAATATATTTGATAGAAAAGTTTTTGATTAATCGAATGGTATTTGCTTTAACCATTTACAATTAATAGCAAGCTCAAGAATGAAGTTTGAAATTGGTACTTATCAAGGAATAACGACTATTTTTAAACTTGCACATTTTTTTAATTTTTTTTATAATTACATTGCTGAAACGTTATAAAACTAAAATGTGTTTGATAGAAAATGTCTTGTTCAATCAAATAGTACTTGCTTCAGCCATCTACAATCAATAGCAAGCTCAAGAATGAAGTTTGAAATTGGTATTTATCAAGAAATAACGACTCTTTTTAAACTTGCGTATTTTTTTGATTTTTTTTATATTTACATTGCTGAAACTTCATAAAACTAGAATGTGTTTAATAGAAAATATCCTGCTCAATCGAATATTACTTGTTTCAACCATTTAAAATCAATAGCAAGCTCAAGAATGAAGTTTGAAATTGGTACTTATCAAGGAATAACGACTGTTTTTAAACTTTCGCATTTTTTTAATTTTTTTTATATTTACATTGCTGAAACGTTATAAAAGTAAAATCTATTTGATAGAAAATTTCCTGCTTAATCGAATGGTATTTGCTTCAACCACATACAGCTAAGAGCAAGCTCAAGAATGAAGTTTAAAGTTGCTACTTATCAAGGAATATCGACTATCTATAAACTTGCGTATTTTTTTGATTTTTTTAATATTTACATTGCTAAAACGTTATAAAAATTAAATGTAGTTAATAGAAAATATCCTGTTTAATCGCATAATACTTGCTTCAGCCATCTACAATTAATAGCAAGCTCAAGAATGAAGTTTGAAATTGGTATTTATCAAGAAATAACGACTCTTTTTAAACTTGCGTATTTTTTTGATTTTTTTTATATTTACATTGCTGAAACTTTATAAAACTAGAATGTGTTTAATAGAAAATATCCTGCTCAATCAAATATTACTTGCTTCAACCATTTAAAATCAGTAGCAAGCTCAAGAATGAAGTTTGAAGTTGGTACTTATCAAAGAATAACGACTATTTTTAAACTTGCGCATTTTTTTAATTTTTTTTATATTTACATTGCTGAAACGTTATAAAGCCAACATGTGTTTGATAGAAAATATCCTGCTTAATCGCATAATACTTGCTTCAGCCATCTACAATCAATAGCAAGCTCAATAATGAAGTTTGAAATTAGTATTTATCAAGAAATAAGGACTCTTTTTAAACTTGCGTATTTTTTTAATTTTTTTTATATTTACATTGCTGAAACTTTATAAAACTAGAATGTGTTTGATAGAAAATATCCTGCTCAATCGAATACTACTTGCTTTAACCATTTAAAATCAATAGCAAGCTTAAGAATGAAGTTTAAAATTGGTACTTATCAAGAAATAACGACTATTTTTAAACTTGCGAATTTTTTAAATTTTTTTTATATTTACATTGCTGAAACGTTATAAAAGTAAGATATAGTTGATGAAAAATTTCCTGCTTAATCGAATGGTATTCGCTCCAACCATTTACAATTAACAGCAAGCTCAAAAATGAAGTTTGAAATTGGTACTTATTAAGGAATAACGACTATCTTTAAACTTGCGTATTTTTTTAATTTTTTTTATATTTACATTGTTGAAACATTATAAAACTAAAATGTGTTTGATAGAAAATATCCTGGTTAATCAAATGGTACTTGCTTCAGTCATCTACAATTAATAGCATACTCAAAAATGAAGTTTGAAATTTGTATTTATTAAGAAATAACGACTCTATTTAAACTTGCGTATTTTTTTAATTTTTTTTATATTTACATTGCTAAAACATTATAAAAGTAGAATGTATTTAATAGAAAATTTTCTGCTCAATCGAATGCTACTTGTTTCAATCATCTGCAATTAATAGCAAGCTCAAGAATAAATTTTGAAATTGGTATTTATCAAGAAATAACAACTCTCTTTAAACTTGCGTATTTTTTTGATTTTTTTAATATTTACATCGCTGAAACGTTATAAAAAAAATGTGTTTGATAGAAAATATCCTGCTTAATCAAATAATACTTGCTTCAGCCATCTACAATTAATAGCAAGTTCAAGAATGAAGTTTGAATATGGTATTTATGAAGAAATAACGACTCTTTATAAACTTGCGTATTTTTTTGATTTTTTTTATATTTACATTGCCGAAACGTTATAAAAATAAAATACATTTGATAGAAAATTTTCTGCTTAATCAAATAGTATTTGTTTCCACCATCTACAATTGTTAGCAAGCTCAAAAATGAAGTTTGAAATTGGTATTTATTAATAAATAACGACTCTATTTAAACTTGCGTTTTTTTTTAATTTTTTTATATTTACATTGCTGAAACGTTATAAAAGTAAAATATATTTGATAGAAAATTTTTTGCTTAATCAAATGGTATTTGCTTTAACCATTTACAATTAATAGCAAGCTCAAGAATGAAGTTTGAAATTGGTACTTATCAAGAAATAACGACTATTTATAAACTTGCGCATTATTTTAATTTTTTTTATAATTACATTGCTGAAACGTTATAAAACTAAAATGTGTTCGATAGAAAATGTTTTGTTTAATTGAATAGTACTTGTTTCAGCAATCTACAGTCAATAGCAAGCTCAAGAATGAAGTTTGAAATTGCTACTTATCAAGGAATATCGACTATCTATAAACTTGCGTATTTTTTTGATTTTTTTAATATTTACATTGCTAAAACGTTATAAAAATTAAATGTAGTTAATAGAAAATATCCTGCTTAATCGCATAATACTTGCTTCAGCCATCTACAATTAATAGCAAGCTCAAGAATGAAGTTTGAAATTGGTATTTATCAAGAAATAACGACTCTTTTTAAACTTGCGGATTTTTTTGACTTTTTTTATATTTACATTGCTGAAACTTTACAAAACTAGAATGTGTTTAATAGTAAATATTTTGGTTAATCAAATATTACTTGCTTCAACCATTTAAAATCAGTAGCAAGCTCAAGAATGAAGTTTGAATTTGGTACTTATCAAAGAATAACGACTATTTTTAAACTTGGGCATTTTTTTAATTTTTTTTATATTTACATTGCTGAAACGTTATAAAGCTAACATGTGTTTGATAGAAAATATCCTGCTTTATCGCATAATACTTGCTTCAGCCATCTACAATCAATAGCAAGCTCAAGAAGAAGTTTGAAGTTAGTATTTATCAAGAAATAACGACTCTTTTTAAACTTGCGTATTTTTTAATTTTTTTTATATTTACATTGCCAAAACTTTATAAAACTAGAATGTGTTTGATAGAAAATATCCTGCTCAATCGAATATTACTTGCTTTAACCATTTAAAATCAATAGCAAGCTCAAAAATGAAGTTTAATTTGGTACTTATCAAGAAATAACGACTATTTTTAAACTTGCGCATTTTTTAATTTTTTTTTATATTTACATTGCTGAAACGTTATAAAAGTAAGATATAGTTGATAAAAAATTTCCTGCCTAATCGAGTGGTATTTGCTTCAACCATCTACAATTAACAGCAAGCTCAAAAATGAAGTTTGAAATTGGTACTTATTAAGAAATAACGACTATCTTTAAACTTGCGTATTTTTTTAATTTTTTTTATATTTACATTGTTAATCAAATGGTACTTGCTTCAGTCATCTACAATTAATAGTATACTCAAAAATGAAGTTTGAAATTAGTATTTATCAAGAAATAACGACTCTTTTTAAACTTGCGCATTTTTTTGTTTTTTTTTATATTTACATTGCTGAAACGTTATAAGGGTAAGATATATTTAATAGAAAATTACCTGTTTAATCAAATGGTATTAGCTGTAACCATTTACAATTAATAGCAAGCTCAAGAATGAAGTTTGAAGTTGGTACTTATCAAAGAATAACGACTATTATTAAACTTGCGCATTTTTTTAAATTTTTTTTATATTTACATTGCTGAAACTTTATAAAACTAGAATGTGTTTGATAGAAAATATCCTGCTTAATCGAATATTACTTGCTTTAACCAATTAAAATCAATAGCAAGCTCAAGAATGAAGTTTAAATTTGGTACTTATCAAGAAATAACGACTATTTTTAAACTTGCGCATTTTTTTAATTTTTTTTATATTTACATTGCTAAAACGTTATGAAAGTAGGATATATTTGATAGAAAATTTTCTGCTCAATCAAATGGTACTTATTTCAACCATCTGCAATTAATAGCAAGCTTAAGAATAAAGTTTGAAATTGGTATTTATCAAGAAATAACAACTCTCTTTAAACTTGAGTATTTTTTTGATTTTTTTATATTTACATTGCTGAAACGTTATAAAAAAATGTATTTTAAGAAAATTTTTTGCTCAATCAAATGGTATTTGTTTCAACCATCTATAATTAATAGCAAGCTCAAGAATAAAGTTTGAAATTGGTACTTATCAAGAAATAACGACTATTTATAAACTTGCGCATTTTTTTAATTTTTTTTATAATTACATTGCTGAAACGATATAAAACTAAAATGTGTTTGATAGAAAATGTCTTGTTTAATCGAATAGTACTTGCTTCAGCCATCTACAGTCAATAGCAAGCTCAAGAATGAAGTTTGAAATTGGTATTTATCAAGAAATAACGACTCTTTTTAAACTTGCGTATTTTTTTGATTTTTTTTATATTTACATTGCTGAAACTTTACAAAACTAGAATGTGTTTGATATAAAATATCCTCTTCAATCAAATATTACTTGCTTTAACCATTTAAAATCAATAGCAAGCTCAAGAATGAAGTCTGAAATTGGTACTTATCAAGGAATAACGACTATTTTTAAACTTGCGCATTTTTCTAATTTTTTTTATATTTACATTGCCGAAACATTATAAAAGTAAAATTGTTAAATTGCTACTAAAATTGCTACTTATCAAGGAATATCGACTATCTATAAACTTGCGTATTTTTTTGATTTTTTTAATATTTACATTGCTAAAACGATATAAAAATTAAATGTGTTTAATAGAAAATATCTTGCTCAATTGACTAATACTTGCTTCAGCCATCTACAATCAATAGCAAGCTCAAGAATGAAGTTTGAAATTGGTATTTATCAAGAAATAACGACTCTTTTTAAACTTGCGTATTTTTTTGATTTTTTTTATATTTACATTGCTGAAACTTTACAAAACTAAAATGTGTTTAATAGAAAATATTTTGCTTAATCAAATATTACTTGCTTCAACCATTTAAAATCAGTAGCAAGCTCAAGAATGAAGTTTGAAATTGGTACTTATCAAGGAATAACGACTATTTTTAAACTTGAGCATTTTTTTAATTTTTTTTATATTTACATTGCTGAAACGTTATAAAAGTAAGATATAGTTAATAAAAAATTTTCTGCTTAATCGAATGGTTTTTGCTTCAACCATCTACAATTAACAGCAAGCTCAAAAATGAAGTTTGAAATTTGTACTTATTAAGGAATAACGACTATCTTTAAACTTGAGTATTTTTTTAATTTTTTTTATATTTACATTGTTGAAACATTATAAAACTAAAATGTGTTTGATAGAAAATATCCTGCCTAATCAAATGGTAATTGCTTCAAAAATTTACAATCAATAGCATACTCAAAAATAAAGTTTGAAATTGGTATTTATCAATAAATAACGACTCTATTTAATCTTGCGTATTTTTTTAATTTTTTTTTATATTTACATTGTTAAAACGTTATAAAAGTAGAATATATTTGATAGAAAATTTTCTGCTCAATCGAATGGTACTTGTTTCAACCATCTACAATTAACAGCAAGCTCAAAAATGAAGTTTGAAATTGGTACTTATTAAGGAATAACGACTATCTTTAAACTTGCGTTTTTTTTAATTTTTTTTATATTTACATTGCTGAAACATTATAAAACTAAAATGTGTTTGATAGAAAATATCCTGGTTAATCAAATGGTAATTGCTTTAACAATCTACAATTAATATCATACTCAAAAATGAAGTTTGAAATTGGTACTTATTAAGGAATAACGACTATCTTTAAACTTGCGTTTTTTTTATTTTTTTTTTATATTTACATTGCTGAAACATTATAAAACTAAAATGTGTTTGATAGAAAATATCCTGGTTAATCAAATGGTAATTGCTTCAACAATTTACAATTAATATCATACTCAAAAATGAAGTTTGAAATTGGTATTTATCAAGAAATAACGACTCTATTTAAACTTGCGCATTTTTTAATTTTTTTTATATTTACATTGCTGAAACGTTATAAAAGTAAAATATATTTGATAGAAAAGTTTTTGATTAATCGAATGGTATTTGCTTTAACCATTTACAATTAATAGCAAGCTCAAGAATGAAGTTTGAAATTGGTACTTATCAAGGAATAACGACTATTTTTAAACTTGCACATTTTTTTAATTTTTTTTATAATTACATTGCTGAAACGTTATAAAACTAAAATGTGTTTGATAGAAAATGTCTTGTTCAATCAAATAGTACTTGCTTCAGCCATCTACAATCAATAGCAAGCTCAAGAATGAAGTTTGAAATTGGTATTTATCAAGAAATAACGACTCTTTTTAAACTTGCGTATTTTTTTGATTTTTTTTATATTTACATTGCTGAAACTTTATAAAACTAGAATGTGTTTAATAGAAAATATCCTGCTCAATCGAATATTACTTGTTTCAACCATTTAAAATCAATAGCAAGCTCAAGAATGAAGTTTGAAATTGGTACTTATCAAGGAATAACGACTGTTTTTAAACTTGCGCATTTTTTTAATTTTTTTTATATTTACATTGCTGAAAAGTTATAAAAGTAAAATCTATTTGATAGAAAATTTCCTGCTTAATCGAATGGTATTTGCCTCAACCACATACAGCTAAGAGCAAGCTCAAGAATGAAGTTTAAAATTGCTACTTATCAAGGAATATCGACTATCTATAAACTTGCGTATTTTTTTGATTTTTTTAATATTTACATTGTTAAAACGTTATAAAAATTAAATGTAGTTAATAGAAAATATCCTGCTTAATCGCATAATACTTGCTTCAGCCATCTACAATTAATAGCAAGCTCAAGAATGAAGTTTGAAATTGGTATTTATCAAGAAATAACGACTCTTTTTAAACTTGCGGATTTTTTTGATTTTTTTTATATTTACATTGCTGAAACTTTACAAAACTAGAATGTGTTTAATAGTAAATATTTTGGTTAATCAAATATTACTTGCTTCAACCATTTAAAATCAGTAGCAAGCTCAAGAATGAAGTTTGAAGTTGGTACTTATCAAAGAATAACGACTATTTTTAAACTTGCGCATTTTTTTAATTTTTTTTATATTTACATTGCTGAAACGTTATAAAGCTAACATGTGTTTGATAGAAAATATCCTGCTTAATCGCATAATACTTGCTTCAGCCATCTACAATCAATAGCAAGCTCAATAATGAAGTTTGAAATTAGTATTTATCAAGAAATAAGGACTCTTTTTAAACTTGCGTATTTTTTTAATTTTTTTTATATTTACATTGCTGAAACTTTATAAAACTAGAATGTGTTTGATAGAAAATATCCTGCTCAATCGAATACTACTTGCTTTAACCATTTAAAATCAATAGCAAGCTTAAGAATGAAGTTTAAAATTGGTACTTATCAAGAAATAACGACTATTTTTAAACTTGCGAATTTTTTAAATTTTTTTTATATTTACATTGCTGAAACGTTATAAAAGTAAGATATAGTTGATGAAAAATTTCCTGCTTAATCGAATGGTATTCGCTTCAACCATTTACAATTAACAGCAAGCTCAAAAATGAAGTTTGAAATTGGTACTTATTAAGGAATAACGACTATCTTTAAACTTGCGTATTTTTTTAATTTTTTTTATATTTACATTGTTGAAACATTATAAAACTAAAATGTGTTTGATAGAAAATATCCTGGTTAATCAAATGGTACTTGCTTCAGTCATCTACAATTAATAGCATACTCAAAAATGAAGTTTGAAATTTGTATTTATTAAGAAATAACGACTCTATTTAAACTTGCGTATTTTTTTAATTTTTTTTATATTTACATTGCTAAAACATTATAAAAGTAGAATGTATTTAATAGAAAATTTTCTGCTCAATCGAATGCTACTTGTTTCAATTATCTGCAATTAATAGCAAGCTCAAGAATAAATTTTGAAATTGGTATTTATCAAGAAATAACAACTCTCTTTAAACTTGCGTATTTTTTTGATTTTTTTAATATTTACATCGCTGAAACGTTATAAAAAAAATGTGTTTGATAGAAAATATCCTGCTTAATCAAATAATACTTGCTTCAGCCATCTACAATTAATAGCAAGTTCAAGAATGAAGTTTGAATATGGTATTTATCAAGAAAAAACGACTCTTTATAAACTTGCGTATTTTTTTGATTTTTTTTATATTTACATTGCTGAAACGTTATAAAAATAAAATACATTTGATAGAAAATTTTCTGCTTAATCAAATAGTATTTGTTTCAACCATCTACAATTGTTAGTAAGCTCAAAAATGAAGTTTGAAATTGGTATTTATCAAGAAATAACGACTCTTTTTAAACTTGCGTATTTTTTTGATTTTTTTTTATATTTACATTGCTGAAACTTTACAAAACTAAAATGTGTTTGATAAAAAATATCCTGCCTAATCAAATGGTAACTGCTTGAACCATCTACAATCAATAGCTTACTCAAAAATGAAGTTTGAAATTGGTATTTATTAATAAATAACGACTCTATTTAAACTTGCGTTTTTTTTTAATTTTTTTTATATTTACATTGCTGAAACGTTATAAAAGTAAAATATATTTGATAGAAAATTTTTTGCTTAATCAAATGGTATTTGCTTTAACCATTTACAATTAATAGCAAGCTCAAGAATGAAGTTTGAAATTGGTACTTATCAAGAAATAACGACTATTTATAAACTTGCGCATTATTTTAATTTTTTTTATAATTACATTGCTGAAACGTTATAAAACTAAAATGTGTTCGATAGAAAATGTTTTGCTTAATTGAATAGTACTTGTTTCAGCAATCTACAGTCAATAGCAAGCTCAAGAATGAAGTTTGAAATTGCTACTTATCAAGGAATATCGACTATCTATAAACTTGCGTATTTTTTTGATTTTTTTAATATTTACATTGCTAAAACGTTATAAAAATTAAATGTAGTTAATAGAAAATATCCTGCTTAATCGCATAATACTTGCTTCAGCCATCTACAATTAATAGCAAGCTCAAGAATGAAGTTTGAAATTGGTATTTATCAAGAAATAACGACTCTTTTTAAACTTGCGGATTTTTTTGACTTTTTTTATATTTACATTGCTGAAACTTTACAAAACTAGAATGTGTTTAATAGTAAATATTTTGGTTAATCAAATATTACTTGCTTCAACCATTTAAAATCAGTAGCAAGCTCAAGAATGAAGTTTGAATTTGGTACTTATCAAAGAATAACGACTATTTTTAAACTTGCGCATTTTTTTAATTTTTTTTATATTTACATTGCTGAAACGTTATAAAGCTAACATGTGTTTGATAGAAAATATCCTGCTTAATCGCATAATACTTGCTTCAGCCATCTACAATCAATAGCAAGCTCAATAATGAAGTTTGAAATTTGTATTTATTAAGAAATAACGACTCTATTTAAACTTGCGTTTTTTTTTAATTTTTTTTATATTTACATTGCTGAAACGTTATAAAAGTAAAATATATTTGATAGAAAATTTTTTGCTTAATCAAATGGTATTTGCTTTAACCATTTACAATTAATAGCAAGCTCAAGAATGAAGTTTGAAATTGGTACTTATCAAGAAATAACGACTATTTATAAACTTGCGCATTATTTTAATTTTTTTTATAATTACATTGCTGAAACGTTATAAAACTAAAATGTGTTCGATAGAAAATGTTTTGTTTAATTGAATAGTACTTGTTTCAGCAATCTACAGTCAATAGCAAGCTCAAGAATGAAGTTTGAAATTGGTATTTATCAAGAAATAACGACTCCTTCTAACTTGCGTATTTTTTTGATTTTTTTTATATTTACATTGCTGAAACTTTACAAAACTAGAATGTGTTTGATATAAAATATCCTGCTCAATCAAATATTACTTGTTTCAACCATTTAAAATCAATAGCAAGCTCAAGAATGAAGTCTGAAGTTGGTACTTATCAAGGAATAACGACTATTTTTAAACTAGCGCATTTTTCTAATTTTTTTTATATTTACATTGCCGAAACATTATAAAAGTAAAATTTATTTAACAGAAAATTTCCTGCTTAATCGAATGGTATTTGCTTTAACCACATACAGCTAAGAGCAAGCTCAAGAATGAAGTTTAAAATTGCTACTTATCAAGGAATATCGACTATCTATAAACTTGCGTATTTTTTTGATTTTTTTAATATTTACATTGCTGAAACGTTATAAAAATTAAATGTGTTTAATAGAAAATATCCTGCTCAATCGAATATTGCTTGCTTTAACCATTTAAAATCAATAGCAAGCTCAAAAATGAAGTTTAAAATTGGTACTTATCAAGAAATAACGACTATTTTTAAACTTGCGCATTTTTTAATTTTTTTTTATATTTACATTGCTGAAACGTTATAAAAGTAAGATATAGTTGATAAAAAATTTCCTGCCTAATCGAGTGGTATTTGCTTCAACCATCTACAATTAACAGCAAGCTCAAAAATGAAGTTTGAAATTGGTACTTATTAAGAAATAACGACTATCTTTAAACTTGCGTATTTTTTTAATTTTTTTTTATATTTACATTGCTGAAACATTATAAAACTAAAATGTGTTTGATAGAAAATATCCTGGTTAATCAAATGGTACTTGCTTCAGTCAACTACAATTAATAGTATACTCAAAAATGAAGTTTGAAATTAGTATTTATCAAGAAATAACGACTCTTTTTAAACTTGCGCATTTTTTTGTTTTTTTTTATATTTACATTGCTGAAACGTTATAAGGGTAAGATATATTTAATAGAAAATTACCTGTTTAATCAAATGGTATTAGCTGTAACCATTTAAAATCAATAGCAAGCTCAAGAATGAAGTTTAAATTTGGTACTTATCAAGAAATAACGACTATTTTTAAACTTGCGCATTTTTTTAATTTTTTTTTATATTTACCTTGCTAAAACGTTATGAAAATAGGATATATTTGATAGAAAACTTTCTGCTCAATCAAATGGTACTTATTTCAACCATCTGCAATTAA
This sequence comes from Tribolium confusum, assembly GCA_029207805.1. Lineage (NCBI taxonomy): Eukaryota > Metazoa > Arthropoda > Insecta > Coleoptera > Tenebrionidae > Tribolium > Tribolium confusum. The sequence continues at coordinate 12,936 of JALGAY010000034.1, read as the reverse complement.
TAGCAAGCTTAAGAATAAAGTTTGAAATTGGTATTTATCAAGAAATAACAACTCTCTTTAAACTTGAGTATTTTTTTGATTTTTTTATATTTACATTGCTGAAACGTTATAAGGGTAAGATATATTTAATAGAAAATTACCTGTTTAATCAAATGGTATTAGCTGTAACCATTTAAAATCAATAGCAAGCTCAAGAATGAAGTTTAAATTTGGTACTTATCAAGAAATAACGACTATTTTTAAACTTGCGTATTTTTTTGATTTTTTTTATATTTACATTGCTGAAACTTTACAAAACTAGAATGTCTTTGATATAAAATATCCTCTTCAATCAAATATTACTTGCTTTAACCATTTAAAATCAATAGCAAGCTCAAGAATGAAGTCTGAAATTGGTACTTATCAAGGAATAACGACTATTTTTAAACTTGCGCATTTTTCTAATTTTTTTTATATTTACATTGCCGAAACATTATAAAAGTAAAATTGTTAAATTGCTACTAAAATTGCTACTTATCAAGGAATATCGACTATCTATAAACTTGCGTATTTTTTTGATTTTTTTAATATTTACATTGCTAAAACGTTATAAAAATTAAATGTGTTTAATAGAAAATATCTTGCTCAATCGAATAATACTTGCTTCAGCCATCTACAATCAATAGCAAGCTCAAGAATGAAGTTTGAAATTGGTATTTATCAAGAAATAACGACTCTTTTTAAACTTGCGTATTTTTTTAATTTTTTTTATATTTACATTGCTGAAACTTTACAAAACTAGAATGTGTTTGATAGAAAATATCCTGCTTAATCGAATATTACTTGCCTTAACCATTTAAAATCAATAGCAAGCTCATGAATGAAGTTTAAAATTGGTACTTATCAAGAAATAACGACTATTTTTAAACTTGCGCATTTTTTAAATTTTTTTTATATTTACATTGCTGAAACGTTATAAAAGTAAGATATAGTTAATAAAAAATTTTCTGCTTAATCGAATGGTTTTTGCTTTAACCATCTACAATTAACAGCAAGCTCAAAAATGAAGTTTGAAATTTGTACTTATTAAGGAAAAACGACTTAAAACTAAAATGTGTTTGATAGAAAATATCTTGTTTAATTAAATAGTACTGGCTTCAACCATCTACAATCAATAGCATACTCAAAAACGAAATTTGAAATTGGTATTTATCAAGAAATAACAACTCTTTTTAAACTTGCGCATTTTTTTGATTTTTTTTATAATTACATTGCTGAAACGGTATAAAGGTAAGCTGTATTTGCTAGAAAATTTTCTGCTCAATCAAATGGTACTTATTTCAACAATCTGCAATTAATAGCAAGCTCAAGAATAAAGTTTAAAATTGGTTTTTATCAAGAAATTACAACTCTCTTTAAACTTGCGTATTTTTTTGATTTTTGTAATATTTACATTGTTGAAACGTTATAAAAAAAATGTATTTGATAGAAAATTTCCTGCTCAATCAAATGGTATTTGTTTCAACCATCTATAGTTAATAGCAAGCTCAAGAATAAAGTTTGAAATTGGTACTTATCAAGAAATAACAACTATTTTTAAACTTATTATAGTATTTAATACAAAATTTTTCGGTCAATCGAATGGTTTTTGTTTTAACCATCTACAATTTATAGAAAGCTCAAGAATAAATTTTGAAATTGGTACTTATCAAGGAATAACGACTATCTTTAAACTTGCGTATTTTTTTGATTTTTTTTATATTTACATTGCTGAAACGTTATAAAAATAAGATATATTTGATAGAAAACTTTTTGCTTAATCGAACGATATTTGTTTCAACCATCCACAATTAATAGCAAGCTCAAGAATGAAGTTTGAAGTTGGTATTTATCAAGAAATAACAACTCTTTTTAAACTTACGTATTTTTTTGATTTTTTTTATATTTACATTGCTAGAACGTTACAAAGGTAGGACGTATTTGATAGAAAATTTTCCGCTTAATCGAATGGTACTTGTTTCAACCATCTGCAATTAATAGCAAGCTCAAAAATAAAGTTTAAAATTAATATTTATCAAGAAATACCAAATTTCTTTAAACTTGCGTATTTTTTTGATTTTTTTAACATTTACATTGCTGAAACGTTATAAAAGTAAGAAATATTTGATAGAAAATTTCCCTCTCATTTGAACGGTATTTGCTTTAACCCTTTACATTTAATAGCAAGCTCAAAAATGAAGTTTGAAATTGGTGCTTATCAAGGAATAACGACTATTTTTAAACTTGCACATTTTTTAATTTTTTTTATATTTACATTGTTGAAACATTATAAAACTAAAATGTGTTTGATAGAAAATATCCTGCCTAATCAAATGGTAATTGCTTCAAAAATTTACAATCAATAGCATACTCAAAAATAAAGTTTGAAATTGGTATTTATCAATAAATAACGACTCTATTTAAACTTGCGTATTTTTTTAATTTTTTTTTATATTTACATTGTTAAAACGTTATAAAAGTAAAATATATTTAATAGAAAATTTTCTGCTTAATCGAGTAGTATTTGTTTCAACCATCTACAATTGTTAGCAAGCTCAAAAATGAAGTTTGAAATTAGTATTTATCAAGAAATAACGACTCTTTTTAAACTTGCGTATTTTTTTAATTTTTTTTTTTATTTACATTGCTGAAACGTTATAAAAGTAAGATATATTTGATAAAAAATTTCCTGTTTAATCGAATGGTATTTGCTTCAACTGTCTACAATTAACAGCAAGCTCAAAAATAAAGTTTGAAATTGGTACTTATTAAGGAATAACGACTATCTTTAAACTTGCGCTTTTTTTTAATTTTTTTTATAATTACATTGCTGAAACATTATAAAACTAAAATGTGTTTGATAGAAAATATCCTGCCTAATGAAATGGTAATTGCTTCAAAAATTTACAATCAATAGCATACTCAAAAATGAAGTTTGAAATTGGTATTTATCAATAAATAACGACTCTATTTAAACTTGCGTATTTTTTTAATTTTTTTTTATATTTACATTGTTAAAACGTTATAAAAGTAGAATATATTTGATAGAAAATTTCCTGCTTAATCGAATGGTATTTGCTTCAACCACATACAGCTAAGAGCAAGCTTAAGAATGAAGTTTATAATTGCTACTTATCAAGGAATATCGACTATCTATAAACTTGCGTATTTTTTTGATTTTTTTAATAATTACATTGCTGAAACGTTATAAAAATTAAATGTGTTTAATAGAAAATATCCTGCTCAATCGAATAATACTTGCTTCAGCCATTTACAATCAATAGCAAGTTCAAGAATGAAGTTTGAAATTGGTATTTATCAAGAAATAACGACTCTTTTTAAACTTGCGAATTTTTTTGATTTTTTTTATATTTACATTGCTGAAACTTAACAAAACAAGAATGTGTTTAATAGAAAATATCTTGTTTAATTAAATATTACTTGCTTCAACCATTTAAAATCAGTAGCAAGCTCAAGAATGAAGTTTGAATTTGGTACTTATCAAAGAATAACGACTATTTTTAAACTTGCGCATTTTTTTAATTTTTTTTATATTTACATTGCTGAAACGTTATAAAGCTAACATGTGTTTGATAGAAAATATCCTGCTTAATCGCATAATACTTGCTTCAGCCATCTACAATCAATAGCAAGCTCAATAATGAAGTTTGAAATTAGTATTTATCAAGAAATAAGGACTCTTTTTAAACTTGCGTATTTTTTTAATTTTTTTTATATTTACATTGCTGAAACTTTATAAAACTAGAATGTGTTTGACAGAAAATATCCTGCTCAATCGAATACTACTTGCTTTAACCATTTAAAATCAATAGCAAGCTTAAGAATGAAGTTTAAAATTGGTACTTATCAAGAAATAACGACTATTTTTAAACTTGCGAATTTTTTAAATTTTTTTTATATTTACATTGCCGAAACGTTATAAAGGTAAAATCTATTTGATAGAAAATTTCCTGCTTAATCGAATGGTATTTACTTCAACCACATACAGCTAAGAGCAAGCTCAAGAATGAAGTTTGAAGTTGCTGCTTATCAAGAAATAACGACTATCTTTAAACTTGCGTATTTTTTTGATTTTCTTTATATTTACATTGCTGAAACGTTATAAAACTAAAATGTGCTTGATAGAAAATATCTTGCTGAATCAAATAGTACTTGCTTCAACCATCTACAATCAATAGCATACTCAAAAATGAAGTTTGAAATTGGTATTTATCAAGAAATAACGACTCTATTTAAACTTGCGTATTTTTTTAATTTTTTTTATATTTACATTGCTGAAACGTTATAAAAGTAAAATATATTTGATAAAAAATTTTCTGCTTAATCAAATGGTATTTGCTTTAACCATTTACAATTAATAGCAAGCTCAAGAATGAAGTTTGAAATTGGTACTTATCAAGAAATAACGACTATTTATAAACTTGCGCATTGTTTTAATTTTTTTTATAATTACATTGCTGAAACGTTATAAAACTAAAATGTGTTTGATAGAAAATGTTCTCTTTAATTGAATAGTACTTGCTTCTGCAATCTACAATTAATAGCAAGCTCAAGAATGAAGTTTGAAATTGGTATTTATCAAGAAATAACGACTCTTTTTAAACTTGCGTATTTTTTTGATTTTTTTTATATTTACATTGCTGAAACTTTACAAAACTAGAATGTGTTTGATATAAAATATCCTGTTCAATCAAATATTACTAACTTCAACCATTTAAAATCAATAGCAAGCTCAAGAATGAAGTCTGAATTTGGTACTTATCAAGGAATAACGACTATTTTGAAACTTGCGCATTTTTCTAATTTTTTTATATTTACATTGCCGAAACATTATAAAGGTAAAATTTATTTGATAGAAAATTTCCTGCTTAATCGAATGGTATTTGCTTCAACCACATACAGCTAAGAGCAAGCTCAAGAATGAAGTTTAAAATTGCTACTTATCAAGGAATATCGACTATCTATAAACTTGCGTATTTTTTTGATTTTTTTAATATTTACATTGCTGAAACGTTATAAAAATAAAATGTGTTTAATAGAAAATATCCTGGTCAATCGAATAATACTGTCTTCAGCCATCTACAATCAATAGCAAGCTCAAGAATGAAGTTTGAAATTGGTATTTATCAAGAAATAACGACTCTTTTTAAACTTGCGTATTTTTTTAATTTTTTTTATATTTACATTGCTGAAACTTTACAAAACTAGAATGTGTTTGATAGAAAATATCCTGCTTAATCGAATATTACTTGCCTTAACCATTTAAAATCAATAGCAAGCTCATGAATGAAGTTTAAAATTGGTACTTATCAAGAAATAACGACTATTTTTAAACTTGCGCATTTTTTAAATTTTTTTTATATTTACATTGCCGAAACATTATAAAAGTAAAATTTATTTGATAGAAAATTTCCTGCTTAATCGAATGGTATTTGCTTCAACCACATACAGCTAAGAGCAAGCTCAAGAATGAAGTTTAAAATTGCTACTTATCAAGGAATATCGACTATCTATAAACTTGCGTATTTTTTTGATTTTTTAAATATTTACATTGCTGAAACGTTATAAAAATTAAATGTGTTTAATAGAAAATATCCTGGTCAATCGAATAATACTTGCTTCAGCCATCTACAATCAATGGCAAGCTCAAGAATGAAGTTTGAAATTGGTATTTATCAAGAAATAACGACTCTTTTTAAACTTGCGTATTTTTTTGATTTTTTTTATATTTACATTGCTGAAACTTTATAAAACTAGAATGTGTTTAATAGAAAATATCCTGTTCAATTGAATATTACTTGCTTCAACCATTTAAAATCAATAGCAAGCTCAAGAATGAAGTTTGAAATTGGTACTTATCAAGGAATAACGACTGTTTTTAAACTTGCGCATTTTTTTAATTTTTTTTATATTTACATTGCTGAAACGTTATAAAAGTAAAATCTATTTGATAGAAAATTTCCTGCTTAATCGAATGGTATTTGCTTCAACCACATACAGCTAAGAGCAAGCTCAAGAATGAAGTTTAAAGTTGCTACTTATCAAGAAATATCGACTATCTATAAACTTGCGTATTTTTTTGATTTTTTTAATAATTACATGGCTGAAACGTTACAAAAATTAAATGTGTTTAATAGAAAATATCCTACTCAATCGAATAATACTTGCTTCAGCCATCTACAATCAATAGCAAGTTCAAGAATGAAGTTTGAAATTGGCATTTATCAAGAAATAACGACTCTTTTTAAACTTGCGGATTGTTTTGATTTTTTTTATATTTACATTGCTGAAACTTTACAAAACAAGAATGTGTTTAATAGAAAATATCTTGTTTAATCAAATATTACTTGCTTCAACCATTTAAAATCAGTAGCAAGCTCAAGACTGAAGTTTGAAGTTGGTACTTATCGAGGAATAACGACTATTTTTAAACTTGCGCATTTTTTTAATTTTTTTTATATTTACATTGCTGAAACGTTATAAAACTAACATGTGTTTGATAGAAAATATCCTGCTTAATCGAATATTACTTGCTTTAACCATTTAAAATCAATAGCAAGCTCATGAATGAAGTTTAAAATTGGTACTTATCAAGAAATAACAACTATTTTTAAACTTGCGCATTTTTTAAATTTTTTTTATATTTACATTGCTGAAACGTTATAAAAGTAAGATATAGTTAATAAAAAATTTTCTGCTTAATCGAATGGTTTTTGCTTTAACCATCTACAATTAACAGCAAGCTCAAAAATGAAGTTTGAAATTTGTACTTATTAAGGAAAAACGACTTAAAACTAAAATGTGTTTGATAGAAAATATCTTGTTTAATTAAATAGTACTGGCTTCAACCATCTACAATCAATAGCATACTCAAAAATGAAATTTGAAATTGGTATTTATCAAGAAATAACAACTCTTTTTAAACTTGCGCATTTTTTTGATTTTTTTTATAATTACATTGCTGAAACGGTATAAAGGTAAGCTGTATTTGCTAGAAAATTTTCTGCTCAATCAAATGGTACTTATTTCAACAATCTGCAATTAATAGCAAGCTCAAGAATAAAGTTTAAAATTGGTTTTTATCAAGAAATTACAACTCTCTTTAAACTTGCGTATTTTTTTGATTTTTGTAATATTTACATTGTTGAAACGTTATAAAAAAAATGTATTTGATAGAAAATTTCCTGCTCAATCAAATGGTATTTGTTTCAACCATCTATAGTTAATAGCAAGCTCAAGAATAAAGTTTGAAATTGGTACTTATCAAGAAATGACAACTATTTTTAAACTTATTATAGTATTTAATACAAAATTTTTCGGTCAATCGAATGGTTTTTGTTTTAACCATCTACAATTTATAGAAAGCTCAAGAATAAATTTTGAAATTGGTACTTATCAAGGAATAACGACTATCTTTAAACTTGCGTATTTTTTTGATTTTTTTTATATTTACATTGCTGAAACGTTATAAAAATAAGATATATTTGATAGAAAATTTTTTGCTTAATCGAACGATATTTGTTTCAACCATCCACAATTAATAGCACGCTCAAGAATGAAGTTTGAAGTTGGTATTTATCAAGAAATAACGACTCTTTTTAAACTTGCGTATTTATTTAATTTTTTTTATATTTACATTGCTGAAACGTTATAAAAGTAAGATATATTTAATAGAAAATTTCCTGCTTAATCGAATGGTATTTGCTTTAACCCTTTACATTTAATAGCAAGCTCAAGAATGAAGTTTAAAATTGGTACTTATCAAGGAATAACGACTATTTTTAAACTTGCGCATTTTTTTAATTTTTTTATATTTACATTGCTGAAACGTTATAAAAGTAAGATATATTTGGTAAAAAATTTCCTGCTTAATCGAATGGTATTTGTCTTAACCCTTTACATTTAATAGTAAGCTTAAGTATGAAGTTTGAAATTGGTACTTATCAAGGAATAACAACTATCTTTAAACTTGCGTATTTTTTTGATTTTTTTTATATTTACATTGCTGAAACGTTATAAAAATAAAACACATTTGATAGAAAATTTTTTGTTTAATCGAATGGTATTTGTTTTAACCATCTACATTTAATAGCAAGCTCAAGAATGAAGTTTGAAATTGGTATTTATCAAGAAATAACAACTCTTTTTAAACTTACGTATTTTTTTGATTTTTTTTATATTTACATTGCTAGAACGTTACAAAGGTAGGACGTATTTGATAGAAAATTTTCCGCTTAATCGAATGGTACTTGTTTCAACCATCTGCAATTAATAGCAAGCTCAAGAATAAAGTTTAAAATTAATATTTATCAAGAAATAACAAATTTCTTTAAACTTGCGTATTTTTTTGATTTTTTTAACATTTACATTGCTGAAACGTTATAAAAGTAAGAAATATTTGATAGAAAATTTCCTGCTCATTTGAACGGTATTTGCTTTAACCCTTTACATTTAATAGCAAGCTCAAAAATGAAGTTTGAAATTGGTGCTTATCAAGGAATAACGACTATTTTTAAACTTGCGCATTTTTTAATTTTTTTTATATTTACATTGCTGAAACGTTATAAAAGTAAGATATATTTGATAGAAAATTTCTTCCTTAATCGAATAGTATTTGCTTTAACCCTTTACATTTAATAGCAAGCTCAAGAATGAAGTTTGAAATTGGTGCTTATCAAGGAATAACGACTATTTTTAAACTTGCGCATTTTTTTAATTTTTTTTATATTTACATTATTGAAACATTATAAAACTAAAATGTGTTTGATAGAAAATATCCTGCCTAATCAAATGGTAATTGCTTCAAAAATTTACAATCAATAGCATACTCAAAAATAAAGTTTGAAATTGGTATTTATCAATAAATAACGACTCTATTTAAACTTGCGTACTTTTTTAATTTTTTTTTATATTTACATTGTTAAAACGTTATAAAAGTAGAATATATTTGATAGAAAATTTTCTGCTTAATCGAATAGTATTTGTTTCAACCATCTACAATTGTTAGCAAGCTCAAAAATGAAGTTTGAAATTAGTATTTATCAAGAAATAACGACTCTTTTTAAACTTGCGTATTTTTTTAATTTTTTTTTTTATTTACATTGCTGAAACGTTATAAAAGTAAGATATATTTGATAAAAAATTTCCTGTTTAATCGAATGGTATTTGCTTCAACTGTCTACAATTAACAGCAAGCTCAAAAATAAAGTTTGAAATTGGTACTTATTAAGGAATAACGACTATCTTTAAACTTGCGCTTTTTTTTAATTTTTTTTATAATTACATTGCTGAAACATTATAAAACTAAAATGTGTTTGATAGAAAATATCCTGCCTAATGAAATGGTAATTGCTTCAAAAATTTACAATCAATAGCATACTCAAAAATGAAGTTTGAAATTGGTATTTATCAATAAATAACGACTCTATTTAAACTTGCGTATTTTTTTAATTTTTTTTTATATTTACATTGTTAAAACGTTATAAAAGTAGAATATATTTGATAGAAAATTTCCTGCTTAATCGAATGGTATTTGCTTCAACCACATACAGCTAAGAGCAAGCTTAAGAATGAAGTTTAAAATTGCTACTTATCAAGGAATATCGACTATCTATAAACTTGCGTATTTTTTTGATTTTTTTAATAATTACATTGCTGAAACGTTATAAAAATTAAATGTGTTTAATAGAAAATATCCTGCTCAATCGAATAATACTTGCTTCAGCCATCTACAATCAATAGCAAGTTCAAGAATGAAGTTTGAAATTGGTATTTATCAAGAAATAACGACTCTTTTTAAACTTGCGAATTTTTTTGATTTTTTTTATATTTACATTGCTGAAACTTAACAAAACAAGAATGTGTTTAATAGGAAATATCTTGTTTAATTAAATATTACTTGCTTCAACCATTTAAAATCAGTAGCAAGCTCAAGAATGAAGTTTGAATTTGGTATTTATCAAGAAATAACGACTCTCTTTAAACTTGGGTATTTTTTTAATTTTTTTTATATTTACATTGCTGGAACTTTATGAAAGTAGAATGTGTTTAATAGAAAATATTCTGCTCAATCGAATATTACTTGCTTTAACCATTTAAAATCAATAGCAAGCTCAAGAATGAAGTTTAAAATTGGTACTTATCAAGGAATAACGACTATTTTTAAACTTGCGCATTTTTTAAATTTTTTTATATTTACATTGCTGAAAAGTTATAAAACTAAAATGTGTTTGATAGAAAATATCTTGCTTAATCGAATAATACTTACATTAGCCATCTACAATCAATAGCAAGCTCAAGAATGAAGTTTGAAATTGGTACTTATCAAGGAATAACGACTATTATTAAACTTACGCATTTTTTCATTTTTTTTTATATTTACATTTCAAAAACTTTATAAAACTAGTATGTGTTTGATAGAAAATATCCTGCTCAATCGAATAGTACTTGCCTCAACCATTTAAAATCAATAGCAAGCTCAAGAATGAAGTTTGAAGTTGGTACTTACCAAGGAATAATGACTTTTTAAACTTGCGCATTTTTTTAATTTTTTTTATATTTACATTGCTGAAACGTTATAAAAGTAAAATATATTTGATAAAAAAATTTCTGTTTAATCGAATGGTATTTGCTTCAACTATCTACAATTAACAGCAAGCTCAAGAATGAAGTTTGAAGTTGGTACTTACCAAGGAATAACGACTTTTTATACTTGCGCATTTTTTTAATTTTTTTTATATTTAAATTGCTGAAACGTTATAAAAATAAAATGTATTTAATAAAAAATTTTCTGCTTAATCGAATGGTATTTGCCCCAACTATGTACAGCTAATAGCAAGCTTAAGAATAAAGTTTGAAGTTGGTACTGTAATGAGATCGTCGTTGAGGAAAGGTGTTAAATAATAACCAAAATTAAATATTAAATATTTTCTTTTAAATTTTAAACCAGTTTGGTTTAATTCGGCTCGCCTACGTTGTGTTTAATCGTCTAGAGTAATCACTCTCATAGTGATAATTAATTTAACCCTTTCTGTAAGAACAGAAGGGATAAGTGGTAACTCAAATTCGAATTCAAAGTAGTGTCAAACGCGTGGGGGAAGAAATTAAAAGTCAAGTTTCCTCAAAACTAAATTTATTACATATCTTCAAAATGTTTATTACAACAATACAAGAATTATGAGGGTTAATCCAAATTTGCCATTTATTCAAATTTCCATTTATATTATTTAGTCAAATTTTTAACATCTGTAACCACAAATCTGTTCAAATTTGAGACTATAATTTTATAAACCTCTAGTCGCGGATTTTAAGTAATAAATAAATTTATTATTAACATTATTATTTAGAATTTACTTTTTCTGTTTCAATGGTCCTAATTCTGTGTTGTACATCTACCCTAAATTCCAATTTATATTTGCTCAGATTTATGATTTCAAGGCAATGTTTAATAATACGTTTGAATAAGCTACTCTTGTACCTGAGTTGGCGTGTTACATGCTCGCGGCTCTCTTTTTATACGTGCATCGCAATTACTATTTCGCCCTATCGCCGAAACCGACCCTGGTAAAAGTCAGGTGCCTAAACACCTCTTGCAAAACCAAGATAGACAAATCTTTGCAACATAAACTGAATTACTGTAGAAATCATTTCTCTCACAAATTTCGGTCACGAGCTTGGACAAAGACTTTTCAGAACTTCACCCTTTCACGATACCAGTTTATTACAGGTAACCAGGATGGTTATTTTTTCTCGTTTGTCTCGTAATAGCCTGCATATACGTATATGCCGTTGGAACGGGTCTACTACGTCCAGTCTAAGTTCAACTGTCGGAAGCTACGACCTGACACAGTGAATTAGATCCGGTAAAGTTGGAAGAAAGGGTTCCCGGGAACCACGACTTTCCTCTTCGAAGATGGCCGACAAACGAGCCTATAATTTCAGGTGTAATCTCGCCTAACACGACGCGAGAGAGAAACAACCCTACGCTACCCTAATTTCAAAATATGCAGCAAATTCAACCTCACGGGATTTTGTAACAACAAAACTTTGCACTGATTTGAAGTGACCATTTGACGTAATTGTTGAGAACCCTTTTTGTAATAGATTGATGATAGATATCTTAGATTTTAATTATTTGGGTTGATAGTCACATCCAGATCGAGCAAAATAAAAAAAGAATACAAGTTAAAATTCATTTCAAAAGTGACCGCAAGTTGTTGCATTTTTCACCAAAATTTTATTTATAATTAACTTTTCTAAATTCTAAATATTTATTTTAAACCAATTAAGCTAAAATTATTTTTGAAAATGAAATTTCCAAAACCAAATTAAAAGTAATACAATTAATAAATTTCAATAAAATGATTTAAATAAATTTGTGGTCACGATGAAGATTAAATAGTGTAAATTTAATCAAATGATTTGATTAACGTTATACGTTATACGTAAATTAAATAAAATCTTCGTATAAAATTAATTAATTCAAATAATAAATAGATAGAAAACCCTTTGTGGGCTTACCTAGAAAATTAATCCCTTTGATTGTCCTGGGAGCCCTTGTGGTTAAATTGCCAAGTTGGTTGGTTTTTCTTTTAACACAAACCGTCACAATTTAATTGAAATTATTAAATAAAAAAAAATATTATTACTCCTTCACACTAGCACGAAATCAAAAAAATATTTGATGATGAAATAATATTAAATTTTAAAATAAACCCAAAGGGTTGAAATTGGACTTTGTTAAATTAAATAAATTTAAACAAAGAGAATAATTCAAAAATTAACTATCTCGAAAGACCGTCAAGAATCGACTGTCGAAAATCCACACGAAATCTGTTTTTATGAAATAGGGACGCTCCCTGAACCACCCCCTCTGGTACTCTCTTTCCACATATGTAT